>CM037154.1:5144751-5274438 GCA_020921065.1 Vaccinium darrowii
AAGCCATGTTGTGTTCCATTAATCTTTTAATCCCTAATCCTCCATATTTTCTATTTCTAGATATCTTTTCCCAGCTTACCAGATGAATTCTCTTTTTCTCCTCTAAATCACCCCATAAGAATTGCCTTTGTAACCTTTCAATCTTGTTTGCCACTGCTGCAGATATTTGAAGATTGACGTGTTGTAAATAGGGAGATTGCTCATGGTGGATTTAATTAGAGTTAACCTGCCTCCCAAGGACATGTGTCTCCTTTTCCATTGTTTGAGTTTCTTCTTCACTCCATCCACCACTAGTTGCCAGGTTTAGACTCTTTTTGGGTTGGCCCTCAGTGGTAAGCCTAGGTACTTCATTGGCAACTTCCCGCTTTTGCACCCTATAATGAGAGCCAAATTCTTCACTTCTTGGTCTTGAACTCCAACACCACACAACATGCTTTTAGAATAGTTGATTTTTAGTCCTAACACCTGTTGAAACCATCTCAAGATTCTCTTTATTTTCATAATTTCCACCACATCATTGTTGCAAAATAGAATGGTGTCATCAGCAAACTGGAGATGTGATATCACAACGCCATTGGTACCAATTTGGATTCCCCTAATCAAACCCTCCTGCCTTGCTCTTTCCATCATTAAGTTCAATGCCTCCACAACAATATTAAAAAGAAAAGGGGAGAGAGGGTCACCTTGCCTTAATCCTTTTTTTGGAAACACCCTCTCAGTGGCTGAACCATTTATCAATATAGATAGTGATACTGTTGAAATACATGTTCTGATCCATTTACACCACCTGTTGCCAAAACCCATTTTGCTCATCAAGTCCAGTAGGAAGTTCCAGTTGACACAGTTTCGTTTCAATTTGTTCAATCAATTGTATGGCCATACATCTTTCATTTTGTTAAATGATTTTCTCGAGTATTCAAGATTCAGGTGTTTGGTTTTCGTGATTTCAAACATTACGCCAAGCAATAGTTTTCACATAAAGTCTAATTGGAGAGCTGAGATAGCTTATGCTATGAGAATACAGGATGTGCCTATGACCCTAATTTAGTGTTAATTTAGCGTAGACTATCCGTGCTAATCAAAGATATATAGGCTCTGCCGGTTCATGATTATATTTATCCTCTTGACGATACTTGTGGAGCTTGTAGCTGCCATGGATCACAATTGAATGAATTGATTGAGACCTTAAACTAATGTAAGACTATTGTTACAAAGCCAGGGTTGAATCGAAATTTCAGAATTTTCTCTATTTTATTATATCCTCCATTTTATCTTAATGTTATTTCTATTAATGCATTTTCTATTTGAAAACCCAAATCATTTATCTTTCTCTTGAACTTCGATAGAAGTTAAATTTTGAGAATTGACCCTTATTTTCCAATATTGGCTCGAACTTTCTCACTATACTTTGCAAATCTTTAGTTGTAGTCCGGTTAACGTATATACATAATCTAATCTGACAGCCGTTTGGTATAAATAAATGACAATTTCAACGACTACCAAATGGGCGACATCAGGCTAGCAGTTACAAAGGAGTGAAGCCCCCATTATGTGGTTTGATGGCACACTTCATTACGGATGTTTTTCCTCATTCATGTGGCAGCATCTCAAGGGTCTTGGCATGTCTTTATATTGTTCACTCCTGTATTATGTTGAGACACCAGAAATTCGCGATCATCAAATATCACTCTAAAATTCGTGTTCTTATGAGAGAGAGAGAGAGAGAGAGAGACAGGTTCAGTTCAAAGCATGCGTCGGAGATATTTTGACGTTCGTGGTTCAACCGTTTTATCCTGGGAGATGGGTACCGATTAACCTACAACACCTTCGGTAGACAGTGAATATGGAGACTGTGGTTTTCATGGGCTCAATTCATTTTCACATCTGCAATTCACTTTTATATATCTATACATTTGTTATTTTAAGATTCTGAATTTTTTTAATATTCAGTTCTTGTAATTTCAGTTTATGTATATTCATTGCAATTGTGTTCTGGAATTTGTCACTGTAATTTTTCCTACACAAACTACCACATGGCGGCGCTTCCAAATTAACTACTGAATAATTAATTGTACTCAAGACTAGGGGTGTACACGGTCCGGATCGGATCGGATTGGCATGAATCCAATCCTAATCCGCAAGTCACGGTTTTTAGAAAATACAATCCGTGTCCGGACCAAAAGTCTCATGGTTCGGTTCCAATCCGATCCGCGAGTCACGGATCGGTTCCGGTTTTATCCACGGATTACATGTTATATATAAACAAGTAACAAAGTTATATAATTGAAATTTACCTAATGGTGTAAACACAACTAATTAGAGAAGAGGCCTTCGTTGGAATCTCACACTAATGGTGTAAACACAAATACACAACTACTAATTGAATCTACTATATGTTGTCACAAATCATGAGTTTATTTACTCCAGATGGGCAATATTAGACTGCTTCCATGGGTCATCAATAAAAATACACTTCCAAACACGGTTATCAACCTAGTTTTGAAAGAGATCACAGTTTACCACAGAAATAGATAACAAGTACATATAGTAGAAGTTAGTGTAACAGTTTAACCCCTAAGTTTTGAAAGAGATCACAGTTTACCCCCTAGTCTGTGTAGTAGAAGTTTGTGTAAAATTGTGTGTGTGTGTGTGTGTGTGTGTGTATATATTTTTAAAATTTATATATAATAAAAATCTCACGGTCCGGATCGGTTAATCCACGGTTTCGAAATCAAAATCCGTGTCCGGACCACGAGTCACGGTTTACTAATTTTTCAATCCGTGTCCGGACCATTAATCCACGGTTAAAATCCAAAACGTGCGGATCGGTTCGGTCCGGACCGGATTCACGATTCACCGGTTTTTTTGTGCAGCCCTACTCAAGACGTTGTAAAACAACGTTATTTTCTCTAGTGAGTCTTTGTTTGACCGGAGGGAGGAAAGCTTGGCCAAGGTTTCCTAATTAAATTACTCCTACTTAAGACATTGAAAACCAACGTTTCTCACTTTCTCTAGCGAGTCTGTTTGACCGGAGAGAGGAAAGCTTGGACAAGGTTTCCTACTTAAAGACACTGACAGGGTTAAAGACGCTGATAGGGTTTCGACAGATATTCTTTGTCGAAATGTAATGAATGAAAAAAGTTGGTGGTTAATTAGCTTTCTAGATCCAGGTAAAAAGGTCCTCTAATGCATATTGGAAAAATTGGTAACTCAAGGAGGGGACTAGTAGATGCGGTGGCCCCCGTTATAATTTGTAAAAAAAAAAAAACACCTATTACGGCTCCTGATGCAGACCGGATTGTGTCAACGTGGATGGACCAGTTGCGTCCACGTAGGCCTAAAAAGGCCTAAGAATCGATGTTGTCAGAATGGGCTGAATTTCGCACGGTCCATCAGAATCGGCCCAAGAATCTGTAGTCATTTTGCTATGCAAGATGATGCACGATGGATTTAGGGCGTTCGTCGCTGTTTAGGCCTTGAAAAGGCCAATTTTGTCGTTTATAGTAATATTTACATCGCTAATAACTTTTGTTAGGAAACTCTGTTTTATTTGCCGTTTGTTTTGACAACCTTATAATTCTTTCCAGTTTCTGATTTATTAGTCAAATCAGAACTTTCCTTTTTTGGTAATTTTCGTATTTATTCCGATTTAGGGTTGATTAGCGGCCTAAAAGGTTTCCTAAGTTAATTAGGGCTTCTTTCACCTTATTTATATGCTTGTAAGCCTTACGGCAGTTTTTATTTTTTAATTTGAAGCTTCCCAAGTATTTTGTTTGAAGAGTTGCTCTAAATGTGAGTCTAAATAATCACATCTTTTGTTTATAGATAACCACATCTGATCCTAAGTAGGCTTTTTAAAAAAAGATATATCCCAGATAACCACATCTTCTAAGTACATATAACCACCTCTTGCGAGTTAAGATAACCACATTTGATCCTAAGTAGGCTTTTAAAAAAAATGATATAGTTCAAATAACCACATCTGCGCCGGTCAATTTTCCGGTGAAGTCCAATTTTTTGGCGACTTTTTCGGCACCAACAAAATTTTCCGGCAAAGTCCAATTTTCAGGTGACTTTTCCGTCACCGGCGACTTTTCCGGCAAAGGTATATTATGTATTAAATTTAATGTAAGTGTATATTTGTCTACTAAAAAAATAAAATGGACCTAAGAGAATAAAAAAGTGTGTTATGAAAACATTAGGTGGATTAAAGGTGTTATAAAAAGTTATAATGGACCCTATAACATTATTTTATTTTAATAAGTACCCTTGGGTTTAAGTTTAGGGTGCACTTTCTTATTATAGGGTTTTAGTAATTTAGGCACTTTCATTGGGTATAATAAGATTTTGGCACTTTCAGAGATTGTGCCCAGGTAGGGTGGAGAGAGAGAGAGAGAGAGAGATTTGAAACATTGTGCATCATGGCTGGGGTTTTCCGTGCTTTTGTCATACGGGAGTTGACCTGGGCGTGCATGTGCCCTGTTTTTTGTATTGGCCTATCATTCCTTCAAAATATTATCGAAAAACACCCACAGACTGACAGACCCATTTTTCGGATTCCACTATCCGAGCCTTCAATTTTATGGGTCCATAAACAAGTAGGGCTACGAATGAATTGAACCAAGCTACTCGCGAAGAGTTCTTGGCTTTGCTCGTTCGAGTTCGAGAGCTTAACACCCTAAAGCTCAGCTTGGCTCGTTTAAAGAGGTTCATTAAGTAAATTAATCTAACTCGGCTCATTTACAAACGAACCGAGCTTGAGCTCGAGTTTTCAGCTTGTTTGTAAACAAGCCAAGCTCAAACACTTCAAATATTGGCTCAGCTCGTTTGCCACCCTATAAACAGGGGAACGGCCTCAGAAAGTGGCTCAATGGTCGTGTAGCGCTTCTTTAGAGCGTAAAGTCTTGGGTTCGACTCCCATGGATAGAAAGTTGGCCTCCGTAATAATCTAATTAACAAATACTAACAAACAAACATCCTATCGTTTCAGAGCAAAAAAAAAAAAAAAAACAGGGGAACTTTTGGCAACCAAAAAAAAATGAGTTTAATTTTGATTTGGTGAATCCACCATGCACGATTTTATCATAGGCCTGCACAATTATGACTAAATCCACAAAAAGTATCGTAGGCATGTACCATTACGTTATACCCTGCACAATTTTGAGACTAATCCTCAAAAAGTGTATATCAACATACCCCCCTATCTTGATCCTATACCTCACATACCCCAAATCTTCATAAATTTTTCCTCCAAAAAATATCATAACAGGATGTTTGTTAATAACTCACTCCGTCCCACAAAGGATGTCGAAAACTACTATTGACACATCTCAAAATATCATAGAGATTTTGCAATGTATACTACCTTTTATGATTGATAAAACATTGTTAAAAAGACCAAGTGAGATACGTCAAACAACATTCACATTGCATATGTAAAACATAATACCTTCAAAAGAATAAATGATTTTATGAGAGGTGCATGTGGATATTGTTTTTTGACATCCTTTGTGGGAGATCTATCAAATAAGATCAATATTGCATATGTAAAACATTATAATGTGAAAAATATAGATAATTTAACGAGAAGTGTGGATAGCAGTTTTGGATATCATTTGTGGGACGGAGGGAGTATATAGCCATAAACGTCTTTTTGAATATTTTGGTAAAAATTTTTGACAAGAAAATTGGAAAAGTACGAATATTTTCTCACTCGGAAAAAAAGGGCCAGTAAGTTAAGAAATTGATGCATTAAAATAGTTGCTCATATTTTACCAACCAAACGATGGTAAATGTTTGCGAATTTAATTTAAGATGAATCTGTAAAATTTGAGAAATGCTAGAGGCACTAATTACCAATATAGTAGATGTACATATATGTAGCATTGTTTTAGTGCATGAATCTATTCATGTATTGCAGTATGCATTGATATGGTAATGACTTGTGTACTTTTAGTGTAATTGTTTGTAAGTTATTTAGTGTATTTAGCATTTCTTGTAAAATTTAATTAGAGATACAATTTGTTTGACCAAGTACTAAAAAAGAAGGTGCAGAAAGTTGAAGTGGGAGCACATGTCACATATGTTAGCTGCCTCCGCTGCTGGTAGTAAGGATATGATTTTTCTTTTTTTCGTATAATTGGATATCCTGGCTATCTTGCGTGTATCTCAACTAATTCCGGGACTCTTGAGGTAATAACCAGGCATGACCCCCAGTGGTCCAAGAGTTTCCTGGGAAGGGGGTAGTAAGAATATGATTGTGGACCATTTGAACCCATATTTTAAATCTTAGGGGGGCAGAATTGCCATAACTTAAATTTTGGGACCAATATAACACTTCGAGCATACTCCAGTTCATTACACCACGTGATGTTTTACTTTTTACACTTTGACCGGAGTCAAATGGGAACCAACGTTTCTTTAACGAGTCCTTCTTTGACCGGAGTAAATGTAAATGTCTCTCTAAACAAATGCCAAGATCACAATTATCCGGACACAATTCCAAACATAATCTCTCACATACACGTAAGTCCGTGTAATAAATGTGTGTGGAATTCACGTATATGTCAAGGATTTTGTTTAGAGTTGTGTCTGGATAATTGTGTTCCTAGCATCTCTCCTATCTAAAACGTTTTTGCTTGACCAGAGGAAGGAAACCTAGGACAAGGTCTTGTCGTTAAAGACACTGATAGGGTTAATGTAGCTGTACAAAGAACTTGTCGAAATGAAAAGTCTGTAAAATGATTAAATGGGTGGTGCCGTGGTGTAACGAATGGAGAATTTAGGTGGTCAATTCAGCTTTATAGATCCTGGTAAAATTGGTCCTATAGTGTGTGTTGGAAAAATTGGTGACTCAAGGTTACAAGTTATCAGAAAAGTTAAAATTAACCACACAGTGTAAGGTAGGAAATTTAGAGTCTTGCACAAGATTTGAAGAAACAGTGATGGTTAAAGGGATTAAATATTCAACAAAGGTTGCTGACTAGCTACGAGCGTAGACACTTCGCACTAGAGAACATACGTTTGAAGACGTTATAAAAATTACTAAAAAAACAATAGGTTTTGATAGAGAGAATTTTCAAAGAATTTTGTAGGCAGCCCCAAGACTTAGTCGCGTATGCTCTTTACACAATTGACAATAGTTCGATTATATAGGTCAGGCAAAAGAACGTATTTTCTTGTGAATTCCCTAGTAATATAGTTTCGGCATAGATGGTTTGCCTTTGACCGCACCAGAAAGAGAATAGTCGAGTGTGCGTAAGTTGGTCCGGACACTCCGAACTGTCGAACCCAAAAAAAGTAGAAGAAAATTTGGCGTCTTTGTCGATATAATTTTATACTTAACAAATTACATGCCGTACTAGGTGGAGCACTAGTGGTGCTTAGAAGAGGGACAGGAACGACGTCGAGAGGGCAAAGTCACAATTGACGAAGTGGGAATTAATATACCCCACAAACTTTGTCCGTTATTTAGGAGGGTGGCCAACGCTAACGTGGTATGCCACGTAAGACGGTCTGCTTTGAGGTATGGCTAAATGGGACCGCATCATTTTCGTTATGAAAAATGATAGGTACACTCTTTGGGACCCACTCTCAGCCACACCCTCTCTCACATGGGGTGTGGGGCTCAGATTTGGGCCCCACACCCCATGTGAGAGAGGGTGCATGTGGCTGGGAGTGACTCTCAGGGAGTGTACGTATCGGCGTTCTTTTGTTATTCACATACCTTAGTCCGATTTTCATCAAAATGGACTTTGGTGCAGGAAACAAGGAGGCTAAATTCGATGGATCTCTCCTTATCTATTAAATCTTTTCAAACGAGCCCCCTGAACTTTAGAAGGGGCTAAACGGCCCCCTCATCTATGAACTTTACTAATTGTAACCCTTAAGTGAATTTTTATGTTAAAAGGCCGTTAAGTGATGTTGGATATCTAAGACAAATGTAATGATTCGGACAAAAACACCCATGTCTTTCGTCACATTCAAACATACCATTCCAGGAACCAAAGATCAACTTTCTACGTTTGATCAAGAGAAGGAGGCTTCATTATTTGCCCTGGCAATTTTTATTGCATAAAGGCTCTGATTAGGTGCGGGATGAGTTTTGGGGATAAAATAGTGAGGGGGGATAGGATAGTATGGGTATTATTAAGATAGTAGACGGTATTATTTAGTAAGGGTGGACCCATATTAATGTGACATTTAAGGAGTAGGGATTAAATAGTACTTGGTTTGGATGATTTAATAAAAAAAGGGGATAAGGTTGGGTAAATGATGTAAAAAGCTCTCAAATGACAAAATTGTCCTTGTGTATGCACATATTGAATTATGCATTAAATCAATTAAGAATATAATTACAAACATTTGATTTTCTAATAAGTTAGCAACTAACTATGATTATTATATATTATTAATTTTTTTTTATAATTTTGTCTATTAAATAAATGTACTAATTTATTTGAGATACCATTACAAAGGCTTAAAAAAAACAGAACCACTAATTCAAGAAAATAACATATTTTATAATGTAATTTGGCCAAACATTGTAATGCAACCTAGGCCCCATTACAAAAAATTAAGTAAAAGAATACATGTAATAAACGTGCATTAAAATACTTTCGTACACAAGTTTCTAAATTTTTTCGCATCCAATTAAAGATCTCGATTGGTAATTTAATTTGGTGCAAAAAAATAAAAAATTATGCGAGGAGGTAATTTATTTTATTATCTGAAGGATATTGCAAAGTAGTTCAACAAGACAATCCAACAATGTCAAATTCTAAAAAAAAAATTTAGAAAAAAATTGTATTGAATTAAAGATCTCTATTAGTAGTTTAATTTGGTGCAAAAAAATAAAAAATTATGCGCTAAAGTACTTGATTTTTATGCGAACGATATTGCAAAGTAACTAAACAAGCCAACAATCCAACAATGTCAAATTCTAAAGTATAAAAATTTTCAAATTTTTTTTGTATCAAATTAAAGATCTCTATTACTAGTTTAATTTGGTGCAAAAAAAAAATAATTATGCGCGGAAGTATGTTATTGCATGGGTAAGGTTTCTGAAAATGAGAAACAGGGGGGATGAGGGGGGTAGCAGCGTAATTAGGTAGGGGTATAAAAAACATAATAGGGGTGAGACTGTTATGATTTTGTGAGGGAGGAAGGGGATAGAGATGCATTAATTTGGGAGGGGGATGACTCATCCCCCTCCAAAAAATTACCAAACCTAGAATGAGAAGTGGACCCGGAATTAGTCATCCGGGTCTAAAAGTTAGACCCCTCTTCATCCCGCAGCCAAACGAAGCATATAGGGACAATTATTGAATCACTTGTTGTGTATTGTTTATCCATTCTATAGATCCATGTGGAATTAGTAGAGAATAATATGGGTGGGTGGGTGTGATGATGAAAGAGGACGAGAGAGGGAGGAGAAAAAAGGACAGAAAAGGTCAACGCAAAGAAGGGTAGGATCATCAATTTATTCATGGACGATGATACGCATATAGAAGCTGGGGACCCGAAATTGTACCGATCGCACACGGGGACCCACTTTTGGGTCCCACACAAGTGATCCGAACCGTTCATTGTTCTTAGAACATTTTTTCGAGGGGCCCCACCAAATTTCAGCTCAATCGGACGGTTGGAAGTGCTCCAAAAAAAGTCCCACCGTTCCAACCAAAAAAAAGAACGGTTTGGATCACTCGTGTGGGACCCAAAAGTGGGTCCCCGTGTGCGATCGGTACAATTTCGGGTCCCTTTTTTCTGTACCCATATCTTTATCCATTTATTCATTCCGTTAACAGAGTTACTCATATTATCATTTTGAATAGATGAGGGGGCTCCTTTCGTCTACTTTTGAAGTTGAAGGGGTGCGCTTGATAAAAGTCAATAGATGAGGAAAATGATTTTCTCACGCTATTTTTTGATAAGTGCAAATTTCACTAAAAGACAAAATAAAGGATGCACTTATTTAAAAAGGGTTGTTGAAATTACTATCCTTTAATAAATTCATTTTGTTATGTTGAATTGTGACATGCGGCAGTATGTTACAGTTAAAATTTTTTTTTGAAAAACGCACTAGTATGTTTTAAGGTGTCGTCCGGTAGTGATTGTGACAGGGGATACTACTGGACATGCGAATTTGAAGTATAGGAAAATTGCACTTTTACATAAAGTATTTTGAAATTTTCTTCCAAAATTGCACCAATTAATTTTAGATTTTTACCCTTGAAATACTTTCAAGATGAACAACTTTTCTTTGATTTTAAAACTGTTCAGATTTGCCTCAGAAAAATGCGTTGTTTTGATTCTCAATCATTATGTAAGACTTGCGATTGCCTCTGATCATTATTCTTCCTTTATTTTTTCAACTCATTTTTAGAGCATCTCCAATGGGTTCCGAAAATCCCTCCTAGGAAGGCTCCTAAGTGACAGAACAAGGTTAATAAATGTTTCTTTATTTTTGAGCTTCAATAGACTCTCTACATTACCTCATAAGAAAGGTTAAGTACGGCTGTACATGAACCGAGTTGCTTGCGAGTAACTCGTGACTCGGTTTGTTAATGATCATTTAGTAATTGAGTAGAGCTCGAGCTCGAGTTTTAGGTTTGTTTAGTTAACGAGCTCAGTAAAGCTCGGCTTGGCTTGCCAAAACTTGGCTTGTTTATATAAGCTTGGCTCTTTTAAGGGGGATCGTTAAGTAAACTAACCTGACTTAACTTGTTACGGGCTCAGCTCGTTTATGAACTAGCCGAGCTCAATCTCTACAAAGCTAGGCTTGGCTTGGCCCGTTTATGCACCTACTTTTGAGCTTAACTCCTAGTTGGTTTTCTAAGTTTAAGGAGAGGGTTGGGAGTGAGGAGAAGAGAGAGAGAAGAGAAGGGGGGAAATAGGGACCCAGTTATTTTTTTTTTTGCATAAATAAAATTTATGAATTTTTAATTTGTCATCCTAAACTAATATTTCCATTATGATTCCACCCTATTGAATTTGAATCTTTATAATTCCATCATGTAAAATTGTGCCTTTATTATGTATTTTGGAAGAGATAATTACTACCATTAATGAAAGATCAATTCAAATAGGAAAACAAATCTCTTATAATATTTCACTACTAATCTGGCGAACAAATCTCTTGTAACGTTCATCCTAAAATATTCAAATAGGACAACAGAATTGCATGTGTTCCTTTTTTGTAGCCTATATTACGGGTAAATGGCACTAATCTCCTCTAAAAATCCTAAAAAATAGTATGAGACTACTTTCTCTCTTATACATTCATCCTAAAAAATTCCTTCACCAAGGTAAGAGACTTCTTTCTCACCTTTTTACTGTTCACTTAACCTAATCTTCATCCATTAACTACACTCTCTCTCCTTTTCTTCTATATCTAGATTGATTGGGATAGAAACACTGATTGAACCCTAAATCTAATCTTCATCCTCCAATACGTCAATTGCTACCACCACCCAACGATCAAACCCCTCCGTCGATCTTGTCATCGTCAGCCCCTCTCCGGCGATCTCATCGATGTTGGCGTTCTAATTGTTGTTTCCTCTCCCAACGATTAATTGGACCGCCTCCGCCGATCTTGTCGTCATTAGCTCCTCTCTAGCGATCTCATCAATGTTGGTGTTCTCGTTGCTGTTTTCTCTCATTGTCGACCTCTTAGTTTGCGTCATGGCGGTTGTAAAAAACCATCCTCGGCAGTGAAGAATTTTCTTCGCTATCTTCTTAAATGGTTTTTTTTAAAAATATTTTTTACAGAGTTTTTTGCTAATTGGATCAAAATATTCACTACAAAAAAATTGAGTTTTAGTAACACCCTAGTGGCAACGACGTGTCACTAAAAGTGTGTTGCTAAAGGGTATTCAGTGACAGTTTTTTGTACTAAGCTGTCACTAATTATAGAATTAGTGACAACGCAGTAAAAAATTGTCACTAAAACTCTTTAGCAACACACTTTTAGTGACAACCTAGTGACAAAATCATTGTCACTGTAGATCAATTTTTTTGTAGTGATTCTTTGTTTACCATGTTAGCTAAATCGTACATTGAATATGGTGTATTAGTGTATAGAGTTGATTCCAAGTTTCATGGTGTACTTGTCACCCATGATTTTCCTTACACATTATTAATCATGGTTAATTTCATTACCATGTTTTTCATGGTTTTGGCTTCGGTTGTGGTTTTATGGTGCATTAATCTACCATATATCATGATTTTTTTGTGGTATATTAGTCTATGATGTTTTTATGATTTATATCAATCTGACTTTTATACTTACACTACATATATCTATTTTTTATGGTGCATTAATGTGTCATGTTCCTTAGTTCATTTATTCACACTTGTATTATATTATTCAGAAATGTATCATGATTATTTTTAGGTCAAAATTTTGTGATTATTTTTTTCATTTTTGTTTCTGAGATTTTAGGTGTGAGAAAATTAAAGAGAATTATAAGATTAGAAAAAAGAGATCTTTCAAGATAAGAGAGAGAAAGATTGAGATAAATTAGGAAAGATTAGGAGAGAAAAATGTTAGGAAGTTAGTATAGATAAATATTAGGAAAATCAAAAGAGAAATATTAGGAAAGTCATGAGAGAGAAAGGGTATTTTGGGGTTTATTTGAATTTCAAGATGGAATCGTAAAGATTCAAATCTCATAGGATGGAATCATAATGATCTTTTTTGTACAGGATGCCTAATTAATTCTCCCTAAAATTTATTAAAAATTATAGGAGTCCATTTTAGAGAGCTTGTTGGAACATTTCATTCCTAAATTTTCGAATCTTCAGCACATAATTAAAACTGAATCAAAATTTTGCTGAGGTGTCCATTTTAAGAGCAATTTTAAAAACTGCATTGGAGATGCTCTACTATCCCAATTTTCGTACCGCATATATTAGGTGTGTCAGGTCGATATGCATGCATAATAGGCCTGACACCCTAAGTAAGAACTATGAGATCACCTTTTCATTCTGGGGTGACGGAGGGATTGTATCATTTGAGCAATTTTTTTCTTGCTTTTCCCGGAGGTCTGGAGAAAATTGCAATCAATAGGATTTCGCTAATCCTCCCTTCCCGAAAGGAAGAGAGTGAAATTCTTTTTTCCTTTTCACAGGGACGAGGAGATTGGATCTAGTTCTTTTTCAAGTATTAAATGCTGAAATAAAAGTATCAAATTACATTAAATTGGAATCAAGTTCACAATCACTACAAACCCAACTTAACTAATAATCTCAATAAGTGAAGAAATAACCCCACAAATACAAGGGAAACAACATTCACTTGCAAATGGAGAAATTCGAACGCTTAACCTCGTAGTGAGATACAAGTGTCATGATTGGTTCTACATAACAAACAAGGCCCTAGAGTATTGTAGAATGTTGTGCACACATATAAAAATGGTGGAAGCCCTCATTTGAGGAGTGTGTGATGAGGAAGTACCAATTGCACTTTGGTGGTGATAAGAGCACCCCTTGGGTAGGAGAGTATCCAAGTGGGGGACTGACCACCAAATGAGTGAGTATAAGTAGTGTGCCTAGATGTTGCAAGTGTCAAGTGGGAGTCTCACACACACACACACACACACACACACACATATATATATATATATATATATATATATATATATATAGGGTAAGCTTCTCCTCCGGACTCCGGACTTCCGAACCTCCATGATCCGAAATTTTTTTTGACGATCCGATCCGTCCAATGTGTTCAGAAGGTGTTTTCAAGGGCCTAGGTGAGAAATCTTCAAAACAAAATACCGGGAAGGGCTTGATCCAAGCAATTTTCGCAAAAATTTTATATTTACAGTTTTTGCGAAAACTGCTTGGATCAAGCCCTTCCCGGCTTTTTTTTTGAAGATTTCTCGCGTGGACCCTTGAAAACACATTCTGAACACATTGGACGGCTCAGATTTTTCAAAAATAATTTGCAACACAAAAAAACTCACTTTTTTGCAACACAAACGGGAATTTGCAACACAAACAAATTCATATACAAACTCACAAAAAAACTCACTTTTTCGATAAGAGCTTGATTAATTTTTCGCACAATTTCCTCTCAAAAAATTGAGCAAAGAACTGATCCAACCTCTACCATATCCGATCGAGCTGATTTTTTATAGGGATCCATAAAAAACTATTTTAAGCAAATTGAACGGTTCAATCATTTATGTGGAACCTTGAGATAAGCTCCACAGTCCACATACACAACACGTAGTGTATTTTGCGTACTCGAAAAGACATATCCCACGTTTTGTACTTTGTGGACACCAATTCTTTACATCCACTTGTTTGGGTACTTCAGAAGTCTCCTCGGACATTTTGTCCGAGTCCAAATGAGGGTGGTAAACATAGTACAAGGTTGGAAGGTTCCAATCTACTGTTGTGAAAAGGGGAATAAATCCACCATGCGTTAGCAAATTTCGCCTTTTGTGAGAAAAAATTGATAACGTCAACATGTCTTAGTGGGCGGTAGATTATTCGTTAAGCTCTAGGAATCTCTCCCACCACACATTTATTGTAACAAAGCAGGAAGGTGTCGACTTTGAGGACTTGAATGTACAAAGATTTAGGGTGAGTTTTCACTACCGTATTTTCGATATTCTTGTATTATAAGTTGTCAAATCAATTAATATATGCGAGAAGAATGATTATCTGATTTGGAAACTTATAGTTTAAGAATACGAAAACTACTGAAAGAAACTCAGCCTTAAGTCTTTTTTTTTTTTTTTAAGGAGCATAATTGTACCATTATTTGGTGCAAAGAAAACTGTGCTATTACAAGTTGGAGTTTCCTTTGAAAACGACCAATGTTCATGACCCGTAAAACTAAAGAATTAGTCCGTGATGTCCTTTTTTGGTGCAAAGAAAATTGTGCTTTTATATTACAAGTTCCAGTTTTCTTTCATAACAACCAATGTTGTTGGCGGAACGCTTTGTCACTCTCTGTCATAAAACAAATTGGTATTAGGACATCACACCCGCAAGTGACATCAGGTAACCAAATTCATGGGGACACTTCGGGCCCAATCAATCCCTCCTCATGATGACACTCTCGCGATTCGAATCCATGATCTCCTTGCTCTGATACCATTTGTCGGATCACTTTTCTACCGTAACTCCTTAGATCAATTGGTACTAGGAAGAGTTTCAGTTATGTCTTTTATAGAATTCGACATAGCGTCTGCAAGTCTGATAAAATACCGAAGCTATGCAATTTGAGTTTGAATTCTTAATGAGATCAAACTCTCGACTTTTCCTTCCAACTTGGATTGGTCTTGATTTCCTTGCATCCAAGTATCTAAGGTTTCTAAGCCTTCTAGGAATGTAATTCTCTCCTTATTTCTCACTCGGGCTTTCCAAATTAAACCCCGGTTCGTCCTTATGATCTTAATAAAGAATTAAAGGCCGGTCCTCAATTTTAGGTTTCTTTTTCATCCCAACACTGAGTATTGTTTCCGAAGATATTTAGGTGCTCAAACAAATACTCATGTGTTTGTTACATCCTTATTTACTTTTTGCCATTTTTTTTGGTTTGTTTACATTATAAACTTTAAAATGTCATAACTTTTATGACACATGTCCGTTTTTAGTAAATTTATATATTTTAAATCTATTCAACAAGATCCATGAAATGAAATCCATTTCGCTACGAACTATGAAAATGCTATGGGAACTTTTTTTTTAGTGTGTGGTAGTACTATGAGAACAGTGTAATTGGGCTATGTGAACGATGTGTGGTGAGTTTAGTTGAACTGCATATTTTTATGTGAATTGCATATTTTAGTGTGTGGTGGGGCTAGTTGAATTGTGTGGTTGTGCTATGTGAACTGTCTATCTCAACTGCATCACCCTATATAAACTCTCTATGATAAGACTATGAACTGTGTATTTTAGAGTATTGTGGGTCTATGTGTACTGTGTGGTTGTGCTACACTGTCCATGTGAACTGCATAACCATATGTGAACTATGTAATGATATTTTTTTTTTGAAAAGAAGTCAAGAATTTCATATCAACTCCATTCGGCAACGATTACATCAAGTGACAAGAAAGAAACCACAACCACTAACACTTGAAATGAGCACGACTTGGTAAAGCTTTCAAGGGCTACCGGCCTGCCGAAGCAGACCCAACACCTTCAGGACGGGACTATGAATCCTATCAAAAGCTAGCGGTAGAGAACCCCAAGGGAACCAGCTCAATGTTAGGATTTTCGCAACCCCACAACACCCCTAGGGATCTTAGAAACAATGAATCACAGAACAGAAAATCAAGTAATCGTGTGTAATGGAAAAACGGAAAAGAAACAAGACACATATATACGTGGAAAACCTCAACGCGAGGAAAAACCACGAGAGCCACACCAGTCCACTATGAAATCGAAATGAAGAGTACAAGTCTTCTCGCAATCTCTCTGAGATCTGCGTTTTCTCTCGCCTCTCTCTCTCTGTTTTTTTTTCTGAAAACTGATAACCCTAATTATACACTAACATCGAAATAATTAGGTCGGGCCTATGGCCGAAATTACACACTAAGGTCCCTCAAATATCGTGTCCTTGGGGGCTCCCGCCCTTATACGCCCGGTACTGCTGAAGGTTGTCTGCACCCCAACACTCAATCCATTACACAACACAGCGCAAATGTAATTAAAACTAACCAACAAACAGAAGCAAAAATACAATAAAATCTAGCTAATCTGGACTCAGAAGCAGGCACACCCGATTCACCTCATTGAGTCACCCCACTGAGTTGGATCAGAGGCACCGAGTTGGAATGAGTTGACAAAATAGCCGCTTCTTCGGGATGAAAACCAAGTTCTAAGACCGGCCGCCTACGGATCTGAGAGCTTTATTGTACCAGAGGGGGCCAGAACCACATGGATTAAACACAATGTCAGATATTCCCAAAAACCCATGCCCGATGGGAGAGAAGGCAGAAGATGGTGTGGCCTGGGAGCAAGGACGGTGGATGGTGGTGGGTCAAGGCTGGATGGGTAGAAGATGGAGGAGTAGATCTGGTAGGAAGTGGTGGATAGTGGCTAATGATGGCTGAGGGGAGCTGAAAAGAGGCAGAGTTAGAGGAGAAATAATGGGAAAGGATTGAAACAAGGTGGCCGGCGGTGGGAGGAGACTGGCAGGGGTGGGGCTAGGGGGCGGCAGCCCCACCCCCAAAACAAAAGGGGAAAGAGAGGAGGGAGTAGGGCATAATTTTTTTGAAAATTGAATATTTGCAACAAAAGATATGATATTTTAATATTTGAAATTAGAGAGAGAAAGTAATGAGTACAAGAATTATTCAGTGGGGATGAAATATCTTGAAATATTGTTCCATCATTCTTTTTTTTTTTTTTTGGTACTTCTGAAATTATATTAGAAACTAGGAAAGATAGTCAGGCCGCATCAGAAGTGCAGAAAGTTTGTTACAGCACCAATTTGAAATAGTACTAAGCATAGGGAAATATTACACATAGAGTTAGTCCAAAATACTGCGAAGATTGAGCTTGTCCCTTATCAAGAATTCCCGAATTGCCAGTGGAGGATTGGAAGTCACCACCAGGTCTTCTTGTTGGCTTGCTCCCAGATGTGATAAGCAATCTGCACATTCGTTTGCTCCACGAGGAATGTGGGTGAGGTTGCTATTGGTGCGGTTGAGAAGGTATTTCCCATCATTTAAGAGGTTACTCTGGGGGTGATGAACATTAGTCCCTTCATTAAACAGGATTACTGCTGTCTCAGAATCTGATTCTATTTGAACATTGGTAAAGCCTTTTTCCAAGATGATGGTAAGGCCCCTATAAATACCCCATATTTCAGCTTCCAAACTTGAGGCAGCTATCATTTTCCCATAGTAGCCCAATTGCCAATCCCCTTGAGCATCACGGAGTAGACCCCCAAAGCCTGCACTTCGATTGCTATCATACCAACTGCCATCAGTGTTGAGCTTTAATCCACCTGTAATGGGAGGAAGCCAAAAAGTTAGCCGGTTGGTAGCAGGACCAAGTATGAGAGGTGACTTGAAAGCTTCCACGATTTCAAGCGCATAAGCAATTAAAATTTTTGCACTCATTTCTGATTCCGAATCAATGTTGTCAAAACTCTTTTTGTTTCGGTCTTTCCAGATTTGCCAAATTGTAGTGCAGAAAAGGATGTTCCAAGGAATTTCGTTTCCAATATGTAAAATCTTTTTCTTTTTCAAATTGCGCGAAATCCATTCATTGGTGGAATTTCCAGGACCACCTCTCATAGCCTGGCCCGAGGGGAGTTTATCCCAAAGAGCAGTGACTTTGGGGCAGTCTTTAAACAAATGTTGTAAGCTCTCTGGGAAAGCATTACACCGTGGGCAAAGGTCCGAGGTGCTCATTCCTCTAGACGCACGAAGGAGGTTGGTGGGAAGTTTGTTATGAAAAATAAGCCAAAGAAAAGTTTTAAGTTTTTGAGGTAAATGCATTTTCCAAAACCACTTCCAACCCTTCGTGTCGTTGCTATCATTGTTGAGGAAATCATACACTGTGGAAGCTGTACATTTCCCATTAGGGGAGTCCACCCAAGAGGGGTGGTCCTCAGCTTGAGAGAACATGGGAAGAGTAATATTGCAGATCTCATCGCACACAGCATCATCCACAAGATGCTCAATGGCAGTAAGGTCCCAACTGTTATCCTCAATAATATCGGCCACCTTTACGTTACCTTGAGTGTGGGCCCCTGGGTATCTCTCCGCAAGAGGGGCGGAACCACACCACCAATCTTTCCACAGATCCACAGACCTACCATTTCCGATAGTCCATTTGGTTCCTCTTTTGAGGACATCTCTAATGTGAATAATACTTCGCCAGGTATGGGAAGCGGATCTATTGCAAGGCCAGGATTGAATAGTGTGGTTTTTCAAATATTTATCTCTCAAAATGTTCACCCAGAGACACTCATCATTATTAGAGAGTTTCCAGCCAAGTTTGGTGAGCAAGGCTAAATTCTGAGTTTTGGCTTTTCTCAATCCCAAGCCTCCCCTCTCCTTGCTCTTGCACACAACATGCCAATTCACAAGGTGGATTTTCCTTTTATTTGGGGTATCCCCCCAAAGGAAATCTCTATTCATGCGATCTAATTTCTCACAGACACTGGAGGGTAATTGCATAGTTTGCATAGTGTAGCTAGGGATAGTAGACGAGGAGGCTTGGATTAGAGTAGCTCTACCGGCAATCATAAGGGTATTAGCTTTCCATCCAGCCAAACGACTTTGGACTCTATCAATGATATGTTTAAAATGCTCCTGTTTAGATCTACCATGCAAAATGGGCACTCCAAGATATTTACCAAGATTGTTAGTAAGATCTATGCCACAAATATTGCTCAACCTGCGAGCTTTAGTCCGGGGTATGTTAGGGGACACATAAAGTTTGGATTTAGCAAGATTAACCGTTTGCCCAGATATGTCACAAAACTCATCAAGAACTTGCATGATATCTCTACAAGTAGCTTGATTTGCTTGTCCGAAGAGAAGCAAATCATCAGCAAAAAAGAGGTGAGTCAGGGCCACAGAATCTCTAGAAACTTTAAGACCTTTCCAATTACCATTATCACATTTGTTCTCAATAAGAATGGACAAGCGTTCCATGCATAGCACAAAAAGATATGGGGATAAGGGGTCGCCTTGTCGGAGTCCTCTTCCCGGAGCAAACTCTTCGAGGGCTTCCCCATTCCAAAGGATGGAGGTATTAACGCTAGAGACACAATACAAAATAAGCGCAGTCCAAGCAGGGTTTAAATTGAAAAAGATTAAAGTATCAAGGAGAAATTTCCAAGAAATTTTGTCATAGGCTTTTTCCAAATCAATTTTAAGAAGGATACCTCCTCTTTTCCCTTTTTTTGAGCGAAGAGTATGAACAACTTCCTGGGTGATAATGATATTATCGTTAGTGGATCTTCCCGGTATGAAACTACTTTGAAAAGGCCCAATGATATTAGTGAGCAAGGGTCTAAGTCTAGCAACAATAATTTTCGTAATGATCTTGTAATTAACGTTACAAGGACTAATAGGCCTAAAGTGTTTCATATTTTCAGGATTCTCATTCTTAGGGATGAGGGCAATGAGAGTTTTGTTAACCTCCAAGGGGATAGAGTTGGAATCAAAACAGCTACGAACAAAGGCGCAAATATCCTCTCCAATAATACCCCAGTACTTGTGGTAAAAGATCCCTTGAAGGCCATCCGGTCCAGGTGCCTTATAGGGAGGAATACTGCTAACCATGTTCCAAATTTCGGCATTAGTGATGGGGCGACAGAGAGACTCATTATCCTCGCTAGAAAGCTTTTTATGAGGATTCACCACAAGACATGTGCCAGGAGTATCATTATGATATCTGAAAAGGTCTTTAAAATGGTTTTGGACCAAATCTTTTATCATAACGGGGTCATCAATCCAAACATTATTATTGTCCTTAAGCATAGAAATCTTAGCTTTCCTTCTCCTTATGATAGTGGAGAGATGAAAATAGCGAGTATTTCTTTCCCCCATCACAATCCATTGAGATCGAGACTTTTGGAACCAAAGAAGTTCTTCTTGGGCAAGGATTTTATTATACTCAGAGATGAGTTCTTTTTCCAGGTTGAACAAATTATGAGAGAAAACATTTCCTTGGGCTTTTTGTATTCCATGGATTCTAGCAAGAGTCCATCTTTTTTTTCTAAAAATATTGCCAAAAACTTCTTTGTTCCACTTGTTGGCAGCTTGGGAAAAATTCACAATTTTATCCGTCAGATTGTTACCATTCCAATTGTTGCTCACAATGGCTTCAAAAGAAGGGTCAACTATCCAGGCAGCCTCAAATCTAAACGGTTTATTCGTAGGAATAAAAGATATATTACCATGGAGATGCAATAAAAGGGGATTGTGATCAGAATAAGTACGAGGGAGAGTGGTGATTGTACCTTCCGGAAATAAAGAGCGCCACTCCTCGTTACAAAGTCCTCTGTCCAACCTTTTCTGAATGTTGGCACTTCCTTGTCGGCCATTTGTCCAGGTAAACCTGGGGCCAGATGATCCAATGTCCACGAGATTACAATCATTGATGTTATTGGTGAATCTTCTACGTGACCCATGGTTAGTATCTGAACCCGTGCTCCTGCTTTCCCCCGCCGTTGCTGTATCATTGAAATCCCCAACTGCAGCCCAGGGATGGTTAATGGATGAAGCAAATTCCTTGAGTCCTTCCCAAAGAATTTCTCTAAGTCTCGGATTTGGCTTAGCATACAAGGCAGAAAGAACCCAGTCTTGGTACCCATTCTTCTGGATTTTGGCATGTATAACTTGAGGGTTTATGGAGATTGTGAAGACAGAGACTTTAGTGGGGTCCCATAGGATCCATATACCACCTGATCTTCCATCTGGGTCCGTAGAGATGTCTCTAGTAAATCCCATCTTATGGAAAAAATTCCCCATGGACTGGAGACTGACTTTTGTTTCAAGGAGGGCCACGATTTCTGGTCTATGTTGGCGAATCATGTCCGAAAAATTACTTTTAAAACGATTGTTACCAGCACCACGACAATTCCAAACAATAATTTTGAAGCTATCCATTAAGAAATCAGAGTCGAGAGGTGGAATACCAGGCAAATGTATGGCGTTCCGCAAATCAACTAATGTTGGTTTCTTTTTCCGGTGTGGCTTCACCGAAATTTGGTGTGCATATAACCTTTTCCAGGGTTTGATCTTCAGGCTTATCTCCTCCGGCCGCCAGGTGACCGCGGCTAGGAGATTGGCTTCTATCTCTTGCTCGAAAAACCACCTCATTTTGTGGTAACTGATTGTTGTGGTTTGGGCTTCTAGCGAACTCATGATAGGTTAGGGTCGGTAGAAGGCTTATGTCAGGGGGAACTTTTTGGGTTTGGATGGGAAGGGATGAAGTAGTAGCTTCACTAATTGGAAATGGAGTGGTGGCGTCTGGAAGAGTGAAATCAGGAATATTGCTAGGGTTGAGGTCAATGATGATGGCATCAGTAGGCTTAAAGGAAACCTTGGCAGCTTGGGCTTGGGTTTGTTGTTTAAGTAAAGGGTTAAAATCAAATTTGTAATCTGCATGGGTAGAAGGCCCTTTCCGTTTTTGGGCTATTGAAACAGAGGTTCTGGGCTTTTGTACATTGGGCCGAGCAGTGGGTTTGGATAATTGGGCCAAAGGGCCCTTGCCTTTCCTTGGATCTGATGAGCTTGGGCCTCCCTCAGATTCCAAATTATGAATCTTATTGCCAGGCTTTGTTGCTTGTTGGGTCTTCATTTGGTTGTCCCGTTGGGCACCATTCTGGGCCTGTCCAGTGGGTCTATTTCTGTTTTGGTTTCTTCTTGTGACCAACATCCAGTCCCCGTAACCTAACATCTCTGGTTTGTCTGGAACTATCTTTCCGTTGTACATGACAGCCTTTACGTCAGAGCTATCAGACTCGCCAACGGTTGGATTTGCTATCGCCGTTTTCTCCGCCGCCGGTAGCAAACCGCAACTCTCTTTTCGGTGTCCTACCCTGCCGCAAGAGAAGCAGATATGGTGAATGTGTTCATATTCAATTTGATAATCAAACTTACCCACTGCCACAGAGATTTCGAGTGGTTGACTCAAGTCGATTTCAACGCAGACTCGTGCATAGCTGCCTCTCAATCCGTCAATGGTGTTGATGTCCACCTTGAGCGGCTTCCCTAGTTTTGCTGCAATAATCCATAGACTCTCTTCGTCATAGTATTCGTATGGTAAGAATTTGAATCTCATCCATACAGCAGTTTTAATCGCAACAGCCATGTCCGCTTTGAATTGAGGCCGCCATTTCCGGACCGTCAGATAGTGGTCTTGTATGATCCACGGCCCTCCGGTATAAACCTTGATGTAATCCGACTTGGACTCAAACCTAATAAGATAGAAGCCCAAACCTAGATCTACGGGTGTAAATAGCCCTTCAAGATCCCATAGGTTTGAGATTCTATCCATAAGTGGTTTGAATCCCATGTTCCGGCCTAATAATTTGACGATAAGGCACCCCTTGTGATTTTGCCTTATGCGCTTTAGGTGTTCTTTGGAGAATTCGACTTTGATCCTGGATACAGTGTTAGAAGGTTCAGAATCTGCTTCCTCATCATCGCTTTCTTCATCAAATTCTGATTTTCTTTGATTCTCGCATTCCATAGAGTGATTTTGTGCATTGAGGAGTGCCGCCTTGAAGGATCTGGCCTTTTCAACAGGTTTTCTTTGCTCTGTAGGTTTGCTGCTATGTTCTGTCGGTGGGTTTGTCATGGGGGTAGCCTCCATATTTATTTCAGTTGTGTTCATGGGATGTTGCTCGGCCTCCATAGGGCTAGCTTCCTCTGGAGATGATGCTTCCATTTGATTGCTCTTAATTTTCTTCGTACTTCTTACCAGATGATCTTGTTCCTCTGTGGATTTTGCTTCAGTTTGCGTAGGGAGGTCGGTTTGGGGGCATGTCATTTTAGAGAGAGAAGCTCTCTTTTTCAACCACCGTTGTGGCTCAACTTTAATTATTATTGTTCCATCATTCACAATATGCCATGTATTAATTTGTTGCTCAAATAAAAAAATAAAAAAACAAGGATGAAAGGACCAATTATATGTCAATGGTGCACCATATGACAATTCTCCATAAGCATTGAATAATATTCTAATATGTAGATGTCTGCATATGATCTTGCAGGACTACTTTAAACCGAAAATATTTGCACGGGGCTAATTATTCCTAAGCCTAATTTTTGGGCCGGCTCGTAAAAACCTCTTTTCTTAAAGCTTAATATCAGAACTCATTTCATGCAAACGGTTCCGTTGACCTATAATCACAAAAGAGATCAAGTTATTTCCACCGCTAGTGGAAATAAAAAATTTCTCCAAATCGATTGCATCGCGTCAACTCATCGCAAAAGAAAATAGCCCAAAGTAAGGCACGTAACATGTATAAAAAACATAACATATATGTAAATTAAGGGGCCTTTATGTGTATGATTTCACATTTATCATATATCCAGGCTCCACGTGAGGTCCCCCATGGTCAATCACCTAAAAGAAGCTTCGTGTAAAATGGGTGTGGTTCTTTCATTTTTTAAGACAGTAAATGTCGTCTGAACGCAGCTCGCAGGAAGAATTCAAGGTCCAAACCATGCATGCATTAATCTCACGTTAACTGACTAACAAAGCTAATTTAAATGCGTAAACGAAGAATCGTCGCGGACTGAAAACGTAAGCGAACAACGTAGACCCAGTCCGATGCTTGAATTGACCCTACATGCTTAATTCAATGTGTTGGAGTAATTAACTTTTCTTCCACGATAAAAAATAGTAAAAAATTAATTGTCCAAGTACGATGCTCTATTGCTGCCGCCTGAAGAGCCTATAAATAGCAAGCACAATTGCTCTTTATTCTATACCATTAGTCAGACAGGAAGAGAAAGGATCATTACCTAGCCTGTTCTTTCTGTTTCATTCCTTCACATTTCACAGCCACCCCAACCCAGAAAAATGTCTTCCACCCTAGTTTTGTCGACAGAAAATAACGCACCAGTTTGGCCGGTGACACAACGTCCCCCGGCTGTTTTTCATCCTAGCATTTGGGGAGATCATTTCCTTGCCTATGCTTCTGATGACATGGTAAAATTCATTGTCTAACTTTTCTTTAAATGGTCTAACAGCTAGCGTGTATATATATATATAGTACCGTGTGAGTCGATGGGTACTCACACAGAGCTATACATATACGCGATTACATCATTCAACTTCAACTTGATTAATTTTCATTTGCAATGGACTCGCTTGGTTAAGAAAATGATTTTGACCGCACTAAAGTTTAAAACCAAATCCTAGATCAAAATGTACTTTCTTGAGGTAGTAAAAATAAATTTAATTTTCTGGGGATAAAAAAGTGGTAACAGAATAAACATTTCTAGATCAATCTATACGATCACAACTCATCCACAAATGTATTAACTTACTTTTCATAAAAATTAAACTCACAATCTCACTGCACCTAAATGCAAATATGCAACCGTTAAGCCAACAGTTCTAGGCCAAGCGATAATGTTAATGGTTTTATTTATTTATTTTTCGTGCAGGAAGTGGATATCAACAAGGAGCCAAAAAATCAACAGCTTAAAGAAAAGGTGAGAAAGGAGCTTGTGGAAGCCAAGGGCGAACGTTCACAACAGCTAGACCTTATTGATGCAATCCAGCGCCTAGGCGTGGCTTACCATTTTGAAACAGAGATTGAGCTGAGACTACATCACATATATGAAACCTATGGTGACAAAAATGATGAGGATCTTTACACTATGTCTCTCAAGTTTCGATTACTTCGACAACAAGGATATCCTGTCTCTTGTGGTAAGTCACCTTAATTTTCCTCTTGTACTGTTAAGGAAAGTGATTTTTTATTTATTATGTTATTCAGGTTATTAAAAATAAACCATTAATTTTCTCCAATCCCACATCGCTAAAATTTATATATATTTTTAAAAAATTATTTATGAGGAGATGACATGTCTTGAAATCCTTTTAATAATAATGGGAAACCACCCCTAATTGTATGAATGAAATCCTTGTGATGAATGATATCTTGCTTTCGCCATTCAAAAAAATCTATTTTAACGCACGTTGTAATAGATTATTATATCTTGTTAGACTATATATGTAATTAACTGGCTAGTAGTCAAAAAGTATATTAGCATAGTTGGGGACCTGGGGTCAATGAAAGGTGAATTAATAAATATTGGTAATTTGACAAGCAAACGGACTAAGAAATAAATAATATGTTCTCATGTTTCCAAAAAAATCAGAGAATCAATTTTGATATGGTCCCGGAATATATTATTTCCAAGCTCTCCTTTTGTCGTTATGTATACGGTCTTTGTCCTTTCGTTTTTATCCTTATTATATGACATGACAAGACGACCTTTCTATTTATGACAAGACTACCTTTCTATTTATGACATCATAAAAATATATACACTTTTCTCCTCGTAAATAATTTTTTAAAAATATATGTTTTTATCCCATATATTTATGACATCATAAATATATTTAAAATTATATATATTTTTTAAAAGTAACCAAAATAAAACATATAAAAATATTTGGAGTAAAATGAGGAGAAGTTGAAAAGATGTGCAGTTTAGAGAAATTTTCTCCAATCTCACATCTCTAAAAATACAATCCTTGATAATTCTTGCTTCTATAAAAGGTTGCAAGCCTCTCCCTCTATGAGAAAGGCGCCAGTTAATTGCTTGGGTGCAGTAAAGTTGCCTTTCTTGGCTTTTGTGCTACAGCTGGAGGCGTCATATCGCATTAAGGCAGTTCAATATTTCCGTTCCAGTTCAATTGACCCTGAACCGGTTCCACTGGGCCAGCGGTTTAACTGCTGGGTTAGGACGGTTTACACTTTTAAGACCGGTTCTTTACTAAAGACGGTTTTTGGGGGGAGCCGGACCGGAGTAAGGTCCGGTTGACGAGCCAACCGGTCGAATCGGCTGGTCTGGGCCAGGTTTTAAAACATTGATATGATTTATCATGATCGATTTTGCTAAACAATGATTCCAAAATTTAAAAACATAGGCAATCGAAGTTTCAAAAGCTGCAACTAGTGATTTTCTTGTTACAGTTTCTGTCAATTTTCATCTCTCTCTGTCGGACATCTTGTTTTGCAATGTTGCTCATGGTTCCGAATGGTTTAAGCAGATGTATTCAACAAGCTCATGGACAAAGAAGGGAAATTTAAGGAATCGTTGATTGGTGATGTGAGAGGATTGTTGAGTTTGCACGAAGCTACACATCTGAGGGTGCATGGAGAAGATATACTAGATGAAGCATTGGAATTTACTACCACTCACCTCAAATCAGCACTGCCAAACTTAACCGATAATCCAATTGAAGCACAAGTAGCTCATGCCCTGATTGAGAATCAGCCCATCCACAAGGGCTTGACAAGGCTCGAGTCAAGGCATTTTATTTCCTGCTATGAACAAGATGATTCCCACAACAAAGTTCTATTGGATTTTGCGAAATTAGATTTCAACTTATTGCAGAAATTGCATCAGAGGGAGCTAAGCGAATTCACAAGGTGCAATAATACCAACTGTTTAATAATCCTCTCTAGAAACTCTTCATTCATTTTTTTTTTTATAACCTTCGGGAAAAAAAAAATGCTACATTATCGGTTCATCTTCGTAAGAAAATTCATAAAATGGATCATATTAAAAAAAGAACACAGAATTCTTGTAATGAATGCATTGCGAATTGCAATAAAATAACATTTATTGAAATGGAAAAGAACAAAGAAAATTCTCTGCTTCAAAGATACTATATATCAAATCCTTTCAGTCCTTTGGATGAGAGGAATCGAAAAACGAAGAAGAAAAATTACCTAAAAAAAGAAGAAGAAAAATACTTGTAAAATTGGGGAGAATTTTTCGTAGTCATACGAAACCGGGCATTAAAACGTTGGATCTTATATTTTTCATGGAACAATTTTTGGTTCAGGTGGTGGAAAGAGTTGGACGTTGCCCGGAATTTTGCTTTTGCAAGAGACAGAGTGGTGGAGTTGTACTTTTGGATATTGGGAGTGTACTACGAGCCTCAATATTTTCCTGCTATTAGGATTCTAACGAAAGTGATTTGCTTGATTTCCATTATTGATGACATGTATGATGCTAGCAATGCTACCATCGAAGAACTTGTGCTCTTCGATGACGCAATTCACAGGTTAAATTTCCCACTCGTCATCGTAGTTTTGATTGGACCTGTAAAATCTAAAGTTATCATCTAAATTTGGTTTCCACAACTAATGCTATGCCCCTTGGTCATTTCCCCAAACCTATTTGATTTTCAGGTGGGAATCCAGTGCCTTGGATCAACTTCGGCCGGACTACATGAAACTTCTTTATCAAAAACTTTTGGATACTTACAACTGGATTGATGATGAAATGGCCAAGCAAGGACTATCATATCGAGTCGAATACGCAAAATCAGCAGTTCGTCTCGAACAAACTTATTCTTTTTAAAAAAAAAATATGTGCGATAATACGGAAGTTCTGTCCAATACTGGCTAACTCATTGTCCTCACAATTTGCAGGTGAAAGGTTTGGTTCGAGCATACTTGACTGAAGCCAAATGGTATCACGAAGGCCATATTCCGAGTCTGGAAGACCATATGCCCGTTGGATATGTGACTAGTGGTCTCCAACCACTTTCAACCGTTTCCTTTGTTGGAATGGGAGAGTTGGCGACCAAAGAGGCCTTTGATTGGATTTTTAGTAATCCTTTAATTGTTCATGCTTCATCAGCGATTGGCAGGCTCATGAACGACGTGGTTGGCCACGAGGTAAGATTGATGACTAATTATATTAGTAATTGGTCTAACTAGGTGTTTGAATCGAGCTGAAGTATTAGTTAGGCTTGGCACGAACTCTTATTATACGTGGACATGCTCAGGTTGAGCTTGCGAATTTTTCGAGACTAATTGTTGAATCTCGGCTGACATTTGAAGTATTGTGATCATAAAATGTGTAAATAAATTCAAGCTCGAGCTGTTTAGTTTGCTTGTTTAGCAGTCCTAATTCCAACCATGTTAAAGGCTGTAAAACAGTTAGTAGGTTGGAAGTCATCCTTCGTACTACCCCTCTTTTTCGTGCTAACGTTTGTGATGTTGTAACTGTAGTTTGAGCAAGAAAGAGGTCACGTAGCCTCAGCCGTTGAATGCTACATGAAACAATATGGCGCAACAAAAGAAGAGGCCATCGATGAAATTGAGAAACGAGTTACAAATGCATGGAAAGACATCAACTCAGAGTGTCTCCGCCCAACTGCTGTCCCAATGCCTCTCCTCTTGCGAGTTCTCAATCTGGCACGAACATTTCATGTTGTATACAAGGATGGAGCTGATAGTTACACACGTTCAGGAACCAAGTTCAAGGAATTTGTGACCTCAGTACTCGTTGATGCTGTGCCAATTTGAAATCTTGCAAAAGGTTGAGCCCGAAGATCATGTAATCTAATGAACACCTATATATGTTTACCTCTATGTCATAAAATTTATTATTGATTGCTCTAGTGCTTGAAGAAAATAAATTGTGAAATTGTGCAAAGGAGAAACAAGTCCTAGAGGGGGGGTGAATAGGACTATCGATTTAAATTTCTATAGCACCAAGTGAATCACATTCACCCTAATGTCATTTCTACTTAATCAACTCAACAATATCAAAGCAAAGTAGGTGAACCAAAGAGACAAAACACACGATATACGTGGAAACTACTTAGGGTCTAATACCCTAAGCATAAAACCACGGCCTTACTTCTACTTATATTTCACAAATCAAAAGGTACAAGGAGTCCAAACACTACAAGAAAAAATGTCTATTGTGAGGATTGAGTTTCCTCGCCAAAGAACCAAATTTCCTCGCTAAAGGAATAGGCGAGGAAAAATTTTCTCGCCAGGTTTCCTCGCCAAAAGGTCGTCGCAAAAGGTATTCTAGCGAGGAAAAATAAATTTCCTCGCCTAATCTGCCAATTGGCGAGGAAATTTTTTTGTCGCCTATTCGGAACAATTGGCGAGGAAATTTTTCCTCGCCTATTCGGACCAATTGGCGAGGAAATTTTGTTTTCCTCGCCTATTCGGAACAATTGGTGAGGGAATTTTTCCTCGCCTATTCTAACCAATTGGCGAGGAAATACTGTTTTCCTCGCCTATTTAGAACAATTGGCGAGGAAATTTTTCCTCGCCTATTATGACCATTTGGCGAGGAAAAATTTCCTCGCCAAAACTCCTGAAACAAAAACAAGAAGAAATCCAATTCTAGCTTCTCTGCCTCCGCTGGGAATCGAACCCGCGACCTCCTCTCAAGCAACGCGCGCCCCATCCACCACACCAACTTCCATTTCAATGCAAAGTTCAACAACTTTTAATATATAACCTTTTGTAGTTCTTTTTACCTCACTATTTTTTTTAAATCTTTTTGTCTAAATTTAGTCTCTTTGTAGTGTTTCTTTAAACTTCTTTCTTAAATCTTTTAATGTTATTTGTTTTTACTGAAGTTCTTATTTTTTATAATTTGATATTTTCCTATACCCTTTTATAAGTCTTTACTTGTTATAATTACTTACCTTTGCATTTATATATTTGTTTATTTTTAAATTGGATTTTGTTAATATGTGCCCCCAAGGCACATGATAAGAACACATTAATTGCTCCACCTTACTCCACTTCCACAAGGAATTAAAGTAGAGTAATCAATTGTGTTTTGGAAAGATAAATCTTTTTTTGATTAGAAGAAAATGCCACCAACTACCCATACCCATGGAACAAAAACCTAAGATGCAATACTTGACCAAATAAAAATGAAAATTATTTGAGAATTAGCTGGCCAGTGTTCTCCCATAAATTTTTGGAACATAATTTTAGAAAATTAATTATCAAACATAAACCCCAAAATGAAGAAATGTTGTTGGGTGAGACCTAACCACCTTCTTCGTTCCAATCGATAACATAAATTCTTCTTAACATCATGTTTTTAAACATTATTAGTATGCTAAAGAGTAATTTGGAATTTATTGACAAATAATTGATCTACTCTTTGGCTTTCTTGAATTTTTTAAACTTCTTATCATGAGAATTTACTTCACTAATTTGTTTTGAAGAGAAAATGTAAAAGTGAAAGAGGACTAAATATAAAAAGATTAAAAACAAGACAACATTAGCCCAAATTCTAGTTGAAGGGAAAAATCAATTGCTTTGTGTTTGTAGACCATTTTGGTGAGTGATGCCCGTAGGATTTTTTTCTCTTTAGCGGGTTTAAACCGAGTTGAAACACTTATTAGAAAACTAAAGGGCAGTTGAAAAGATAGCATTGAAAGAGAAGTTAAAGGGTAATTTTTTTTTAATGACCGTTAAAGGGTAATTTAGTCTCATTAGAAACACGTTTTCCTCTTAGACTGTATGATACCCACCTTTGTTTCAAAATGGATGATCGTTTTAGGAGACCAAATCATTTTTCTACTAGAGTAATAATAATAATAGATTTATATGCAAATGACATGATCAATATGATATGTATACATTTAGTCTCACTAATTAGTATGTGCATACAACAAATAAGTTCTTTTATTATAATTTTATGGTATCATAAATAGGATAAATATCTTACCATTGGGATAATACAACACATCTATATCAAAATCTAAATAGTCCTAGAAAAGGTGTGGAAATATTTCGTCACCTAACATTAACATTTGGCGACGAAACAAAATTTCCTCGCCTATTCTGAACAATTAGCGAGGAAACTAGCATTTCCTCGCCAATTCTTAGTTTTTTTGCGAGGAAAAATAATTTCGTCGCCAAATCTTAGCTTTTTTGCGAGGAAAGATAATTTCGTCGCCAAATGGGTACCCTTTAGCGAGGAAATATGCATTTCCTCGCCAAATCTTAGCTTTTTGACAAGGAAATATAATTTTGTCGCCAATGTTAGCTTTTTTGGCGAGGAAAGATAATTTCGTCGCCAATCTTTGATGTTTAGCGAGGAAATTCAAATTTCGTCGCCAAATGGTAGCCTTTTAGCGAGGAAATGTTCATTTCCTCGCCAAATCTTAGTTTTTGGGCGAGGAAAGATAATTTCGTCGACATAGTGTACTCTTTGCCGACGAAATCGATTTCCTCGCCATAAAGACCCATTTGGCGAGGAAATTTGAATTTCCTCGCCAGCTTTCGTCGCCATAGTTACTTTTTGTTGTAGTGAAAGCCAAGGAATTTACCCACAAGCAACTTTCAATTCCTAGCTCCAACCCTTGAACTAGCACCCGGTGCTCCTTCTTGAATTCGTGAAGTCCACGAGCATCATCATCTCGATCTCCGCAACTCCGCGGCTCCGGTTCACCCGGCCATGTAGACTTCAAGGCATGCAATCATTATAAAAGAAAAGGATTTGATTTTTGAAAAAGTTTTTTGTCTAACCAACTCAATCTAGAGACAATCCATTAAGAGGAAAGCCCTAGAATGAGAAAAGATGATTGAGAAAGTCTCAAACCATCTCCAAGAGAAGAAAAGCACACCAAGAACAAGAGAGATAAGGGGAGCCTTTTCTCTCTCTAAAAGTGCAGAAAAATTTCTCAAGTGTGTGTCAGAAAAATGCTGAAAAATGGCTTTTATATGTGTGGGATTCGGGAGCACAAGGACAGCCAGTGAAAAGATGACACGCTAGTGTCAACTGACGCGTGCTAACGCTTATCCAGCCCTCCTCAAAGATTGGACGGTCAAGATTCGTACACATGTACAGAAATGATTAAATCTCAGGAGCGTCAACTGACGCGTGCTAACACTAGTCCAGCCCGCCTGAGAAATATGGACGGTTAAGATCTAGACACGTGTCCAATGAAACCAATCACACATATACTACAGCAGACGCCAGGAAACGCTTGACTGCTGCCAATACAATGCCTCAACCAAAAATGTGAATTTCATGCAAATGCCAATGCACTCTCCTAAGACATGAAATAGAAGCATGAATCATGAAAAATGAAAGCCAAATTTGTGGAAACATATGCACATGTTCGATGCATGAATATACCTTCCCGGAAGAGCATCAAAAGACTTGGTGCGGCATCAATCTTGACAATGAAGCTTGAAAGCACACGAGTGGAGTATCTAGACTTAACCACTTAGAACTCTACCACCCAAACCCATTACAAAGAAAAATGGTTTGACAAACCCGGAAATCGCCAATAAACCTAACAAATTGAATCATCTAATTTTTTAGAGTATGGCCCTGTTTTGATCAAACAGGAATGCATGCTTTTTTTCTTTTTAAAGCTTGGTTAGGGATCCTCTATTTATTGTACACAAAGTACGGATTATTCCATCAAGAAATAAAGTTGTCTTTTGTTGCTGTTTGTCACCGATGAGTATGTCTCCTCAGAAATCACACACGCTTTCATAACACTTATTCAAAACTCACAAGCATATTCTTTAGGGGGGAGCGGGGAGTATGCTGTGCAGGGGTGCACATCACATGTACTGTGCATGGCTATGAGGCCCACTCCGAGTCCCGTTGTTCGATCTGAACCATTCATTTTACTTGTTTCGATGGTTGGGATTTTTGCCCATGAGAATAAGCCCAAAGTGTTTGGCCCAAGTGAATTTGTTTGTAAGCCCAAAATGTTACTTTCTCCACTAGGCACGACTGATCTAAACGGGGTAAAACCGGATCTCATTCACTCAGAAAACTATAGTTCGGACATGCACGCGCACGAACACACACATGCAAAGGCAGTCATGACTTATGAGCTCAAACAAGAGGAAATGCAACCGAAACCAAAGCCAACATTGCCTAGAGCTGACTACTGGCATGACAATAAGAAACCAAATAGAATTGCAATGGTTCACTAAATCAAAGCATACAAGAAACCTGCAGTTTACTCCCAGCCTCTGGAAAATGACTAATTGTACCCTTTGTTTCCCACAAAGTAGTTAATTATCAACCTCGAACTCGTGATGTGATACGGCTAAATGAGGAAACTTGGACTTAGTGTCGGTTCCAGTGACCAAAATATGGCATTCGCATGATTATACTTTGAAAATGCGTAACTACTATTCAGCTCTGGCAATCAAACATAAACAACTTACTACGCAACAGTTGTGCAATGTTTAGTAAGAAACCTCATAATAAAACAAGTAGATGATCGAAGAGATATAGGAATTCATGAGAATTGAGAACTCTTCCGTACAGTGGCTGAGAATTGAGAAACCTTCATTACATGGGGATTTAGACTCCTGGACAGAGTTATTATGGATTCTAAGGGGATCAACGTGATATACCTATGAAGGTAAAAACCAAACCCATGATATGAAACTCATGGTATGTTAAAGAAGGCTCCTCTTCCAGATGCAAAATCAATGTGATATACCTGTCTGGGTTATTAGAACGAAAGCTCATAAGTTCTTATAATAGAAAGCTATGTTACATGAACCTTGATATAGGGGTCATAAGTCCCCCTCAATTTCTACTTCTAAGGCTTAGTTTTCCGTTTGATGATTTTAGCAACTGTTGCTAAAATCAATCATGATTTTAGCAAATGAGTTTAACAGGTGCTAAAATCATGATTTTGAAATCAAAAAAATGAAGTGGTTCCGTGTATCGTTTTTCGATTTTTTTCGCACCAAATTAAAGTACTCCTCGTGTACTTTAATTCGGTATGAAAAAAATCGAAAAACGATAAACGGAACTACTTAATTTTGTGATTTGAAATAGCTATGGTTTTAGCATCTGAACTCATTTGCTAAAATCATAGTTGATTTTAGCAACTGGGTTGCTAAAATCAAACGGAAAACTAAGCCTAAAGTAACTAAACAGTTCCCACGACCCTAAAATCAATAGGAAAAATTAAACCGGTAAAACTGTCTACAAAAAGAGCTAGAGAGTAGTGGTTTCATTTAGAGAACACATATCTAGCAGTAACCGAGAAACATTTACTAGCAATTGGAGGTGAAGTTGGTGAACCCTCCATATTGTCTTATTACCTGCAATAAGAATGATAACGGAAAAAATTCATGGCCTAATTGTGAAGCAATTCTTATCCTTAATTACCAATTGCAGGGTACTTGACTATGGAAGGAACAAATTAAACATGAAACACATTGGAAAAAAATGAAATGCCTCGTTGAAGGAGGCGATTCTTTCGTCACAACTAAATTGTCATCTTGGTCAGCACCCAATTTAGCGAAGTGTTCACCAAATAGTAACGAAGTTGTGCCCGTTTCCATTCAATAGGTGTGAGACACGGATTTTTCTAGTTCTTTTTTAATAGTATTACATTACGCCCGCAATGAGCTTTTTCAAATGATTATGATTTAGGTATCAATTGTAATAGAATTCGACCATAATGATCCCAAATGACTGCATATTCATAATAGGTGTGGGTCCAATATAAATACAGACCAACAATTACTCTAGGTATAGGATAGATAAGATTTTGTTATATATATTTTCAGCACTGGTAACATTTCTTATCCTTATTTAAGAACAAGATATGCCTAGAAATCACATTCCTAAGCTTTTACACCCAATTCAAGTTAAATGTCTATATGAACAGTGTTGTGTAACAATATACATGAGGGAATGATGATTGCGGAACTAACTTTCTCATAATCACATTTTAACATGTCTTTTAATGTATTTTGACATTTGTGTTATGTATATTTTAAATACTAAAAGACATTAAAGTGTGATTTTAAAAATTATAGTGCCGAATTTTTTTTCTATACATGACACGCTGTTTCAAATTACAAACACTATGAAGTTAGAATCGTAAAATGAATTAAAAGTAACGACAAGGACAGATAAACAAACAAAACAATTTGAATTTGAATTCGAGTTGCGGATACGGAAAAAAATACCGTTGAAATTCAGGTGTTAAAAACAGTAATAACCAGGAAAAGAAGACTACTCCCTCCATCCCAATTTAAATATCCTCTATGGGAAATTGTGCTTTTTAAGAAGTTAAAATTTTTTCTCTAAATTTCCAAAAGTAACCTTTAAAACTGTGAAGTCAATTAAATGTATTTAAATTGTTTATATCCTTCAATATAGATCTCAAAAAATATGTAATATTATTTGATAGATTTCAATTAATTCTATTATACAAAGTTTTCAAAATCATGAAAAATATTATATGTTGAATGCCTACATCCATTAAAGTCTTTACCACCATAAAGTCACTCACGTACTCAAATCCTTAAAAGTCCAAAATAAAATTATTTTTGCGTACCATAAAAAAAAAGAATTTATTTAGTAATGTAGTACAGTAACTACAAGACGTATTTTTTTTATCAAAATCAAAAGATTAATATTGGCTTCTAATGCTTTGAAAGGTCTATGTTATTTCAATCTAGGTTCTATTCTGCCTGGCTTAGAAGCTTTTCTTTCCAAGGATAGGCCTTGTTAGCTTTTTGTTATTTTATGTTCTCTTAAAATAAATAAATAAATAAATACAAATATATATATATATATATATATATATATATATATATATATATATATATATATATATATATCACCATTTCGTTCAGAGCCAGACGGATGGAGCACTAAATTCCAATAAAAATGTTTTGGCTTACGCAAAAATGAGTTTTCTTTCTTTCTTTTTTTTTTGGGGACAAGAAGTGATTTCATTTCATATCAAAGCCAGGCATTGCAATGATTTCATCCCAAGAAACATGAATGAACAAAAACTACCAAAAATCTAGCGTACGTATTGATACAATTAGTTTACCAATTCAGTAAAAACGTGCAACAATTAAATTAACCAATTCAATAATAATAAAAACGTTTGTGCTGCAGTTTACCAATTCAGTAAAAACTTGCAACAATTAATTAACCAATTCAATAATACTAAAAACGTTTTTCCTTCCGCAGCTATCAATTACTCCTACTTACTAATTCAAAGCACTAATAGTGAATTATTTATTAATCAATGTGATGCACGTAGCCATGCTATATTACGGGAGTGCGTGTGTTCACTCTACTTAAAAGAAAGATGAATATTACGGGGTTAGTGTTATTCCTTCGGGGACAGCATGAATGTTGGCTGATCATGGCCATCTCTACGTGGTTATCTATGGATTGCTCAGATCACATCTTGTCCAAACAAATGCAAATGTTTCACTGCCGGACATACCGACCATGGACGGCTATGATCGGTCCAACATCCATACTATAGAAATAGCCAGTTACGGACGCATGTCCGTAACATGCGAACACAAGGCTCCACCCTGTGTCCGTAATATCTGTTTGCATAGTTAAAATGCTGAATTCTTACCAATCCATGTTGATCCTTAGGCATTATGGACACAAACTACAACCTTGCGGCCTCAAGTATGAACCTACCGCCATAACCATATTTCTTACGCCGCAATTTCTAATTTCTCACAGAATTATGTTTTGCTTGATTAATGATACTGTGTTTCATTAAGGATTGTTTGGTACTGGAAAATTACAAATATGATGATTGGTACGATATGGTGTGATTTAAATTAGTTGTGGTGCAGGAGAATAGGTGATATACTCCCTCTATCCCAATTTAAATGTCCCCTACGGGTGACCGTGCTAATTTGACTTCAAAAAATAAAATACTTTTTAAATTACTTTTTAAATTTTTTTTGCACCGTTCAAAAGATCTCAACGAGTACTTTTGAATGGTGTAAAAAATTTTGAAAAAAAATATTTAGAAATACATTTTCTTTTAAAGTCAAAATGACATGACTTTTCGTAGGAGACATTTAAAATGGGACGGATGGAGTACTTAAGAATATTATCAATAGACTATGTATTAAGAGTTTAAGGAAATGAGTATGTATATACAAAATTATGTAATGTTATACTTAATATCATCATTTCATTCATTTGGACAAACGTCTAGTAGGAGTTTATATACCCTATACTTCATTTTTGTATTATAGGCCATTTCATCGCGGCTTCTAGTTAAGTCAAGCAAGGAGAGGGTGAAATCATAAATGGCTATAGTCTAGCGGTTAACATGGGAGGATGTTTCTCAAAGTTGATAATCTAGAAAGACATGTAAGTTAAAAGCTAGATAATGAACTCATTTATTTGCTCTTTAAATTCTACACTTCTTTTAATATGAACTGTTATTAATTTCAATGTAAGGGTTAGTGAATAAGAGTTAACTATCGGGTGATTGTTTGCTCATGGTTCCACGTCAGTTATTGAAAGAGAAAGAGATGAGCCGTACAACCAGAACCAGGAGCTTGCCATTGAATAGGTGCCTGTTGAAGACTAAAACCTGAATCTAGATTATCTTTAGAAAAGCTCTGTCATCACCCCTAAATTGAGTTGGATAAATGTAATGTAATTTCCCAATAAATAATCTGTTTATTGTAATCAAATTATGATCACTTTAAGATTATTCCGGTGTTTAATTAAGATGAATCTTTTTTAATTAAATGTATCTTTTCAATAAATAATTTATATAATATATTCGATAATTGAGGCATTACAGCTGCACGTTTTTATTAAGTTGGTAAACTGATTGCTGCAGAAGTAAGAACGTTTACTACTCGATCAATCTTCTGATTGGTGCAAGGATTACCAGAAAAGGCGGCCACGGAACAAATTTCAAGTTTCCAACCATCCTTTTCACAATACTAGTGAGGTGCTGGCTGGCCGCATGCCCAGCACACGAACACATGCCCAATAGAGGCATACGGTAAGCATCTGAGCCGTCCATTTTGACAATCAAGGATTCAAATATGTGTGTATACTTTTACCTAGAAGAGTATACTTTACAGGCAAGAATTCTGAGGCGAAACTGAACCATCGATTGCAGAGATCAAAGGTCAAGATTGTTCATTACATGATTGTAGTGAGCAATCTTACTACGGGCCTCCAGGATCCGTGTTTTGCAGCTTATTTTTCCATTTCTCATTTTCTCTTTTTCAGCTTTTGAGTGTTTGGCTATTGTCCACCAAAACACCTTCTCAGATAATGAGTTCTTGGAGGAGCTTTTTGACTTCTCATTTTCTACTTTTTCCACTTTTGTTTACAAAAAGACTTACAGAATATATGCTGCATATATATCTCAAGCACTATTCTTGTTGCAAAATGTTTTCTGCACATTTTTTCTAGACACTACCAAATTCAAAATACTGACCATAATTCCAAAATCCAAAAATCTAAAAAAATGAAAAGCTAAAAATAAGCCTTCCACTGTTATCATTTATGTTGTAAATCTATATGGAGTGTTTGTTTAAGAAAATTAGTAGTTTGAGAGAAAATTTACTTCTATCAATTGAGCAAATCTTACACTTTTTTAGCATTTTGAGTTTTAAGAACAAGACTTGCCCCTGCCATTAATTTAGGATGCCAAGGATATAATTTGGCATTTTTAAAAAGTTAAATTTTAATTAACCCATTGCCATTTGTTGATGCCAAAGAATAGCAATGTCACCCTTGATGCCGAATTTAGGCACCTAAGTTGGCAGTTGTCATTGAGCCATTTGAATTAGATTGAAAAAAAAGTGAAGAATTTAATCCAATGGTCTTAGTTTGAGATTCAGCGAAAATGACATCCAATTGATGCAACAACTTTGCTATTTTATCCATTTTCACACCCTCGCAAATAGCAAGCAAAAAAAAAAACTGTCCATTTCGGATTCGGCTTTCTATGCTTCATTGCGTGGTCATTGTGCAAAGATAGAGATGAATTAGGTTTTTGTAACTTTTAGCCTCTAAGGGATGAGCTACTGGATAAAATCAGGGTTAGTTTAGCAAGATGAAGCTGTCGTGACATACGACTACGAGGCATGTGGAAGAAACTTTTCAGCCTGTAGCGCATAAATTCGATCCCGCGTAACTCTTGAATCAAAGTAATTCCAACTCTCTAACTCCTTAGAAGAATTGTTCGCGCGAACAATTTGTTTTCAATCCGAACCGTTAAAAACACTTGTGAACGGCTGTGATTGTGCGCAGCAATTATATGTGCAGAGACTGCTGTAACCCCGCGTCCCTTAACTGGTAGCCCATCTGATTGTACTTCTTGACTTGCAAAGAGGAGGTCTGAGGTTTGAATATGTATACAATATTAACAAATATATGGTGGTTCCAATGACACAATAATTGACACAAATGTAAATTATACATTTTGGAGTCCCACACAAATAATTGGAGCCGTTCAATTTGTTTAAAACATATTTTTTAGAATTTCCATGCAAAATTAACACACATGGATATTGGTAAGGCAAGGGTTTGATTAGTATTTGTCCCAAAATTAAAACTAAATGAATCGATCAAGTCGATCCAAGTCGAACAAACCCTTATAGATATCCAAATGGGTTGATTTTTTACGGATACTCTTAAAAACATAATTTAAATAAATTAAACTGCTCTGATTATGGTTGTGTCATCGGAACCACCCCTATATATATATAAACACATATATTCTGGAAGCCCATAAACTTATGGGCATAATATTCCGAGCCCAATCCAAACACTCCGAAGCCTATTTTTGATAGTCAATTTCTCATTCACTTTCGAACATGAGGTACCCTAATGAAGGTTGATGGTCCTTGGTACTACGGTTGGGTTGGCCTTGTGCCAACTTCCTTCAGGATCTAGAGTGGCATATGATTATCCGGGTTAAGGTGTTAACATAGTTGTGATGTCAAATTTCTCCGTTGCGATGTTGTCATGCCCTTGGTTCTTTAATAAATGTAAATCACTCTCAATGATAAATATATTTTCCTTTGGTTACCAAAAAAAAAAAAAAAAGATTGTGGTGTCTCTCACCTATCTTTCCATGCGAGGCATACGTACCAAATATGTCCACATCAAGAGTCTTTAGCATAATAGTAGGATTTCCGCTCTATAAATAGGAAAGCAAAATCTCTCTCTGTTTTTTTTTTTTTTTTTGGGTAAGTAGCAAATCTCTCTTTACACCACACCAATATATAGTTAGTGAGGAAAACGATTTATTAGTGTGTTCTTTTCATCTTCATTCCTCCTACTGTTATCCTTCACTCTTCACGGTTCACACCAACCCAACCCCTTAAAATGAAAATCAATTCTTGCATTCCAACAGTTCCATTAACGGAAAGTGAGACCCCTGATCAGGTCACACAACGCCGCGATGCATACAGTTTTTTATCCTAGCATTTGGGGAGATCATTTCCTTGCCTACACTTCTGCTGAAATGGTAAAAATTGATCGCCTTATTTTTCTGTGATTGACCACATAGTACATTACTCGATTACATCATTCTAGCCTTTTAATAGGGTCAGCTTTTTTTTGTGCTATATGGGAGTCACACACACGAATATGGGAGGAAATTAACTCAAAATGTATATATCCACGAAGATTATACAAATCATGAAAACCTCTCCAAGAACTCTTAATTGGTTCTCTTCCACACAGCACACTACCTATCTCTACCGATCTCTCCAAGAACTCTTAACTGGTTATCAGAACCGTGAGTACTATGACAAGAGTAATGTTCAATGCTACAATTGTCTTGGCTATGGACACTACAGTAACGAGTGTAGAAGCAAGGCACTTGCAGAAGTGGGAGAGCAAGTCAACTTTGCAAAAAAGAATGCTGCTGAAGCAAAGTCAATGCTAAAGAACAGTGATCATAATTACATATCGAATGTGTACTATGTACTAGATATGAAGAACAACATTCTAAGTCTAGGTCGACTCCCAGAAAAGGGGTACGACATCAGAATGAAGAATTCTCACCTCACCATCCTAAATGGTAGTGAAAATCAAATTGCCAGAGTGAAAATGCTGAAGAATTGAATGTTTGCCTTAAACATTCAACATGATACAGCGAAGTGTCTAAGTGCCATTGTGAATGACAAAGACTGGTTGTGGCATCTCAGATATAGATCGACATCTCAACTTTGACAGCTTGAAGTTATTGGCAAGCAAAGGCATGGTGAAAGGCTTGCCTCTTATCAACCGTCTAAATGAAGTCTGTGAATGTTGTGTTCTCGGGAAACATCATCGAGCCAGCTTTGGAAAAGAAGTCAACTTGCAGCCGCTAGAGCTAGTTCACACAGATGTGTGTGGCCCATTGAAGCCAATGTCAAATGGGCAAAACAGATACTTTCTAACTTTCATCGATGACTACAGCAAGAAGACATGGGTATATTTTTTGAAACAGAAGTTAGAAGTATTTGGAGTATTCAAAGCTCTCGTGGAGAGACAAGTGGCTACCAGATCCAGACGTTACGGTCAAACCAAAGAGGCGAGTATATGTCAAATGCCTTCGAGAACTACTGCAAAGAGCATGGAATCAAACATCAGGAGACACCATCTTACACTCCACAGTTAAATGGTGTTGTTGAAAGGAAGAACCGCACAATTATAGACATGGCCAGAAATATGCTCAAAGACAAGAAGTTGCCCAAAGAGTTTTGGGTCGAAGCAGTATCGTGTGCAGTTTATCTTCTCAATCGATGTCCTAGTAGGAGACTTCAGTTCACCACACCACATGAAGCTTGGAGTTCACACAAGCCAAGTGCGAATCATCTTAAAGTGTTTAGGTGTGTAGCCTATATGAAGATTCCATAAGCCAGAAGGACCAAGCTAGATGACAAAGGCCAGAAGTGCATTTTTGTCAGTTATGGAGACAAAACGATGGGATATAAGCTATACAATCCCATCACCAAGGAGGCCTTCTTCAGTAAAGATGTGATCTTTGAACAAAGATCAAACTTGGAATCGGGATCAAGCTGAAGCTGTCAAGGACGTGGAATTGATCCTTAAAAATGAAGAAATGGAGCAACCAGAGGTAGCTATTGAAGAACCACAAACTCCAACACGTGGTGATACTTCTTCGTGGTCCTTCACCACGAAGAAGTGGTTCCTCTTTTTCATCATCATCATCATCATCAGACAACTCTAATGAAAGACCAAAAAAAGTGAGAAGTGTATGGGAGCTGTATGAGGCAACGGAAATGATGGAAGATATTGGCTTATACTGTCTGTTCATAGACAGTGATCCTATAAGATTTGATGAAGTTATCGTAGAGGCAAAATGGAGAAAAGATATGGACAAGGAGATTGATGCCATAAAAAGGAACAAGACATGAGAGCTGAGTAGTCTGCCAGAAGGCCATAAGGCGATTGGAGTGAAATGGGTCTACAAGACCAAGAGGAATGTCAAAGGAGAAGTGCAGAGGTAAAAAGCCAGGCTCGTGGCTAAAGGTTACAAGCAAAGAGAAGGCATCGACTATGGCGAAGTGTTCGCCCCTGTTGCCAAGATGGAAACTATCAGGCTAATGATCTCATTAGCTGCTTAGAGCCAATGGAAGATCTACCAGCTCGATGTCAAGTCAGCCTTTCTAAATGGATTTATGAAGGAAGAAATCTATGTCAAACAACCATTGGGATATGTGAAAGAAGGTCGTGAAGACAAAGTGTACAGACTAACGAAGGCTCTGTATAGGCTGAAACAAGCTCCGCGTACATGGAATACGAGGATTGACAAATATTTTCAAGAGAATGGATTTGTTAGATGTCCATATGAGCATGCCCTATATATGAAAAAAGATGCTAATGGAAGCAAATTTTATGTGTGTCTGTATGTTGATGATTTGATCTTCACTGGCAACAATCCATCTATGTTCGAGGCATTCAAGCAGACGATGGTTCAAGAGTTCGAGATGACAAACATCGGACTGATGGCACATTTCCTAGGGGTTGAAGTTATGTAGAAGGAAGATGGGATCTTTATTTCTTAAACCAAATATGCCAAGGATATTCTCAAGCGTTTTGGCATGGAGACATGTAATCCAGTTACTACTCCAGTTGAGAGTGGAGTAGAACTCAAGAAAAGTGAAGTCGGAGGTGTTAATCCAACCTGCTTTAAGAGCTTGGTTGGAAGTTTGCGATATCTGACATGCACCAGGCCAGATATACTTTACGGGGTTGGACTTATTAGTAGATACATGGAGACACCAGACCAATCACATCTGAATGCAGCCAAGCGTATTCTCTGTTATGTCAAGGGTACAGTTTTGAAGGACTATTCTATACTTCAATTGAAGACTTTAGTCTTGTTGGATATTCAGATAGTGATTGGGGTCGAGATCTGCATGAAAGGAAGAGTACAACTGGATTTTCTTTCTTCATTGGAGATACAGTCTTTACCTTGTCCTCCAAGAAGCAAGCTATAGAGACGCTGTCAACGTGTGAAGCTGAGTATGTTGCTGCCAACTCAGCTGTCTGCATGCTATCTCGTTAAGGAATATGCTGGAGCATCTGGGATTTCCTCAAGAAAGTCCCACAGAGATCTACATCGATAACCGCTCAGCGATCGGTTTAGCCAAAAACCGTGTATTTCATGAACGAAGCAAGCATATTGACACGAGGTATCACTTCATCCTAGAGCATGTGAAGAACAAAGAGGTGGAGCTTGTCGCTTGCAAGACTGAAGATCAACTAGCCGACATTTTCACAAAGCCCTTAGTCGGCGTGGTGTTTAACCGAGTGAAGCTAATGCTTGGAATGAAGAATTTCGAACAAATAAGGTTTAAGGGGGGGATGATGAAAGTAAACCTAATTTTAACCCACAATCAATAGCCTCCAAAAGTAGGTGGGTGACTTTCTATCAATTTCAACAAACTAGTCGGTGGAATTAAACAGCAACTACATGAACGGTGTTTCAATGCAAACCAAATAAGGAGGCTAGTAATGAGCCTCTCTTTTCAAATGGAAATGTATCCTATAAATAGATGTGTGTGTTTGCGTTGTAGACCATGGGAAGCAAAGTGAGAAAGAGAGAGTGAGCAAGAGTGTGAGATTTGAGAGTTTTCCAATTCTTGTAATCATGTGTTTGTATCAATAAAAATTAGTGCGATTTTTTTTTTTCTCTCAAATTGTGAGTTTCAGAATCACCTCCAGTGGTTCTCTTGTGTGAGAAATTTGTTGTCTTCCTTTCACTCACTTCCGTGTTTTGTTTACACTAAATTTTATGAGTATGTGAGAGTATGCGATTCAATTTGTAGAATCAATAGTAGAACTTTCTGAATTTTTGTAAGTTTAAACTCTCTAAAATATTCCCATGTTTGCATATGAAAATGCTTGACCCTTTAAGATTAAATCTAAAGGTGTGAAGTCTGTGACCTATGCTCAAATTCTATTAAGAGGTGTGACTCTTTGGCTTAAACCTAAGGAGTTGATATGTTTAATTTGGCATGAAACTGAGAATTGAAATATTTTAAGTTATAGAGTACCTGTGAATCTGAAAGTGTACGCAGATAGAATGCATGTTTGCATTAGCATAAAATCATGAAAGTTAGTAAAGATTTACTCGACAGTAGGTGAGTTTTTCGATGTGGGGGTTGTTTCTTGCTAAAATCTCTTGAAACATGGTTTGTGTAATATTGTCATAAATTATGTAAGAAAATTATTTGGATAGATTCTGAATTAATTTCAGAATTGCAGGAGAGCAAGAATCATATTTTCTACAAACTTTAACTATGTGTTGCACTATGAAAGATATATCCAACTACTTGAGGAGTATAGAGTAGTCAATTATATAATTGATTTAGAAGACTAAAATCCATGAGTGGATACATGTCTTTATACATGAAGAAGTGCAACTGTAGTTTGGAATTCTTATAAATGTATAGCATGGTCTAAAATGAAGTCTGATCAACTCATTACATTAGACAAAAGCTAGTAAGCGGAGTGGCTAATTAGAGGATGCTCCAAAGTAGTCCAATTATGTGCCAAGAATTGTATGTGAAGGCCATCAATAGTTGAAAAGGCATTGAGGACCATTTAGAATGGTAAGTCTAACCATGTTTGTTGTAGACAAAGTTACCATAAAATATTTGTTCTCGCTTAAGAATGAAATGTGAAAGGAAAAAATATTACGCATCTATTAACCAAGGGGTTTTGACTAGAGGGCAACTGATCATCGAGGGGAATGGGTATAAAGTCTACGAATTAAAAGTCGCCTTCGTGGAAACCCAACCTAGTTGATTGGAGATTCCAAGATCTAGGTTCAAAGAGACAACGAAGTGGTGGATGACTGAGGAATATCACCAAGGAGATATCTCTCCAACTCATTCATATGGTGAAAAAGTGATGCCTGTAGCGGTTTAAGTTAAGTTTAATTTTTAATGATTCTTATATCTTGGGAAATGCAAGTGGGGTTGTGCAGGATACTCTTAATAAGATAATCACTTATGTGAGTGTGAAGTGGGGCGCTTCTATGAGAATTTTAAGCCTAAATTCTTCAAAAACACTCTCTGAAACTAGTCGGTGTTTCAGGGCCAAAATGGACACAACCGTGAGAACCAACTGTGTACGGGAAGATTCTGTGTGAGTTCTTTTGTCTTGATTTCTCACAAAATGCTGAATAGTTCAAGGCATCGCATCCACTGATTAGCAAGTAAATCACATAGTCTTTCACATGGGAATGTTCAAGGTTAAAAGCTACCTATCGTACGCAAAATGTTTCCTTATTGACTCTCTGAGTGTCTACATTGTTTTTTTATTGTTTATCTGGTAAATTCCATTCATGTGAGGGATTTTGTAAATATTATAGAACAAAATACTTAATTTAGGAAATTGATATTGGCACTCCCCTTTTCTCTATTTGCACTTCCTCTTTTTTTGTCTCGTTGATAAAGTGCAAGAATAAATTTACCTAACATAAACAAAAAAGAGAGTGTCAATAGAGAAAAGGGCAGTGCCAATGCCACTTCCCTTAATTTAGTGTTTGAACGTGAATTGACATGATTTGAAGATTTGTCTTTTTAAGTGACACATGTTCACTGTTGACGTGCCCACGGATCGGATCCGGATCCGATCCGATCCGCTCAGAGCGGATTATGGTTTTTAAGATCCGGAACCGAACCGAACATTCACGGATTGGTTACGGATCGGATCGGATCGGGCGGATTTGACAGATTAAAGAAGGATTATTGAGCGGATTGAGCGGATCGAACAGATCCGATCCAGATCCAGAACCGCGAGATAAGAAATTCTCAATCCGGAACCGAACCGAACATTCACGGATGGATCAACGGATGGTTCGGATTGGTTCGGATTGGTCAGATTGGCAGATCGGATGATCCGCTGGACAGCCCTAGTTGACGGACTCATTTTTTGTGAATAGAGGTGTGTCTCCTCTCTGGTGTCTAAATATTGTGTCCCTCATTCATTCTTAGAGTTGATTTTCCTTCCATTTTGAGTCCATCGTAACAGAAAGTACAAACACAAGTTGTTTCGTCAGGCCCTCCAATTGTAGTGCTGCTTTGAGGGGATTCCAATCAACTAATGTTGTGAGACATGCATCCAATGCAAACCGTAACAACTAAGCACCATAGCAAGGGCAAAATCTGTCTTGAGTACAGATGTCACACTCGCCTTGATCACCATTTCGTCCTCATCGATTTCTAGGTTTCGAGTTCTGATTTACTAAAAAGTAAAGATATTTTCTAACAAATGTTTCTCTAAAAGGTCTTTGATTGACCGGAGGGAGGAACCCTAGGGCAAGGTTTTGTAGTTAAAGACACTGATAGGGTTAATGTGGCTGTAGTTGTAACTCATCGAAATGAAAAGTCTGTAAAATGAGTAAATAGTTGGTGCCGTGTTTTAATGAAAACCACACAGTTTAAGGTATGAAATTTAGAGTCTTGCACAAGAGTTGAAGAAATAGTGATGGTTAAAGGCATTAATATAAGAAATTAAGAAGGCAAGGTTAAATATTCAACGAAGGTTCCTGACTACCTACGAGCATAGACACTGCGCACTTGAGACTTTCCTCTATTATTTCGTCGGACGCCAAATGAGGATTTGAAACCTGCGTTTAAAGAACAGATGTAAAGAGAAAAAAACAGAGGTTTGAAAGATTCTAGGCAACCTTGAGAGATAGTCGGGTATGTTCTCCACACAATTGACAATAGTTCGGTTCTTGGGGTCACGAACAAGGGAAGAATTTTCTTGTGAATTCGCTAGTGTCATAGTCCTGACATGGATGGTTTGCCTTTGAATGCACTGGGAAGGGAATAGTCGAGATGCGCGTAGACTGGTCCAGATAACCTGGACGGTTGAACCCAAAAAAAACAGAAGAAGATTGTACGCCACATCGTTGGAAAATTGTGTATTAGTCGATAGAATTTTATACTACAAATTACATACCGTACTTGGTGGAGCACTGGTGGAGGGGAAAAGATAAGGCAAATTAGTAACAGGGCAGGGACAAGAACGACTAACTGAGGGAAAAAAAAGAGACAAGAACGACTTCGAGGGCAAAGCCACGTTTGACGAAGTGGGGATTAATATACCACACAAACTTCGTCGGTTATTCACGAAGTGGGGATTAACACGGCAGGGACAACAATGTATTATTCAATCTCTAAAGTGTTTGGAAGAAAAGTGTACAATGCATTTTGTAACAGGAGTTGTGGTTGGGCGATATGTGCGGAATACATTCTAGAGATCTTTTATGTAATCAAAATGAAAAAAAAAAGTGAAAAATATGAATAAGAAAAGTGTGACAGCTTGTGACCCACCTGGATGCAACGGAGTTCTATGATATAAGAGAATAGATCATGCCCTAACTTACACAAGGCCTTTTAAAGCCGTGAGAGCGTCAAAGCTCGTTAGTACTTCACAGTTAAGCGTGCTCACCCTGGAGCAATCCAGGGATGAGTGACCTTCTAGGAAGTCCAAGGAGCTTGGGCGACCAAAGCGGACAATATTGTGCAAGGCGGGGACAGATCGTTGCAAAAAGTACCTCTAACCCTACTTTTAGCTTCTCTTCTCCTCTGTCAAAAAATGAAAATGCATTTTCATAAAATGTACTTTGACTTTTGTCTCACAAACAACCAAAAGTAGAAAAGTTAAAAATGAAAATGCAAAAAAGAAGCTGCCAATGTGGAATTAGTAGAGAACAATATGGGTGGATGTGGGTGTTGATAAGAGAAGAGGAAATAAGGAGGAGAAAAAGGACATAAAAGGGCAACTCATAGAAGGGTAGAATCGTCAATTTGTTCATTCTGTTAACAGAGTTGCACATATTTTAATTTAAATAGATGAGGGGGTTCGTTTTGTCTATTTTAAAGTTGAGGGGGTTGCACGTGACAAAAGTCAATAGATGAGGGAAATGATTTCCACACCTCATTTTTTCATAAGTGCAACCTTTTTTTGTCTTGTAGTGAAACTTAATTTGTAAAATTTTCACTAAAAAATAAAATAGGGATTAACTTACCAAAAAAGGAGCGTGGAAATCACTATCTTTTCAAGAACATTTTCTTACGTCAAATTATGACGTGTGGCACTATGTATATATGCTTTAAAAAAAATAGCAAAAAAGTAGTAGGGGCCGGGTTTAAGGTACTCCCTCCGTCCCAATTTTATAGTCCCATTTGACACTTTTTATTGTCCCAAAAAAATTGTCCCACTTCAAAACTAAATGGGTAATTGTTAAGAAATTTCCTCTTATACCCTTATAGTTTGAAATTTAAAATAATAAAAAAGTAAGAAAGTGTACTGATTGAAGGGTAAAATAAGAAAAATATGTTTTCAAAAGTACAATGATTATGTCTCCTTATTAAGTTGGAATCCCCAAAATAGACTATAAAATTGGGACGGAGGGAGTATCAGGCAGTGATACTGACGGAGCAATACTACTGGCCAAGGGAATCTATTGACGCCATAAATTTCAGAGTCCAGATATTGTTAACGATGGTTACCATATACAGATGGTAGCGACGGGCTCAGGGGCTCACAAATGGGTCACACACAAATGATTTGAGTTATTCATTCATATAAAATGATTTTTTGATGGACCCACCACAAAAAATGGCTGGTTACTAAGCAAATGGTCCAATCACAAATGCTTAAATTCTCTTTTACCCCACTACCGTTTGACGCGAATATTCGTACTGGATAGAGTCGAATGATCCGGTTACTACGCAAGTGGTCCAATACAGATGTCTTCACGAGGTCTATCCACCTTTTGACGCGAACGCTTAGAGGGAGAGCACCTCACCCCAATTGTCCGGTTACTCAGTGAACGCCCGGATAAACATTTATCTCACCCACAACTAGGTATATATATATACATATAACAACGTATCCAGATATGAGGCCAAAAATGGTCAATCGCTTAAGAAAAATACGAGACATATCCAGGTGCATGAGAATGAAACTCGCCTTGCCAAGTAATCTCTTTAACTTTGACGTGTAGAGGTGGTAGTCACAGAGACATGTGACCTGATACATTTAACTCCCAAATACATCGCAAGAAAGAACCAAATAGGATGCCCATACACTATCAAGACGTTAAGATGCTCAAATCTCGTAGCATCAAACTCAAACCTCAAGGCATCCATAGTGCAAAAAAAATATTTTTAGAGGATTTTAAGATATTCGATTTTTTTTTTAAAAAACATATAAAATCAATGACAATAAAGAAATAAACATAGTGTTCCAAACTAGAAAAATAATAAAACTATATAAATGACTAAACTCATAGAACTAGGTGCAAGATAAGCAATGGAGATCAACCTAGACTATGGAACCAAGATCAAGCTTCAAAATGCAAAGTCAACTCCTCTAGATGATCCCGAGTCATCTAGAGCATCAGCGGACAAATCCGCATGAGGTCTCAAATTTGACCTCCTAACCCAGATAGGTCTAGTCTTGACCTTCTCAATTTTTTTACCATTTTTAGGAACATGTATAGGGTTCACCTTCTCATAATTTCCATGAGTCACCTTACGTCTGGGTCTTTGAGATCCACCATGATTATCTATATTTTGTGGAGTATGAACATGATTAGTGATAGGATAACCATGAAGTTTAAAGTAGTTTGGTTTAATATGACCCTTAACATGACAATAATGACACGTCGGAATGATTTTTTTCTTGGTTGTCTTATTAATGTCATGAGTCGTCTTAACGTTATCATGAACAATAGGAATAGCATGAGGTTTAGAATTTACCTAGTTAGGCTTTGTTTCATTAATTTTTCCTCCATTTTGCATTGATGTTGATTTTCCAAGATAGCCAAGGCCTAACTTGTCACTTGATGGCCTTTGCATAAGAAGCATGTCATTCAAGGCTTTTGATCCTGCATTGAAACGCTCAAATACACTATTAGCACTTGCAAGTTCAATTTCGAGTAGGGAATTTTGATCAGTCAAGACGTTGATTTTCTCTTTCAATCCTACAACTTCCTTTTGAAGTATGTCTCTCTCTCTCTCTCTCTCTCTCTCTCTCTCTCCTTTAACGGAGGCTAACACCCCTTTCGGATCATCAACCTGATTTTTTAGTTTCACCAACTCCGCCACAGCTGACTTATACTTCTCCACCAATTTAAGATTTACCTTGGTGATCTTAACACTTTCTCGATATAATTGATCATATTTTTCTCTCAACTCCTGATTGTCCTCAAGCTCATCTCCTTCTTCCTCATCATCACTGTCATCTAAAGATTCCTCAGTAAGATGTGATTGTAAGGATGCCCCAAATGCAATATAATTTTTGTTATCTTCTTGTTCTTCCTCAGACTTGCTAGACTCACTATCATCATCCCAAGTTATGTTAACTTTGTAATTCGCCTTCTTTTTCAACTTGTTGATTCATGAGCCAAGTGACCATACCCATGACACTCGCTACATTTAGGCCCTGATGGTTGTCCTTTCCTTCCATTTTTCTCGTTACAAATAGAAAAATCTTCTTTACCATTATGATTATTCTTTTTAATCTTAGAACCATTTTTTATAGCTTTCTTTTTAAAAAAAAATTTCAAAATTTGAAAAAATAAGTCCATGTTTTCAATAACATTGTCATCATCATTATTGCAATCTGAATCTGTCTCATCAATTTGAGAACTTTTAAAAGCAATCAACTTAGTCAAAGATTTTATTTTTGATTTCTGAGATTCAGATTGCACCAACAAATAGGAGAAAATATCTTTTTCCTCCAAGTAATGGTGTTCTGGTAGGGCCAAAAATATCAGAATGCACCAATTCCAAAGACGCTTTTGCTCTCCAGACAAACTTTGGAAATGGGAGTCTATGCATTTTTCCATATATACAACCTTCACAAACTTTATCAATTTTACCAATATTTGGCAGCCCTTTCACCATATTTTTCTCCTTTAGCAACCTCATGCCCTTGTAATTTAAGTGGCCATATCTTAGATGCCACAAATATGAGTCATCAACTTTTTCTCCTTTAAAGGCAAAATTTTCATTAAGTGGCATCATTAACGGGAAAATTTTATTTGCAGTCATTTTGACTTTGGCCACTATAAAATTTTTCCTTTTGTCAATAATTATGCACTCACTATTATCAAATTTAAGTGCATAGTCCTTTTGCGATAATTGCTCCACACTTAGTAAATTTTGAGTTAGCCCAGGAACATAAAGGACATCGAAGATTAATCTTTCGTTACCTCCCTTTGTGTAGACGGCAATATGATTACTGCATCCACTATCCAAGTACCAAATGTTATCTGATTCTTCTTGAGCATTCATGTAAGAGAATAATTGTTCTGCTTCATTTCCTTTCGAAAAATTAGCTTTGTTTTTTTCATGATTGAACCAACAATCACGATCAGAATGATTGTGAACTTTGCATCTCTTGCATTTAAATCTGCAATCTTTGGATGCATGATTTGTTTTTTTGCAAATAATGCAAGAAGAGTTAAAGTTACCGCCATTGGGATTCCTTTGATTGTCGTATCCTTTTCCTTTGTTCCGAGCTTGAAATATATTTTCGCCTCCACGTCCTTTTCCCTTCATGCCGCCTCCTCAAGATGAGCCCTTCTCTTGATTTGCTTGATTCTTTCCTCCAAAATTGATTTTGCTTTGAAAAGCTAGCTCTAAGGATTGATTTGTGAAGCTGCTCATTTTTTGTTCATGTGCCTCGAGAGAACTCATTAGTTCATGTCGAGTAAGTTTAGATAAATCCTTGGATTCTTCGATAGCAGCAACAATATGCTCAAACTTTGGAGGCAAACTTCTTAAAACTTTTTCGACAATTCTTTTATCCGTAAGGGTATCTCCATAACTTCGAATTTGATTGACAATTCCAGCAACTCGGCAAAAGAATGTTTGAACGGATTCATTTTCCTTCATTGCCAGATTATCAAAGTCTCTCCAAAGTGTTTGAAGTTTAATGGAGATAACCTTATCATAACCTTGATATTCAACTTTAAATGTCTCTCATGCTTCTTTTGAAGTTTTTGCACCCAAAATTCTTGGAAAGATCGATTTGCTTATCCCATGTTGAATGTTGAGTAAAGCCAAAGCATTTCTCTTTTTGTTCTCCTTAAACTTCTTCGTCCTTGCTTCTGTCCAAGTTGCTTCTTCTTCGTCATTTGCCAGTGCCTCAAATCCGCTTTCAACAAGGTCCCACAAGTCCTGTGAGATGAATAGAGTCTTCATTTGAATGCTCCAATATTCATAGTTCTCTCTTTCAAATATAGGGATGCGAGTTTGTGCATAGTTGAAAGTGGAGAAGTTGGCTTCCATGTTGGGTGATAGGAGAATAAGCAGGACAAGGATGTATTTTGTGTTCCTGCTTTGATACCAAAATTGTTGGGGTGCTACTTAAAGTAGAAGGAAAGTTAGGGAGATAATTTGAGTTATAAAAGTAAAGGAGGAGTCGATAGTATAATAAGGGAGTGAAAGGCTAGTGCTTTTACAGATTGTTGGTGGAAGACTTTTGGAATGGATTTTCATTAGGCTATCTCTAGTGGTGGAGTTAAAAATGTGTTGTTATATGACTCAAAAGTGTAAAAAGTGAATCTCATTTATGTGCTTTTATGTATTGTTATGACAAAATATGTTGATAAGTTAATGAGTGTTGTAGCGGTGTTGTTAAAGTTTTGTTAAAATGTAAAAAATACACAAATATATTTATGTATACACATGTGGCATCTTTCTCTCTCTTACTTTTTTCCTTTTGATCCATTCTCTCTCCTAGTTTTTTCTTCATTGACCAGATATCATGAAGTTCCAACGACTAGGAGACTTTTGCAACTACTACTTCTCCTTTTTCGAGAACTTTCACTTTTTCAAATGGTGGAACCCACTTGACTCCTACAATTGCTGGAGTGGCAGTTCACACCTGCTGTAACATTTTTTGATCTTTGACCCAAACTAACTACACACTAAGGGCATCCTCATCAGCCTCTCAACTTTAACTTTTGGGTTAAAGTGAGAGCCAAATCCCCAAAAACCCATAAAAATTAGCCTCTCTACTTTCCCTCACCAAATTATTTTTGCTACAGTGCCGCACCAAATTTGGTGTGGCACTGTTCACGCACCTCTTGTTTTTTTTTTTTTTTTTTGGGGTTGCTTTTGTCTCGGGTGCAGCGCTTCAGAAGAGAGAGGGAGGGGAACAGTAGACTGCGGGAAGAAATATTAATGGCGGGGTCCACTCCCTTTTTGTACAGATACACGGTGGGGAGATGACTTTTTAGGGAGATTTATTTATTTTTTTTTTATAGATTTGAGGGGAATAGTTTAATATAGTAAAATAAAAATAGAGAGTCTGATTTTGTTAGTTTTTGATAAATTGACTTGCTAATTTATAAAAGGTGTTTTTGAAGTTAAATTTGATGAAAATTTTGATACTCCAAATAAGAATGCTCTAACTACACTATTTATGAGTAAAAAAAAAAAGAAAGTGTTAGTTAACTGTGATAATTACTGACTAATTCTTCCACTTTACTCCAGCACAAAAGATGGCCTTACTTTTCAAACTGTAGACGCCTACACGGGAAGCTGTATTTATAGAGCCATCAACTGACATAACTTCCGCCGACCTACAACTCTTCCGGAAGTCTCTGGGATTTTGCAACATGCCATCATTACATTTCACATTCTTCTAAATTTATTTATGTTAGATAAGTTACTACAAAACACACTTTGTTCACTTCACATTTTTTAAAAAAATTTCACAAAGATTTTTTTCCATCTTTCATCTTTTCAATTATTAATCATATTTTTCTCTCTACTCATATCCCTTTATGTAATCATTATTCTCATTTCCCTCTCTATCTCTCTCCAATTATTACACCTCTCTCTACTTATTACTTTTTTCAAAAACATATCCAAATACTATCTCAAAAATATTTCTCAAAATATTATTCTCAAATTACTTTTTTTAACATAAATAGCAAGCACAATTGCTCTTTATTACGCACCATTATTCAGAGGAAGGGAAAGGATCATTAGCCTGTTCTTTCCGTTCATTCCTCGTCTCTTATTCCTTCACATGCATTTCACAGCAAACCCAACTCAGAAAAATGACTTCTATCCCCGTTCTAGTAACAGCACCAGAACATCCCACAGCAGTTTTTCATCCTAGCATTTGGAGAGATCATTTCCTTGCCTATGCTTCTGCTGACATGGTAAAATTCATTGTCTAATATTTTCTTTAAATGAGTACTCGCACAGTACTATTTGTACTCGATTACCTCATTCCAGCTAGGGCTGGGGCTGGGCATTGGGTCGGGTCGGGTCGTGTTTGTATCGTGTCAATTTGGGCTCGGCTCAATACAGGTCAACCCAAAAAAGACCTATTTATCTAAACATATATGTCGAAAATCTCAACCCTAACCTGATAGGAAATTACCTGTGTTGACCCAAACACGATCCGAAATACCTGTGTAGGATTCGAGTTGTCACAACATAATTAACACGTCCAGAGCAGGTTAATTAACCATGCCATTTTTAGGTTAACCTTGGCATTTTCGGGTTAGATTCGGATTAACGTGTCGGCACGAATAGCTAAACAGGTTAGCCAAGTCATTTTCGGGCTATGCGGGTTGAACACAAACCCGACCTGTTTAACAATTGTGTTCTCGGGTCATGTCATATACATGTTTCGTGTCAGAAATAGTAAATTCTAACTCGCTAACTTCGTGTAGTGTCATAAATTCTCATCCCTAATTCCAGCCTTCTAATAGTACTCTCCAATTAAGACAAACCTATTCAACATCAACTTGATTAAAATTCGATTGCAATGGACTCGCCTGGTAAAGAAAATGATCTTGACCGAATCAAAGTTTAAAACCAAATCCTAGATCAAAATGTACTTTCTTGAGGTAGTAAAAATAAATTTAAAGTTCCAGGATAAGAAAGTGGTAATAGAGTAAACATTTCTAGATCAATCTATACGATCCCAACCCATCAACAAATTGAACTCACAATCTCACTGCACTTAAATGCAATTGTGCAACCGTTAAGCCAACGGTTCTAGTCCACATAATAATATTAACGCGTGGTTTTATTTATTTATTTTTCCTGCAGGAAGTGGATATCAACAAGAAGCGAAATCATCAACAGCTTAAAGAAAAGGTGAGAAAGCAGCTTGTAGAAACTAAGGGTGAACGTTTGCAACAGCTAGACCTTATTGATGCAATCCAGCGCCTAGGCGTGGCCTACCATTTCGAAGCAGAGATCGAGCAGGGACTACATCACATATATGAAACCTATGGTGACAAAAATGATGAGGATCTTTACACTTTATCTCTCATGTTTCGATTACTTCGACAACAAGGATATCCTGTCTCTTGTGGTAAGTCACCATAATTTTTTTTTTTCGGCAAAGAAAAATTATGATATTCCTGTTATTAAAGACAAATAAAACAACAAAACAAATAGATTCCATTGTCATTAAGGAAATGGATTTTCACAGCCCTTTTTATGCCCTACATCTCTTTTTTTGCGATGGTAGAAGGGTACTCTTGTCATTTCATATAATAAGGAGAAAGAAAGAGAGAGAGAGAGAGAGAAAGAGAGAGAGTATGCATGATGATAAACGGAGAGCTTGGAATTAATATATTGTGGGAAAACATATCAAAATTGAATTTCTTTTTATGGACGCAGAAAAACATATTATTTATTTCTTAGTCCGTTCGCTTGTCAAATTACCAACATTTAATTCATCTGTCATTGACAACGACTGTGCTGCTATGCTTTAGACAGTAAACCACGGTAACATATGTAGTCGACTAAGAGATGGGGTAGTAATAATCTATTATAACGTGTGTTAAAATAGATACACTTAGTGGTGGTTTCCCATTTTTGCTAAAAGTGGTCAAAATAGTTGATGTATGTGAAAAGATGACTTGTCTCGAATTCATTGTTTAGCCTGAATCCAAGATTTTGTAGTGTAGAAATACAATCCATCACAAAAGCTTGTGTCTGTCTACCGAGTAACTATTTAGTATTTCGGAGCACTGCAACGTATAGTGCTACGATCACTTCAGAACCACACATTTACATAGGGTCCATACACTTATTCATGAGTCCTACAAAAAATTGTGGTATTCGAGTGATCCGGAGCACCATGTGACGATGCTCCCGGAATTTTGAATAATTAGACCCATCTATCAGTCACTTGATGTTTTCTCTATTTTCAGATGTGTTTTCACTCTTTCAAAAATTATAAAAAATAGGCGATCGAAAATCTCAGGAGCTGCAACTACTGATTTTCTTGTTAAATTTTCTGTCAATTTTCATTTCTCTGTTGGACGTCTTGTTTTGCAAAGTTGATCATGGTCTCGAATGGTTTTACCAGATGTTTTCAACAAGCTCAAGAACAAGGAAGGGAAATTTAAGAAATCGTTGATTGGTGATGTGAGAGGATTGTTGAGTTTGTACGAAGCTACACATCTAAGGGTGCATGGAGAAGATATACTAGATGAAGCACTAGATTTTACTACCATTCGCCTCAACTCTGCACTACCCAACTTAAGCAACAATTCAATTGCAGCACAAGTAGTTCATGCTCTAAACCAACCCATCCGCAAGGGCCATATGAGGCTCGAGTCAAGGTGTTATATTTCCTTCTATGAAGGAGATGATTCCCAAAACAAGGTTCTATTGGATTTTGCAAAATTGGATTTCAATTTATTGCAGAAATTGCACCAGAGGGAGCTAAGCGAACTCACAAGGTGACACAATAGCAACTATTTAGTGTTTAAGCAACCTTTATAGAAACTTTTATTACTTTTTGTCTGAGTAATACAATTTCCTTGTACTACAATTTTGGTTTAGGTGGTGGAAAGATTTGGATGTTGCAGGGAAACTTCCTTTTGCAAGAGACAGACTAGTGGAGGGATACTTTTGGATACAGGCAATCTACTATGAGCCCCAGTATTCCCACGCTAGAAAGATCATAACTAAACTCTTTTCCTTGACTTCTATTGTTGATGATATGTTCGATGCTAGCGATGCTACCTTCGAAGAACTTGTGCTCTTCAATGATGCAACTCAAAGGTAAAATCTTTTTAATTAATGTTCTTAATGATCAAGTTGAGATTCCAAGACTGCATTTGAATCTTGAATTGGTAATGGAACTTGCAGGTAGAAGAAAGGTAAAAGGGAAAATCGAAAGTTGTTTAATAAACCATTATATCAACTTATGCTATAGACTAAAATCCATGATTGAAAGCAGCTATTATCTAAAATCTATTTTCACATCTATCACAAACAACGCTTAATTATTTATCATTACCTATTTGATTATCAGGTTGGAAGTTAGTGCCTTGGATCAACTTCCAGATTACATGAAAGTAGTTTATCAAGCAGTTTTGGATTTTTTTAACACGATTGATGAAGAAATGGCTAAGCAAGGAAGATCATACCGAGTCGACTACGCCAAATCCGCAGTTAACCTCCGAACTAACTTACTTTGTTTCATTAACAATAAGATTGAAATTTCATCATTATTAATTCGTTGTCCTAGTAATTTCAGTGGAAGATTTCAGTTAAAGCATACCTTGATGAAGCTAAATGGTATTACGAAGGCTATGTTCCTAGTTTGGAAGAGTACATGCCACTTGCACTTGTGAGTAGTGGTTTCAGAGGGATTGCTACCTATTCATTTGTAGGAATGGGAGAGTTGGCAACCAAAGAGGCCTTTGAGTGGTTGTTTAGTGATCCTTTAATTGTTCAAGCTTCAACTGTGGTTTGCAGGCTCATGGATGACATGTTTACCCACGAGGTAAGACTGGTTATATAACTTGTTCTAAAAGGCCTAGTTATCCATGACACTTGATCTTATAAACCTGAATGAAGCATCATATCTCGAGATTCAAGATTCCAATCATTTCAAGTGTTGTCAATTAATTAGCACATAGAAAGAAATAAATACAGATTATGAAGGATGGAAATTATGATATCCTTTGTACCACCACTTTTTTATGCTTAACATTTGTGATTGTGCAACTATAGTTTGAGCAAGGAAGAGGTCACGTAGCCTCAGCAGTTGAATGCTACATGAAAGACTATGGTGCAACAAGAGAAGATGCCGTCGTTGAATTTCAAAAAAGAATAACAAATGCATGGAAAGACATCAACTCAGAGTGTCTCCGCCCAATTGCCATCCCAATGCCTGTCCTCACGCGAGTTCTCAATCTGGCACGAACAATGCATTTTATATACAAGGATGGAGATATTTACACACATTCTGGAACCAAGCTCAAGGAATTTGTTACCACAGTACTCGTTGATTCTGTGCCAACTTGAAATCTATCTTGCTAAAGGTTGAGCGGGAAGATAAAGTACTCTTATGGATAACTACGCGTATCTATGCATCGTGATAAATAAAAAAATACATATGTTTACTTTTGCTTAAAGAAATAAAGAGAGTCTTCTAGACTTGCGTATTATGTATCGCGAAAAATTTAAAAAAATGTAAGTTTACGATTGCTTAAAGAAATAAAGAGATCGGGTTTTGTAGACTATGGTCTTGTAGTTTGATGAAACATGCATGCCAGTGGAATGTATGCTTTTGTTCTTCTTAATGCTAGGTTGGGGATCCTCAATATTTATTGAATGCAATGTACTATTTCCATCAAGCAATAAAATTGTCTTTCGCCCTAATGTGTCCACAACGATTATACGTGTTCAAAAAATCAGGCTTTTCAAATTCGGATACTTGTTCATAGTCATATTTATTTGTGCAGAAAAAAAAAGTACAGATATTCGCATGGACTGAATTTTAGAATAACATTACCATGTCTGTTTCAATAAAATTATATATAACAAATTATTTACTTTTTCGTATTGGTTTGTTATAAAGCAACTTAGTTTGAAAAAAACTATTACTACTGAATTCGTTCAGCTTATGACATTTAAAAACTAATGAGATTGGCTCGTGCAAATGAGTTTTCAAGATTAGACCAGTCTGCGAACTTGATAAACAATTTAACCATATTTTCAAGATCCATTAATTATGTTTTCAATTGAAGTTTGAATTGAATTGTTCTACTCTCGTTATCAACCGTAGTTATTTTTCTTTTAAAATAAACGATCAACTTAAATTGATCACCAAAGTCAATAGTAATAGAACAACTGCCAAAAAAAAAAAAAAAGACTAAAATATCCAATGACCAATTATCATTCAAGAAAACAAAACAAAAAGTTCTAAATTAATCACCAACAAAATTGAGAACACTATTCTTCTAAATTACCAACAAAACTAACTAATACCCCTCCCACAGGTTTTGATAATCAAAATTGACAAAATGCAAATAAATACTAAACAAAAATAAAAACTGTTGATTCTATAAAAATCTGTTTTAAGCACTCTTATCAGCTTTAACACCACGAACTTTAACACCACGATCGCGACGACCAGTCTGCCTAGCAGCAATTAGACCAGTCTTCGCCCCTGCTGATTTATCACCGCCATGGGGATGGTCCACTGGGTTCATAGCCACACCGCGGACCTTGGGCCAGCTGTTCCTCTTGACTCTGAATTTGTGAAATGCATTACCAGCCTTAAGCAATGGCTTCTCCGTACGCCCTCCTCCAGCAACCTGGCCAACCATCGCTCGACACCCGCTAGCCTCAATTTTTTCGCTCCCGATGGGAGTTTTATCCTGTCAATAGTATATCAATGTCATAATGCTTAAGAGTAAAATGACGGTACCTGAAAATATAATGACGGTACCTGAAAATATTCCACTTTCCAACATTTACCCATTGACATTCTTAAGAGTAGAGGTGTCAAGTGGGCCTTGCCGGCCCGCCAAGGCACGGGCACGGCACGAAAAACTCCGGCACGGGCACGGTTTGGACACGGTAAAAGTTGGGCACGGCACGGCACGGCACGGTCTGGGGCGGCACGGGCACGGGCACGGGGCAGGGAAAAGGGGGGGCACGGCACGGTAGTTGGACTGGTGTGGCACGGCACGGCACGACACGGACTTAATCAGGCACGGCACGGGCACGACACGGACTTAATCGGACTTAATCAGGCACGGCACGGGCACGTCACGGTTTTAGTCTGGCACGGCACGGGCACGGCACGGTTTTAGTCTGGCACGGCACAGGCACGACACGGACTTAATCGGACTTAATCAGGCACGGCACGGTTTTAGTCTGGCACGGCACGGGCACGACACGGTTTTAGTCTGGCACGGCACGGGCACGGTTATAGTCTGGCACGGCACGGGCACTGGCACGGCACGGGCACGGCACGACACGGGCACGGGCACGACACGGAAGTGTAAAGGGCACGACATGGTATAATAACGAAAAGAATTAGGGAAAATAAAAATAAAATAAGGAAAATAAATTTTATTTTATTTCAAAAAATGAGGAAAAATAAAAAAAGAATTTTTGGATAATAAAAGTGAAAATTTTGAGTTTTGAAAATTAAAAATACATTTTTATTAAATAAATCAAGTTTCCAAATGCCATAATAATGAAAAAAATGATGGACTTGCCAACTGAGGGAAAAAAAAAAGGGGGAAAAAGGAATTTTTTGTATGAATTTTAATTAAATAAATGGAATTCACAAAAATAAATAAATACATAGTAAATAAAAAATACATTTTTATTAAATAAATCAAGTTGCCAAAAATATAAATTTTGATAACAAAAATATAATTTTGTATAATTAAAATGAAATTTTTTATTTTTGAATTGATAGATCAAAATTGAATTTTTATAATTATGCATTATAAATTTTTTGATTATATTATGCATTAGCTACACGATCGCAACACAATTACGACGATCTACACCGTTCACTTTGTTTGTCTTGCTATTTTATTTACCCTCGCCAAATTTGAAGTCCTTCGGGTATTAAAAGCCCTTTGATCGGGGACGTTGATTCATTATCAACCGACACGTTGTCTCCTTCGATCAAGTACGTAACAATAGTTAAATCACTTCATTTTTTGCATGGAGGATATAATCACTCCCACTTGCAATCTAGACGGTTCCGATACGAAAAAAGCTGCTCTGATGGTCGTCAAGTCATGCATTATAGGACATTATTGCTCTTAAATGCACCGAATTTGATCCGATCAGATGGTTGCCGACATTTGATAACCACCGTTTTCGGGGAAAATGATAGAATTGATAAGATATGAAATCGTAACGGTTTAGATCGAACATTCGAGAAATCGAGTTTGCACCTACCTTTTGATCATATACATCGAACTAACTTGGTTACGAACTAAGATGTTATGCTATATGATAATGTACGCTAGCCACGCGATCTCAGCATAATTATGATGATCCAAACCGTTCATATTGTTTGGATTGCTGTTTTAATCACTCTCGCCAAATTTGAAGTCTATCGGGTATTCAAAGACTTTTCATCGGGATGTTGATTTACTGTAAACAAAATTTTTTGTCTCAATCGATCAGGTACCTAATGATAATTAATTTACTTTATTTTTTGCACATAGGATATAATCACTCCCACGTAAAATGTAGACAGTTTCGATTCAAAGAAAAATACTCTAACGACCCTCGCGTAATACAATTTTACGACAATTTTTACCGTTGGGTGCATAGGCATATGGTGTGACACATGCACTAAAAATATAAAATTTTTCCCGGTAAAACTTCCCCCAATTTTTTCACTGTGAAAATCAAAAATCAAAAAATCACCCGCCCCCCCCCCCCCCCCCCCCACAAAATCAGATCCAAATCCCTAACTCTCTGCCCCCAAAATCAAATCCCCAAATCCCCCCTCTCTCCCCACAAATCCCCAAATCACGTTCTGAATGGGTCTCGGAGCTTTCCCTGTACGCCATTTTCACGGGGTACTCTACAAGGAGCATTTCAGAGCTGGGGGTGCTCATCACGGTGCTACTCAACTTTTACACCGTGGATAGGGTTTCGATCGAGTGCTCAAAATTTCCAAATCAGTGGATTGCATGTGTTATGTTTCACCGTGGATAGGGTTTGCTGTTGGTTTGCTTCTATCTTTTAATTTTTGTAAGTTCTGAATGATCCTAGATTGGAAGTTTGCTTCTAATTTTGCTTTTATATTTTAATTTAGGGACGAACGATTTATGTTGTTTGTGCATGTGTGTTGGTTCTGAATGATTGTAGATTGGAAGTTCATTTGAAACATTGTGGCTTTTGTTAAAGAGACGGTGAAAGAATCTAGTTGTGCTTCAGTGAGTTCCAGTCAAAGCTTTTATGCTCTCTATGTGTTTGTCTCATTGTTTCAGAGAAGAATGAGACTCCTGATCAGAAGCAGCACCCAGTAAGATTTTCTTCCATTTTCTTGGATTTTTCCTACAATTCAAGCATTCAAAATCAGACTTCAAGTCGTCATTTACAAAACACATTTTTTATTGCTGGTTTTATGGCAACACTTGCATTATGGAAACAAGTTGAACTGCGAAATTAAGGACCACTATAACTCTAGTTAAGGACTTAAACTCTATAACTCTGTGCATCACTTTCTTTCTTGGGTTTGCATTTACAAAAAATTTCTACAGTCCTGGTTTGTCACTGATTTAAGTTCTCTATTCTAACTTCCTCTGATCATTGCTATTCCTTTGTTTAGATTGGTGAAGATCTTAGGAAAAGTGTTTATGAAGAGACCGGCCTCGCTTGTAGTGCTGGAGTGGCGCCTAACCGCTTACTTGCTAAGGTTTTGAAATACTTATTGCTATGCTGTGAATGTAATTTGAGATTAGAAGATGACGTTGGAATCATTTACTTAATGTTGGACTTCTCTTCCATATGGATGTAGTTCATTCGGATAGTGGCTATTCAGACCTAGTTAATATTGCCTTTATTTTGGAAATATCTCCCTATTTGAGGCCATTTTCTTTTCCTCGCATTCAACTTGTAAAATTAGTGCCCTTGTTATCTTGTCCCATGTACCATCTGATTGTTTTTTTTTTTTTTTTACAGATTGATAACACTTTGGTGGAGTATCCTTTGCTGCTACTTTTCGTTAATTGAAGTTGGACTTCGGTTGTGGGTTCTACGTACTTCGACGTTTGGCAAAAGATCTTGCATTTTGGGAGTTTGGATACATTTTGTTTAATATTTACATATGGAGTAACCGTGCGTGGGCAATATTTTCAATTTTTGCTCTAGGAATATGGATTAAAGATGTTATGTAATGATCAACCTCTATATATGGAAGTCATGAATGAAATTATGATTGGGAATTTGCATCTCTCTCTCTCTCTCGCGCGCGCGCGCTTCGCGCAAAAAATAAATTTTCATTACAATTCGGGCAATTAATTCAAATTTATTACAACTCATTTTCATGACAATTCAGGCAATTAATTAAAAAGAGTAAGTTAATTAATTTTGTTTTTGTTTTTTTCCCTTATTTACATAACAAACAAAATAAGGAATTAAGCGGGTCGGCACGACACGATTAAGTAAACGTGCCGGCACGACACGATTAAGTAAACGGGCATGGCACGACACGACACGTCTCAAAAGATTAAGCGGGCCGGCACGACACGACACAATTAAGTAAAAGGGTCGGCACGGCCCGACACGATTTAAAAAAACGGCACGACGCGACACGATTAAGTAAATGGGCACGGCACGGCACGAAACGGGTCAGACGATTAAGCGGGTCGGCACGGCACGACACGGCACGATTAAGTAAGTGGACCGGCACGGCACGACACGGTTACAAATTGGCACGGCACGGCACGGCACGAGTCAGACGATTAAGTGGGTCGGCACGGCACGACATGACACGATTAAGTAAGTGGGCCGGCACGGCACGGCACGGTTACAAATCGGCACGGCACGGCACGGCACGAATGAAGAAAAATGGCACGGTACGGCACGACTGAAAATGGGCACGGCACGATTTGGCACGGCACGGCATGGCACGATTAAGGAAACGAGCACGGCACGGCACGGGCACGGGCACGGTTGGCACAGAAGAAAAGCGGCACGGCACGGCACGACGGGCCTGTTTGACACCTCTACTTAAGAGTAAAATGAATTTGAATCATTGCGTTAGTTACCTGAATACATAATGAATTTGACTCCGCCACGACAAACAGCTCCTTCTGGTGCTTCAACCGGAACGGGTGGCGGGAAGTGACCCGGGCGAGGGGTGCGCCACGGCCTGGGTCGTGAACAATTTCGGTCACGACCCCTTTGACGTACCCATTGCGCTCACCAAAGTCGAGGCTGCGAAACCTCGCCGGACCCTTGCGGTGGTGGGTGTGGGACTTGAACACGGAACCCGCACCTTTACGTTGGGCTCTGATAACTCTACCCCATCTCTCTCTGTTACTCTCTCTCTCTCTCTCTGTAGGGTTTTCGGAAGGGAAGGCGGAGATGGGTAATGGGAGAAGACGGAGTTTTATAGGGTTTTAGAGAGTCCGATTTTAGTTCCCACTTTTACCCACTTTTTTATTGGTTGATACTAACTCATGAAACTCTCTCTCTCTTAACTATGGTTATATTTGCAAAATAGAAATAAATTTATTTTGGAATCGACATCCGCCGACCTTATATTAAAACAACTTGGCAGAGGAAATCTTACCAAAATTTCCATGAACCCAACGTTGAAAACAACTCCCACGGAACCGAATTTTTCTTTTGCTAAACGCTGCTAATCTAGAAAAAATAAATAATCAGGACCAAACAATTTTAACACCACAAATACTATATATGTTATTACTTTGCCACCTTATGTCTAAGTTTAGTTTTGGGACTGTCTAAATAGCGAAATGAATTTCAAAGAAAAGTTCTATTCTATTTTAAACTTTTGCTTTTGGCCTAACTTTTCAACTTTTAAGTTCGTCTATAGACAAAGTAAATAAATGGATTACGGACTAATTTTGTAAGATGTATATAATATACTCCTTAAGAGCATCCCATCAGGGGCATCAAATTCTCTCAAAGCCAAATTTGATGAGTGAAATGCAGCAAAATCCTTCAAAATCAGGCTTAACAAATCTTTTGCAAATTTGTTAAACTTGTAACTTTGCTCCAGTACCGCACCAAATTTGGTGCGGCACTGTTCACTCACCAGAGAACTATTCACTCACTGTTTATGCACTATTCATGCACTGTTCACTTTTTTTATTATTACTTTTGGAGAGTAGGAGTAGAAAGAAAGAATAGTTTAATATAATAAAGTTATAATAAAGAGTCTGATTTTGTGAGTTTTTGGAAAGTGACTTGCTAAATTTGTAAAAGGTGTTTTTGAAGTTAAATTTGGTATAAAATTTGGTGCTCCTAATAAGGATGCCCCAAGGTCGGGGTTAGATTCTCTGCAGGATGAGTATCCTAATTTAAATGAGGTCCGTGACGGTATTGCTGCGCTAGTTCCCTTGTAAGTTCAGGTTTTTACAGTTGGGTTCAAAAGACGTCCTGATTGTTGGATTGTTCCTCCGTCATAGGAAAAACCATAAGAAAAAAAAACAAAACTGTCCTTTCTCCATCCGTAGAATGTTTCCTTCGCTGGAAAGGGAGTTTGCTATTACACTTTCCTTTTTTCTCACGATTCTTTCCGCGAATTTTTGAGATTAGGGATCTCCTTTACCAAGTAATTTACCATTCTACTTACGAGATTATCTTCTTTATGGATGTGGCACATTTACTTTGGTGAGACCCACCAAGTGTACATTGCAATAATCTGAACCGTTCATCTTAAGAGCTGGCAAAATAATGTATCCACTCAACAGAATCGGCTTGATCGGACATGAATAGGTATGTCAAAAGTAGAATTTTGTTTTAAAAAATGGACGGTGTAGATTCTGTCAATCGTTTTTAAGTTAAAATTTCCATGATCATCCGCTTTTTTAACCAAAATTTAACCGTTGACGTACGTATTGATGTCCGATCAAGCTAATTTTTTGTATGAATACATTATATTGCAAGCCAACAAAATGATTAATTCAAATTATTACGGTCCCGCTAATAGATGTCCCTGAGGCAATTGTTTAGGTGCAATTGATATACTTAAATTTAAAGCTGTTTTATGGAAATTTTCAAACCATCACTTTTCAGAGACATAAATGTTTGTACTCTAGTGACAATCTTACCCTCTTTTCCTCTTTAGACATGATTTTGCAGCGATAATTCTAAGGGGACAGAATTTTGGTGCACAAAAAATGTACAGATCGGTTCGAAGACCTATTTTTTGATCTCACACAAACTATCCGAGCCGTTCATTCATTTTAGAATCATTTTTCGAGAGGCCTCGCGAGGAATCACCTCAATCAGACGTGCCAAAGTGCTCGATCCGAAGCCCAACCCGGTTCATTTAAATCTTGACACCACTAAATTAATCTTACCCTCATTTCCTTTCTAGTTCTTGAAAGTTTTTTTTTTTTAAATTTTATTTCCCATCGAAAAAAAGAAAATTTCAATTCAATGGAGAACTATACAGAATCGATTGAGATTCACAATTCTATTCGCATTCGGTTTTCGCCGCTTTCTACCAGATGAAAATTAGCTTATAGCATTATTCCTGCAAAATCTTGTGTTTTTGAAGGACAAATTTTCGTAGGGAAAACTGATCCTAGTAGTAAAGTTCGAGAGGTGGGTTCCACAAGTTTCATACAAATTTACGACAATAAAAGTGCTGGAAAGTTGTTTACCTTTTATTTTCTTGCAATAGAATAGGGCCTAAGGTGGAAATAGACGTGAAACATTTCCTTAGCTGTCAAACATAGTTTCAAATTTTGATTGATAAATGAACTTATGGTCAGGTGAAGCACAATTTCTGGAGGATGAGAGTACAAAGATATTTGCCAGGAAAGTGGCTGACCATTATAGCGCAAGAACGAACCAAAGTCTCGAAGAGAGAGAAACTAGTCCTATCATCCATTTAAAGAAACTTAACAATTGGGTGTGGCTTTCAATGTCATCAATCAAATTGTCCTCTTTAGAATATATGTTTCATGAAGTACCCAAGCCTTTTCCAGCTCCACAAACCAAAATTTCAGCCAAGCCATGCCTATCAATGAAGTCAAAACTCAAACCAACCACTCTCAGAAGCCACAAAGAACCCTTTCCCAATTCTCCGAGCCTCTGTCCTTGATTTATGAGACGCTCCTCAAAACCGGCCATATCAAACCACTCATTCCAACCCCTCTACCTCAAAAGCTTCCATCTTACCATAACCCAAATGCCTTTTGTGCGTTCCATCAATTGCCTGGTCACACTACCGATGAGTGCCATCGCCTTCGTCACAGAATTCAGAACCTCATCGACAACAAAACCATCATTTCCCCACCAACAAAAACAAACACCCAGACAAGTCCCAACCCTCATATCAACTCTGCCATATTTGGCATTGAACTCATGGGGGATTACTGATTGATGTCAAGGCCAACAAAAGAAAAATGAACCGCCAAGGACCATGCAGTAGACCAATCTTTCACGAGTCTTAGGAATTTTCAAGTTTCGAGTCAAAGTCGTCTCTTTTTATTGAGTCTGTTTGGTGTTTGTATTCAAATTCGAGTCTGTAATGTTCTGTTGTCTAAAAGAAGAGAAAAATAAAAAATGGAGCCAACTTTGTAGTCCCGAACTACGCACGACCTGATTCCTTGCACAGGGATACGTAGGCAACCCTCAGTGGTTCGATCGCATCTTTCGAACATCGATGTCATGCTTTTGTGTTAGAATTGTCATAATCCTTGAAGATGGAATTGTTTTTCACCATCATTTGAAATTCATGGTAATCACTTCAAAACACAGGATGATTTTTTATTGAACCCTTAGCTCTCACACGAAGAAGGAGTTCTAGGTGCAATTTTCCAACATCATCAATGAGCAATGCTTTGACCAAAAAAAAAAAAGTGCCTGCTAGGTTGAAAACCCGCAAGGGCGGCCTAGGCAAAAGTTAAGGCAAAGCTCGCTGGATCAAAACTTTGAAGTACGATTCAGGCAAAAGTTACATGTACAGATTCTTTCTATCAAGTTATGCAATTCAAAATGAAGAAAGGCATTCTTTGTTTTTATTCCCCAGATAAATATATCCCTTGATAGCCCTTTTGAGCCTGAATCATTTTCTTTGAAAAAGAACCCAGCTAGGCAGCTATCCCCCACACTGGGGTGAATTAAGAGAAACAAAAGTGTCAAATGTATGATTATCAGCAAGATGTCCAGATGAAAGTGCCGAGCACGATCGCCAGAAAAATGTCAAATTTTCAAAAGTACCAATGCACGGTTGCCTGTGGCGCGTCAAAATTTCAAAAGAATGAAAATGCCAGGTTCATAGGCACCACCAAATGTGAAGAATTGAAAAGGAAGACATGAAGAAAGTGTCTATCAAAAGCCAAAATGGGGCACAAAGAAACAAGAAGGGCACGAGATAGCTGCTAGCTCTAAAACCCAAGAAGAATAAATTTTTTTGAGCCTTTATCCTTTCTTTGTCAAACCCAAAGCCTTAGCCCCGTTATAACCTGAATAAAGTCCTTTCAGATTGAAAAGCACAACTTGATAGCGCGAATCCAGTAGAGCAATGCAATTAAAAATCAAAAGTCAAAGCATTGCACAACACTAGCCTACAAGAAGCAGAAGTCCAAACTGGGGCACCTCAGATCCTCGTCAACAACCCCCAAAATAAAAAAAGTTAAAGCATTGCGCAACCCCAGCATCCGCCAGAAGCAAAAGTCCAGACCGGGACATCTCAATGGAAAAACAGTGAATCAGCATCTCGGGGGCAAGGGTTCACAATAAGAAATCTTGTGTTTTGATAAAATAATTGATTTAAATGAACATTTGATGGAGTGAAATAATTTCAAAATCAAAAGACTCAAGTTCATGACAATTTCAAACATCAATTGTGGGGCATGTTTTGCCACTTCTTAAATTCTCGAGATCGTCATCAGGTCAACATAGTTTTGTCAGAGTCCATTCCTTTGTCACAAGGTCGATCCAGTAACAAAATAACCCATGTTTGCCAAATTCATGAAGACACTCTTTTGAATCTGTTGAGTTAGCCTAGTCTTGTCATAATCTACCCCTTTCTTGAGTATGTCATCTCCGCCCAAATCAAGGGCATCTTCGTGTAGTCATTCATATCGTCTGGGGCCTTGTTCAAATTCACACAAGATCTTTTGTTCAGTCAACCCTTGGTAGTCTTGATATTCTTAAACTCATGGAAGACGATGTCAATGAATGAAAGAGTCTATTTTTGGATAAACAAGTCAATAGGTTCAGAATTGAAGCTTGTCATCTATTGAGACACATTTGTCCAAGACTGGGGCACGTCAGCTCAACGCCATCTATTGGGAGAAGCACATACACCTGAGTTCAAGATTTGGGGCAAAAATGCCAAAAAGCTCAAACCTCAAGAAATCCAAAAAGCCCAAAAGCTCAAAGTCCTAATCAGAAGCAACCTTAAACCCAGACCCTGTCCAAAAGGTAAGACAGCAAAGCAAAAGAGACACCCTGTTGCACCACCTACTTTCAAAAAAAGGAATGTTGCCATTGTGTCATCAAATGTGAAAACCTGAGTCTCACACAAGAGTCCTCATGAACAATTTTTCAATCAATCGTCCTTCGGGACAAGTTTTTTTTTCAATCGTCCTTCCGGGATAGTTTTCTAATTAATCCTCCTTCGGGACAATTTTTCAACCAATCATCCTTCGGGATAGTTTTTCATTCCATCGTCCTTTGAGACAGTTTTTCAATCAATCATCCTGCGAGACAGTTTTTTTTACCCCACCGTCCCTCGGGACATGTTTTCAATCAACTGACCTTCAGGAAATGTTTTCAATCAACTGTACGTCTTACGGGACATGTTTTCAATCAATTGTCACTCAGAACATGTTTTCAATCAACCGTCTTTCGGGACCTGTTTTCAATCAACTATCCGTCCTTCGGGACATGCTTTCAATAAATCATCCTTTGGGACATGTTTTCAATTAATCGTCCTTCGGGACATGTTTTTAGCTAACCATCCCTCGCGACATATTTTCAATCAAGTGCTCGTCCTTCGAAATATGTTTTCAATTAAGCATCCATCGGGACATGTTTTCAATCAACCATCCCCTGAGACATGCTTTCAATCAAATATTTTTCAATCACCGTCCCCAGTTGCGGTTTTTCAATCAATCGTCTCTCGTTACGATTTTTCAATCAACGGTTTTCAATCACCCGTCTCTTGTTGTGGTTTTCTTCAAACAACGTTTTTCAATCCACCATCCTCAGCGATAGTTTTTCAATTTTTCAATCAATTTCAACCAACTTCAATCAACTTCAATCAATTTCAATCAACTTCAATCAACTTCAATCAACTTCAATCAATTTCAACCAACTTCAATCAACTTCAATCAATTTCAATCAACTTCAATCAATTTTTCAACCAAAATTCAATTTCAAGACTAGAAATGCTTAGCTTTTCAATCAACTGTCCTTTAGGTCAGTCTTTCAGTCAAGCATTCCTTGGAACAGTTTTTCAATCAATTGTCCACCAGGGACAACTTTTCAATCAAATCAATTGTAAGGTCAATTTCTCAAATCAATCTGCCTTCTGAAACAAATTTCTCACCTCTTTGACTTAAAATGGCTATTCCCGATACATCAATTGTTAAGTCCTCTATGGCACGAAGTTCTCTATGGTATCAATTGTTAAGTCCTCAACGGCATGAAAGTCCATCATAAACACTCTTGTGACTCTGAACGATCACACACACACTTTCATGACCCGAATAGATCATAAACAACTATCGTGACTCCGAACGGTCACCTGCACTTTTTCAATCTCAAAACGATTTCGCACGTTACTCACATTTTTAAGGACCTCGCTGGTCTCGCACGAATCTTTTTGGGAACCTTAACGGGTTTCGCTCAAACAAGCTATCTGGGAACCTTAACGGGTTTCGCTCAAACAAGCTATCTGGGAACCTTAACAGGTTTCACTCGAACCAGCTTTATGGGAACCTTAACAGGTTTCACTCAAACCAGCTTTATGGGAACCTTAATAAGTTTCGCTTGAACCAGTTTTATGGGAACCTTCACCAAGGTTTCGCCCGAATCAGTTTTACGGGAACCTCCGCCAAGGTTTCGCCCGAATCAGTTTTCTGGGGACCCTCACCGGTCTCGCCCTAACAAGTTTAATGGGAACCTTCACCAAGGTTTCGCTCAAATCAATTTTTATGGGGACTTTCACCGGTCTCGCTCGTCAACAGCCTCATTGCTTTGTCTTGGATGGTCACGAAAGTTGATTGGCTCTGGTTCTCCGAGAACTTAACCTACTGAGTAGTCGACCTACCCATGGCTGTTGACTCGCATTAATCACTTTGGAGACCTCACTGGTCTCGCTCGAATCAAGTTTTCAAGGGACCCTCGCCGGTCTCGCTCTAATCACTCTTCGTTGCTCACAGAGCCTCACTCGCTGTTTTCGTTCACAACACAAGGTGACCATCTTCACAATCCAGATCAAGTAAGTTTTCTATAACTCTTGTAGTTGCATGATCCATCATTTTGCATATGCATTTGCCCCGACGAACTACGCTGGTCTGATCCTTACAATGAGGTACGTAGGCAGCTCTTACGAGCGCGACGACATGCATCGCATTTTACTTGTTTGTTTTCGAGGATGCCCACATCGAGGGGTGTCTTCTGTCTTTGACGCGACTTCCATCACACAATGATTGCAAGCCTCGTCAAAGAGGGGCAACTATAGACACTCCAAAATGAGACTCTCGTACACATTTTAATCCCCAATGATGAAAAGAAATACCCGAAAAGTCTCTCGGATTGAAATTCTTCAAGTCAACAAAGTCAACAGTACCATACGGTACTTGTACAGCCTCAGCCACGTACAACAGCCTTTTGAATTTTGGCGGTGGAAGTGTGCCGTACGGCATAGTTGGTGTACCGTACGGTACAGTTCGTGTGCCGTACGGCACTGTCATGTATAAACCGACTTTCTGCAGAATCTCCAACAGTTCCTTTTGTTGACATTCGTTACCCAGCTTCAATAATGATTCCTTGGGGAGGAAAAAGCCTACAAACCTTAGCTCCTCATCATTATTCTTAGCCAGCACACTTGCTTGGAGGTTACGTTGATCTCGGCTATAAATGTCGAGATGTTCCGAATGAACAAGCATGGGAAAAAAAAAAAAAAAACCACGAAGTCTCATCTCTAAACCCCTGTCAAAAACACCATCTCTGCCATAAATCATCTTCTTTACTGCCTCCAATTTCCAGAAAATCAATCCAATTCCCTCTTCCAAAACAAACCCAATCAAAAATCAAATCTCTCTGTTTTCTGTCCAAACCCGTGGGGTTGCCATTCCAAATTTGCTCAAGTTCCAGCCATCAACCATCTTTGCTATCATACCAGATTGGAGTTGGAGTCTAGAGGAAGCCCAAGCCACATTCGGAAGTTCAAGAAAGAGTTTTAATCCGAGAGTTGCAAATCGAGGTACGATCCCATTTCGCCAAACTTCTTAATTTTGGTACCCTGAGGGGAGGGGTACCAAGTGTGGAATGATCTTCCATATCATCTCCACATTTGGTATGCCCATGTTACAGCAAAAATCAGTTCGATTCGTGACCTCCCGGTTGCATCATACGGTGAACTTTACGCGTCGTATGGAGCAATCTACTGAGGAGGAACAATTTTTATTCAAACATATCATTTTCCAGTTCAAAGTAATTAGTTTTGATCAAATTTTCATGCCTAGAATGTGCCTCCATTTCATTCTTTTCGAAAAACCAAATATCAAACTGTTTGTGAAGAAAACAGTGCCGCACGGCACTCTTTCTGTATCGTACGGTACACTTAGAGTGCTGTACGGCACACTTTTGAAAATCTGACCGTTGGATCCTTGAACAGTGCCGCACAACACACTTTCTGTACCGCACGGCACACTTTTTCAAATCTGAATTTTAAATTAGTTTCCTTTATAAACAGTTTGAGAACATGATTTTTCCTTTTAATTAGTTACTATTACTTGATTGTTCACATCAGTTGTTGTTTATTTTAATATTCAAATTATTTGTTTTGCATGATTTAATTGCTTGTTTGAATAAAGTTCGGCATCAAAATATTTTCTAAGAATCCCACAAATGTTTAGTAAAGACCGATTTTTAATCGGGCGAATGGGGTGCATTAAAACCCTTCCCCGTTCGTAACCTGGCTCCCGAATCCAAAGCGAATCTCTGGTTTTCAAATCACTTTATAAATCATTCTCTCAATCATTTTTCGAAACGGTTTCTCGGGTCCTAAACCATTTTCCAAAAACCCGGGTGGCGACTCTATTTTCAAATCAAAACATAAACCGGCGTGGAGGTCGATCGTCCACAAATTACTTTAATTTCATTGTTTAATTTTTAATTGCACTTAGGGCCCTTAATTTGCAATTACTACGGTTTATACCCTAATACTTCCAAATTGCTACAAATTCGACCCTAAAGCACGTTTACATTTTAATCACGAGCATTACATTTTTAAAAATTCATTTCATACGTAATTATACACTTTTATATACATACACAAGTAGTACTAGTACACATACACACATATGTGCATACATGTACTTTATACATCATCATACACTACCCAAGCACCACCAATACCACACTCTACCTCCTCCAATCATCCAAAATCAGTCAACATGGCCCCCCTTGACTGCCATACACTCCACCACCCTCCCCCATCCCTTCCTAACCCATTATGGTACTTCTTTCACCCATCCTACACTCCAAACTCCACCCAAAACTCATTTTATACTCCCCTAAACCCCAAAATCCGTCCAGAACCTCTACTGCCTCTCTCTTTCACTCTCTTCCTCCTCCAAACTCTCCCAAGAACTCCTAAACCAAGAACACAAAGCCCCATTACCATCCTTCAAGTTCTAGAGTGAGAAAAGTCAAGAAATTTAGGTTTTCACTTCAAAACATCAACCATAAACTCCCACCTCTCATCTTCCACTTCAAGATCATCCAACGCATTCCAAGGTACCCACATTTCACCACCAAAGCCACCCAAGGCTAGCCAAAGAGCCCTGCACCGATTTTTCGCAAAAATTCATTTTTCGCCAAATCTTCGCAAAATAAGGTAGAAACTCGTACCCAACCTATTCCAAGCTTTAGAATGAGTTAGAATAGTCTAGGAGTAATTTAGAGTTGATGGGTTAAAGCTCCAAGTCAAGGGTTTCACGAAACCCGAGCCAAAACGCGATGTGACCCTTTTTACCCAAAACCGTGTTTTCGTGCTTAGTAAACCTTAGATTCATTGTGGTTAATTTTTTTAACTATTCCAAGCATGTTTAAGACTTTACTAAGTGTTTATGTGAGTTTCTCCATGAATTTATTTTGCTTAACCTTGTTCTTGATCGTTGTGTTAAAGTTATGGGTTTAAAGTGTAATTTTGTGAAAGCTAGCGTGCGTACTTGTGTATAATTTATGAAACCTACTTTTATCAACTAAGTGTCACTACTGGAAATTTAGGAGTGTAACAAAATGACCAAAATGCCCTTCGGGTGTAAAATGATCATTTTGCCCTTGTGTGTGTAAATTACATAATGTGTAGTTTTGTACTTAATAAAAAAAATCAAGGAATTGCGTTTTGTGACAAATTAGGACTTTACTAACTAAAATAAAGTATTTTTACGTATTTACCCTTCTTGGTGGCAAAATTACCATTTTGCCCTTGTATAAAGTTTATTTACAAAAAGGGCCCCAAAGTTAGTAAAATTTCGCTAAGGACCGTAGAACCGTGAAATTACTTTTGTTACCCTTATACTTATTTAAAATTTCAATGGCGACCCCTTATTTCTATAAATTACGTTTATGACCCTATACTTTATTTAATTACGTTAGGGCTCTTGTTTTCAATTACTTTGGTTTGTGATGATTTGTGAACTTGTGAATCGTGTTACTTGATTTTGTGACCCTTAGAATATCGTTATCGTTTTGCTTCTACTGTTAAGTGCCCTTAATTTCCATAAACGTGTTGAATGTTAGAATGGACAACTAGGTTCCCGGGTTGGGTGGTCGTACGCAAATATCACATAGACGATGAGGTTAATGGAAAAGTGAATTGGAATTGATTGATGGGGAGTTACCCCGAGATTGTTGTTGAATAGCAGTTCCGCCTAGTGATTGTTTTGAAGGATTGTTTGGCGGTTAGCCTTGATTTCGAAACCCTATGATGTGACACTCTGTGATTTGCTTCATTTGAATTCTGAGGCGTTATAAGGGTGGAAGTATTATAGACTAGTTTTGGCTATATACCTACAGGACCTGGCAGTTGCCATTCATAGCCCAGTGGTACAGTTTCGTCCCTAGGAAATTCATCCTTGCAAGGCGGCTGACGGCTGGATTAAGTACGTAACTTATACCTTCCGTCGGGGCCCCCGATTGAAAGGCAAGCAAGGGGGAGTAAATCATAGTTTGGTCATATTCCTTAGTGGTTAACCGGGAGGAAAATTCTCTAGGTTGAGAACTTAGATGAATATATAAGTTAATGGCTAGTAATGAAATCAATTATGTGTTTATTTTCTGCTTTACGATTAATTACCTGTTTATTCCTTTAATTACTGCTTTTTAATCATATTGTAGACACCCCAATTTTGAACTCGGGATGTACTCGAGCATTCCTGATGATGAAATGGACCAATCACGACTACCCAAAACTTGTGAAAATGGCTTGAACTTGATTAAAATCAACCAAACACCACCCAAGCAATCAAAACAGCCCAAACCAACCCAAGCATTGTTAAACCAAACCAAACCATCAATCTGCCACCAAGAACATTGAGCGCTCAATCCATGTACCTTGAGCGCTCAAACCCCTGAGAAATACCTTGAGCGCTCAAGCCTACGGCTTTGAGCGCTCAACTCTGATCCCAGTCAGGAATCTGCAGAGTATCTCATCATGAGATTTTCTGCATGGGAGCGTTTGGGGTGATCTTCTACGATCCTAATACGTATAATACACTCTAACACAACCCTAAAACTACTTCTAACCCACTTTCAAGTATAAACCCACTTCCTCTCTCTCCTCTCTTCCCTCCCACTCACTCTCTATAAAAACCACTAACCACCCCTGGTTTTGGGGTTACCAAATTTCATACTCCAACCCTCAATTCATCCAGAGATGGTCTATTACTCTCTCTCTCTACAAAACCACTTACATTCCATCCAAACCACTTGTAAAACCATCTACCAAGCCTCAAATTTGATCTTTGATCATCAATCAACCTCTCACATTGCACCACCCATCCAGAATACCAAACAAAACATCCATCATTGTCCACTTCCAAACCCATAATCAAGTTCAAGCCTTCAAACAAGTGAAAAAGGTAGTTAAACATGTGAAAATCACACTGTTTTGGTCTTTCTGAGGAAGACCAGCAAGTCCAAACAAGTTTTCTGTACCTGCATTGGGCTTTCAGGGTCTCAAATGACTGAACAAAACACTTTCAAAATCTGTAGTTTTAATAGAGGTTGAGCGCTCAAGCCTCAGGCTTTGAGCGCTCAAACTCAGTTCTGAGCAGTTTCTGTTCTGTTAACTTTTGTGCTTTCTCTTGGTTTTGATCATCATTAAATAGTTAGATATGCTCATGTAGCTTTCAAAACAGCTTATTTCTACCTCAAAATAACTTGCATGAGTGTAGATTAACTATTTTTTGATGATCAAGCTTCAAAATCTTTGAAAATCTTGTATTTGAATGCAAAGCAGTGGCTGTCCAGTTTCATAAACCTTCATTTTACGTGTTAATGGTCCTGAGAATCACCCTAAATCTATTTTCAAGTTAGAAACCAGAAAGCCATATTATGGATTGAGCGCTCAAGGTCATAAGTTTGAGCGCTCAATCTGTTCTTGGTTCATTTGCTGGTCGCTGGTTGTTTCGACGATGGATCATAATTTAACTTCTTTCCATTGTGTGTGAGTTGTTATTGTTGTGCATACGATTTGGATCCCTCTCTCACTTCCATTTACAAACATTTCCTTCATGAACTTGTGGTGATTCTCTTCTTTTTCTTTGTTCTTTAAGAAATCAAGTCACCTGCTTTCACTTAATTCACCATGAAAAATGTTTTATTAGTGCTTGATCTTGCAAAGAATGAGAAAACAGGCTGTAAAAGGGATTAAATTCGTTGGAATCAGGAACTGGTTTGAGCGCTCAATCCACGAGCTTTAAGCGCTCAAACTGGTTTGGAAGGCTTGAGCGCTCAAGCCATTATTCTTGAGCGCTCAACCCCTATTCTGAAATCCAGATCGTAAGCCAGTTTATCAAGCTTCATGTCCATGATTTATTGAGTTGGTGAACAGTTTCTATTGTTATTTACCTCTGTAAATATTCGTTGTAATTTTTCTTTATTATTATCATCCCCATGTAAACCACGTGCACAAGCATCCACGTTAGACTTGCATTTTATATTCTCTTACTATTTATATGATTCCCATCCCCGATTCCCCATTTTCGTGATTAGAATTAAATTTCAAACATTTTCAAAATTCCACAAAATATCGAGTAGAGTCCGGTTCACTGACCGAGCGAGAGGGGTGCCGTAAAACCCTTCCCCTCTCGTAACCAAACCCTCGAATCCGAGAAATCTTTGGTTCCGCCATGACCAGTAAAATCTTTTTCAATGGGCAAACAAGTCATATTTTTTATAGGTTTCTCGGGTTCGGACCTTAAATCCGGGTGGCGACTCTAACAGTCACAATCTTGTAAAACGCAAAACCGAACCATTTCCGGTGGGCCGTCCACACATATATGTCGTACTTGTATGTTAAGCAAGGGTTGGGAGGGTTAGAGTAGCTATTGAGTGATTTATCGCTCACGGTGTTACACTTTGTGTGACCCTGGTATAATACTATGATGTTGCTTCGCGACTGAAGGAGACGGTTACTTCGGAGCCGAGGGTTTTCTGGCAGACCAGGCTCAGGAGGAGTCGTGGAATCTAGAGTTGAACCTTAATCTGTAGAACCCACCCCTTTATTTTTAATGTTGTGTAACGCCCTGATTTTCGGACACATTAATTAAAACAAGAGATCTAAAAAGATTCATTTATTAATAGGATTTTCTTAATAAGCAGCTGAACAACATAAATAGAAAAGTACTTTAGTCTGATACAACAAGAAACAGTACTTGTCGGAATGTTAAATTACATTTGTCCAACACAAAAGTAAGGCGATTACAAAGTCTTCTACAGTTCTAGGTTTAGGTCCCACTCCCCATAAGTTCCCTGATTGGCTGCAGGGTCTTGATACTTGTTGCAATGTCCTCCTCTTCCCTCTTCGATACCTGGCATGAAATGCCAGGGCACACAGCACCATGAGTTTTGACACTCAGTAGCTAACTCCTACCCACTAACCCTTACATTACAATTCATCAACAGTTCATATAAATGAGTGCATAAATAAGTAACAAGCATCTGATTTCCTTATCTTCTTTTTAACTTAAGTGTTCTCATAGATTATAAACCTTAGAACGTCCCTCCAATTCAAAACTGATATACACGATTCCTAGTGAACTTTTCGGCTAGCGAGGCTCTGGTTCCGCTGACCCAATAATTGGGACTTTTCGGTTGACCAGGCTTTGGCTCCGCTGACCACGACTTAATTCCTGGTGGACTTTTCGGCTGGCGAGGCTCTGGTTCCGCTGACCCAATAATTGGGACCTTTCGGCTGACCAGGCTTTGGCTCCACTGACCACACTCAATTCCTGGTGGGCTTTTCAGTTGGCGAGACTCTGGTTCCGCTGACCCTATAATTGGGACCTTTTGGTTGACCAGGCTTTGGCTCCGCTGACCACACATACTCCTTACTTTTCGATTTCCTTTAACTTAGAAACGTCTATGTGATCTACTACGTAAGTACCAACCCGGGAACCTATTTGTCCAATCTAACAATTCAATAATTTACCACCTCGAGTTTACAGCAAGTCAATAGAGAATAAAATGAAACCTCAATCAATAACATTTAAATAATTCACATATCACAAAATTTATCCAATACCCAGCCTAATGGAATTTACTCCAAGTTTATCAATTAAATCAGCAAAGTACATCAAAACAAACATCAATATTATTAACTTTAATTATGACAACAAAACAAATCATAATGGACATGAATAATCAGTCAAACAACATAACCATACACATCATCACTTGTTAAACAAATCAACTTTAACCATCTTTAGGCCTTATGGCCATAATCGGTTTGGTGGGTTTCTCGACCCATTTCACATTTTGGTTTCGTTTCGTTCGGGCTCATTGCAAGCCCCAATATCAAGTCCAAGGCTACTAAATATACTTAGGGTTAATGGATAAGAGGTTTCTTACCTTTGATCTGGACGAAAAACTTAGTGGTGGAATCCGGTAGAGTTTTGGTTGACGAAGAAAAATTCAATTTCAAACAGAAACTTTGGGCTGTGCTACCGGGTTCAAACCTCAACCGTTTAACGTGATTCTTGTGTCTAAAATGAAGCTCTCGAAGTGTTCTACGATCTTCGTGAAGGAACCTAAACCCGAAATCGTCTTCAACAACGAGAAAGATGGCGATTTGTGAAAGGTCAGTAAGCTGTCTGGAAAAGGAAATCCGAGAATTTTTCTAAACTTTGGATGGCTATAACTCACTCAAAACTCAACCGATTTGGGTGATTCTTGTGTTGAAATCGAAGAGCTTCAGACCCTCTACGATGTTGGTGAAGAAATGTAAACTTGAAAATGATTGAAAAAAGGAGAAAAATGAAGATTTACAGAAGAGCAGAGAGCTGTCTGGAAAATGTACCCGAGATTTTTACTGAACTTTGGATGGCTATAACTCACTCAAAACTCAACCGATTTGGATGATTCTTGTATCGAAATCGAAGTTCTAGACGCCCTCTACAACTTCTATGAAGAAACCTAATCCTAAAAACGACTGTAACTATGAGCAAAGTGGCTGTAAAAATGGGTACGTGATATGGACGAAAATGAAAATGGGTAGGTGTCTTCTTCCTTCTTCTTTTCTTCTTTTTCCAGGTAGAACTCCTCACTCACTCACTCTCTCTCTCACTGAATTAATGGGGAAGGAGAATGGTGTGTTGGAGGAAGGATGGAGTGTATGGGTGTATAAGAACATGTGGGGTGATGATGGGATGATATGGGGAAGTAATGGGGGTGGTTGAGGGAAGAGGAGAAGGTGAGGGGATCTGATTTTTCAGATTGGGGGATGGAGTGGAGGTTTGTAGATAGTTGGTAGAAGTTTGAATGAGTAGGGAGGAAGGAAAGGGTAGTAGGTAGACATCTACAGATATGTGTATATGTATGCAAGTGTGTGTCTATATATAAGGTGGTAACAAGCATGGGGAACACAGTATGGTGTGGCACGAGATGCGACGTGATACAATGCAGTGCAATTTACTCCGAGCGGTCCGGGCTTCGGTCTCAGAAAAATACCAGAATATTTGTACCAACATAGAAAATCATAGGCAACGTCACCGTGTGCTCAGAATCATTTGCAATAATCTCAAAAGTTGGGCACGCATTACAATGCTCGCACCAAATGATTATATCAGATTGATTCGGGTCCCATAACCGTAGTAGTTGTGCTAGTACCGTTCGTATAGCTAAAAAGCATCAAAACGTAACTAGGAATAAATAATCATATTTGAGAAATAAAATAAGTCGTAATAATTATTGTAAAAATATAACTTATTTCCAAAATAATAATAATAATAATAATAATAATAATAATAATAAAAATAAAATAAAATGGACCGAAAATTGGAGGAGGTGGTGTGTTGGAGGAAGGATGGAGTGTATGGGTGTATAAGAACATGTGGGGTGATGATGGAATGATATGGGGAAGTGATGGGGGTGGTTGAGGGAAGAGGAGAAGGTGAGGGGATCTGATTTTTCAGATTGGGGGATGGAGTGGAGGTTTGTAGATAGTTGGTAGAAGTTTGAATGAGTGGGGAGGAAGAAAAGGGTAGTAGGTAGACATCTACATATATGTGTATATGTATGCAAGTGTGTGTCTATATATAAGGTGGTAACAAGCATGGGGAACATAGTATGGTGTGGCACGAGATGCGACGTGATACAATGCAGTGCAATTTACTCCGAGCGGTGTTCAAACTGTCCGGGCTTCGATCTCAGAAAAATACAAAATATTTGTACCGACATAGAAAATCGTAGGCAACGTCACCGTGTGCTCAAAATCATTTGCAATAATCTCAAAAGTTGGGCACGCATTACAATGCTCGCGCCAAATGATTATATCGGATTGATTCAGGTCTCACAACCGTAGTAGTTGTGCTAGTACCGTCCGTGTAGCTAAAAAGCATCAAAACGTAACTAGGAATAAATAATCATATTTGGGAAATAAAATAAGTCGTAATAATTATTGTAAAAATATAACTTATTTCCAAAATAATAATAATAATAATAAAATAAAATGGACCGAAAATTCGGGCCATGACATGTTGGATCGGTAATATTAATTTCTCAAATTGTACTAAGTATTTTGTAATGGGCTGCACTTCACGTTTGACGATTTAATACTCCCTCCGTCCCGCAAAGTTTGTCACTTTCACTATTCCAGCCCTATTAAAAAAATTGATTATTTCTTTTAATCTGTAATGTTTTATATAAGCAATATGGATCTCGTTTAATAGATTTCAATTAGATCTTTTGAACAAAGTTTTAAAAATCACATAAAACGTTATGAATTGAAAGATCTAGACAATTTAAAAATGGCACGCACTCCCGAAAGTGTCAAACTTTGCGGGACGGAGGGAGCATGAGATAAATCTGCAAAGATTTGAGATGCAATTATTAAAAAACAAAGAAGCAGAAAATTGAAGTGGGAACACGTGTCCCCACGGGGCTAAAGCTCCCTCCCTGCTTGCAGCGAGGACATGATTGGGGACCATTTGAACCCATATTTTAAATCTTAGGAGTCGAATTCATGACAGAAAATTTGGGACCAAATGACACCTCAAGCATATTTCATTACTCCGCATGATGTTTGCACAAACTCTTGTCAAAGACAGTCGGCATTTTCAACGGGAGTCAAATGTAAACCAACGTTTTTTTAGGAAGCGGGGATGGTGCAGCGCCCTTGAAGGGTTCCACCGTGCAGCACTTATCTGAACCGTCTAAAATTGTTTTCGACTGTTCCTGGAAGAGTTTTATTTAAATTCGGACCATGAAAAATACTTTTGAACGGCTAAGATGCGACGCTGCACGGTGTAGCATTTTAAAGGCTCTACAGGATCCCCTGATCCCCTTTTTCTGCCGAGTATTTCTTTGACCGGAGGAAGGAAAGCTTGGACCTGGTTTTCTAATTAAAGAAACTGGTAGGGTTAACGTGGCTGTAGATATAACTTAAAGAAATGAATAATCTGAAAATAAATGGTGCCGTGGTGTAATGAATGAAGAATTTACTCTTTTAGGTGTTTAATTCAGCTTTCTAGATCCACGTAAAAAGGTCCTATAGTTGGAAAAATTGGTAGCTCAAGAGAACAAGTTATAAGAAAAGTGTTAGGAAATCGGAACACAAACAGACGTGCGTAACAAAAAAATGGAAAAGAAAACGAGACACAATATACGTGGAAAACTTCAACATGAGGAACAACCACGGGAGCCACACCAGTCCACTATGAAATCGAAAAATAAGAGTACAAGTCTTCTCGCAATCTCTTTGAGATTTGCGTTTTCTCTAGCTTCTCTATGTTTTTCTCTGAAAATTGATAACCCTAATTATTAGCAAACTAAAAAATAAATAGGTCGCGTCCTATAGCCGAAATTACACACCGAGATCCAAAAATATCGTTTTCTCTCGCCTCTTTCTAAGATCTGCATTTTCTCTCATCTCTCTCTATCCCTGTGGGGGCTCCGCCCCTTACACCCCTGGGCTAGACTACTGTTGAAGGTTATCTGCACTCCAACAAAAAGTGATAACCAAATAGGTTAGAGCATCCGTATCAGCATCGTTAAACCTTAATTTTAGGTAAACTGTAAATGGTCTAAACTTCAGGTGCCCGTGGCTCGCCTCAAGGTCGAAGGAACACACATTAGTTGCGGTGCCTCGTTTCTTTTGTTGTGGCACTGTTCATCCGCTACATCATATTCTATTGTGAGAAAAAAAAAAAAATACTAAACCTACAAAAAAAAAAAAAAACAAACTACACGACCAAAAAAAATGAATACACAAATATTAAAATTAAAAAATGACAAATTCTAAAATTACGAATTTCAAAATTGCGAGGCTGAGTAGAATTCCATTGCAATCTTGATGATCTAGAGGCTTCTAATCGTTAGGCTTCCAAAGCAGCTATTGAGATAAATGAAAATTAAACAATATAATGGTCCTATTTGTTTTGGGCAAGAAGAATAGAGCCGTTACAAAATATAGCCGTTGGAAAAGAGTCATTAGAATATCAAAAATGATATGTGCAAGGAAGATTTACAAGGAATCACGCAAGGAAGGCCCTACGGGGCCCAATACGGATCCCAAATGGCTGATCTGAGCCGCTCAAAAATTTTAAAAACACATTTCGAGTGGGCTTGCGAGAAACCAGCTCCATCCGGTATGTGTGGATGCTTGATCCAAACTTTCATTTTTGAATGGCTCGGATGAAAAAAGAAAAAATAAAAGTTTGGATCGAGCATCTAAACATATCGGATGGAGCTGGTTTTTAGAGGGCCCACTCGAAATGTGTTTCTAAAATTCTTGAGCGGCTCGGATTTGTCGTTCGGGATCTATACTAGGCCCCGCAGAGCCTTCCTTGCGTGATTCCCTGCAAATCTTTTCCTTGCATATAGCATTTCTAATATTAGAAGAAGAAGGAAATAGTTATAGAACATAATCAAAATATAGAGTCTGATGGTGTAGTCATTTTTAAGTGATTAGCTAAAGTAATAAAGTAGTTTTTTGGTCCATAATTTGAAGAGGTTGAAAGGGTAAACGTGGCTGTTGATATAACTTAAAGAAATGAATAATCTGTAAATAGGAGGTGCCGTGGTGTAATGAATGAAGAATTTACTCATTTTGGTGTTTAATTCAGCTTTCTAGATCCAGGTAAAAAAGGAGAAATTTGTAATTCAAGCGTAACAAGTTATGAGAAAAGTGAAAACCAAGCAGGGTTAAGTAGGAAATAGTCTGGCAGAAAGAGTTGAAGAAACAATTATGGTTAAAGCCACTAATATAAAAAGGCAAGATAGAAGATTCAACAAAGATGAACAAAATGAACGATTCGGATCAAACAACAATACCTGAGGTGGGTCTTATAACCGCTGCACAGCACAGACCCCGAATCCCTGCAACCCCAAGGGGTAGCTGATCAAGTGGCAACAAAGATAACTGTAATCCTGGACATCTTGATAGAGTTCGAAACTTGGCAATCATGTAGGACCAGACCGCAAGAGATAAATTTTTTGTGAATCACTTGGCCCGACACTGAGATTTTTTTGTGAATCTCAGCGTCATCAGTTTGAAATCAATTTTTGTACAATTTCAAAAACTGTTCAAGTAAATTTTTTTGAAGGGAGCAGGGATCGAACACACAATTTCTTAGGATGCATTTGGTAACATTTTTGTTTATTATTATTATTTTTTTGTTTTTGTCTTCAATTTTTTTCAAAGGTAAAAATAAAAATGTGTTTGGTAATTTATTTATGCTGTGTTTATTAAAAACGTTTTCAAAATTTTTGAAAATTTTCAAAACACAAAAAGGTGATTTACTTTTTTTTTAAAACAGGGTCGTTTAAATTTTATTACCAAACATTTTTTTTTGTAAACAATAAATATGATTCTATTTTTAGTTTTTTAGAAACAAAAAATGAAAATAAAAACTTTACCAAACACCCCGTTACTTAAGCAACAATGATCTTACCACCACACCACACTCACCTATTTGTGAAATACTTGACGTACATAGTATTTAATATATTCTTGTATTTGGGGGCCTTATTATTGGGCCGAAAACTCGAGGTCCTAGGCGATCGTCTGGTGGGCATAGGCCCAGGGTGTAATAACCCGAAATTTCGTAAATAAAAATTTCGATTTATTAATTCGATTATTTATTTTTAATATCGCTAAATAAAATAATTTATTATTTAGTTTAAAAAAAAATTTGAATAAAACTAGATCTAATTTGTTTATTCCCTTTTATTTATTTTTTCGCGCCGTAAAATCAACGCGTGCATACCGAGTATTTCACTACATCGCATCCGGAAGGCCTACTAATTCCCCCAAATCCTATTTTGTCCTATTATGACTAGCCTTATCTATTTTGGAAAGAAAACCCTAATTAGGCATGTGCTCAATTTTGATTGTTCTACCAATGTTGACTTTACTTTTACTAAACCTAATTTGTATTTTTGTGAGTTAATGAGAAGAAAGAAAATTTGACTACCTAACAAGTTTGGCCACTTAACAAGGTAGGCTACTTACCCAATTACAATCTTCTATAAATAGCTCACTCACCTTACTTCATTTCTCACACCAAAATCTCCCAACTTCTCCACTTTGTGCTTTCTAGTGTTCTTGAATGAGTTCTTGAGTGTTCTTCTTGAAACTCATCCTAAACCACCACACTCCACCACTCTCGACCACCCCTAGATCTTAGAAAGGTAAAATAAGTTAGCTAGAAAGCGTTTGAACGGAGGTCAACTAGTCGTTACGCCGCCGGAATTCAACTAGCTATTCGGCTTCCGACTAATCATCGGAATTAAGGTAGATACTTTATCTTAACTTTAGATTAGTATTACTAGTTCATATTAATGGTGTTATTATTTTGCTTAAACATGCCTAAATATGATTAAACGTGATTATGTTGGTGATTAGTGATTTTATGAACAATTAGACTTTGAAAATCACACTTAGTCGTTACTATGCACGATTTAAAATTTACTATCAAAATGCACGTTATAATGTTCGATGGACTTTTGGAAAACTAAATTACCCAGTTATAATGCCCGAATGAAAATCGACTTTTCAAATTTACGCAGTTATCATGCCCGACCGATTTTCTGAAGAAAAGAGCTTTTCAAATGAGATGAGATTTTTCGGGATTATTGAATGAATATTTTTAATCTATGCAGACTAACAAATAGAATCTATGACTAGCATGTCTAGTCAGGCTTTTTCTTGGTTTAGCCCAAACCAAGTGGCGATTCGACGAACGAATCTTAAAACACGCCAAACGGATTCAACTACTAGAGTTTTCTAGTAGGGTACTTTCTTGGTTTAGCCAAACCAAGTGGCGATTCGACGTACGAATCTTAAAACACGCCAGTAAATCCAAGAACGAGAATAAATCCTTATGTTTTGATTTAAATTTCCGGAAGAAAGAATTTTTGTCTTTAAGTAACACGGTTATCGTGAAATGTTTTTGAACGAAAAGTTTATCTTGAAACGATTTCTAAACGGAAGATTTTTATGTAATATGGCATGTGCATGTTTTCTGAGACGGTACGACACGACACATTTTTCAAGAAAATGATCGATTGTTTTTACAAGAAGAAATAGAGATGAGAATGAAAATGCTGTTGTAAATAAAATACTGCCATTAGAGTCCCGCCTCAGTTCCCCGGTGTGAACTGGTGGTCAAAGCTCAAGGGAACTATACTATAAACAATACTGCCATTAGAGTCCCGCCTCAGTTCCCCGGTGCGAACTGGTGGTCAAAGCTCAATGGAACTATACGGTAGTGCTGTTTGAAGTTTCTCCTCAAATTCCGCGGGTGAATTTGACGGTTAGAACTTACTCAGTACAACACATAGCAAGCGGACCTCATAAACAGACTGGTGGGGATTCAGTGATATGGGTAGCCGGGACTATGTCGTGTGTGACGCGGAGATAGCGGAACTCATACTGCAGGAGTCAGTATATGGGTGGCCGAACCTTCGAACGGAAAGGTTGGTGACCGTTAGAACGGGGTTGTAGAACGGGCCAATAACTTTCGAGAGATGTGAGATGTTGACATGGTTGAAATTTGAAGAAGAATGCTGTTATGAGAAAATGATACGAGATACTGACACTGCACTCTGGATTTTGAAATGATATGAGATATTGATTTTATTAAAGGTGCACTCTGATTTGAAAAGAAATGGGATACTGATTTTATTAAAGCTGCACTCTGATTTGAAAAGAAATGGGATACTGATTTTATTAAAGCTGCACTCTGATTTGGATGTGATACTGATGCATTGACACGCATGAACTTACTATTTTGATAAATGGTTTTCAACTATTTACCTGCCAACTTTATTGTTCTAGAATTGCTAGTTTAAAGTTAGGGTAGGGTATCTATTGAGCGTCCTCGCTCACGGTTTCGCCCTGGCATAATACCACGGTGTTGCTTCGCAACTCTGACGTATTATGCTAGATTATCATAATGAACAGGAGGACCTCTACGGAGAACACGGAGCCGGAGGAGCTGCCGAGATGGAGATCCACCAGGCGGAGAGATTTGCGGAGCCGTAGAACCCACCCAGTCTACTTTTTTGTAATCTGTGAAGGATAGATCATCTATATGTATTTTTGGTTATTATTATTACTGTTTAGACCGACTTTAAATTGTAATAATAATCCATAACGCTTTTCCCAAAATGCGGGGAGTTACACAGGGCGGGGCTTTAGTCCCGGCATTGAATGCTTCGGGTTTGACTGGACCGGAGAGGAGAATAATCGAAATATGCGTAAACTGATCCAGATGTTCGTGACTGTCCAATTAAAAAAAAGAGTGCAGACTGCGCACTAGAGAACTTTCCACTTGCATTTTAATCGGGCCCAAATTTGGGTGTTAAACATACGTTTGAACGATTCTAGACCACTGTTGCAAATAGAAAAATTCGACATCGTTGGAAAATTTGGCCTCTGTCAGCTCATGGAATTTTAACAAAAAATCTATAGCCGGCCCCGGTCAAGATTTTTTATTTTTTGCAAAATGTATACCTCACTTAGATCCTAAAGATGGATATATATCTTTCAATATTGTTGATATTTGCACGCTCGGAAATAAACGCTATCCCAAGGACTTCACCGAGCAAGAAAAGATGCATTTCAAGTTTAATTCAGTTGCAAAATTATGAGCTTGATGTATGAGGCATTCGGAATTTCTGAGTTGTACCAAGTATTGGCGAAAACAAGAAAGTCTGTCATTTATCCCTTGTTGATAAATTGATTCGTCTTGTTTTTAACTTTACCGGTTTCTAAAGCAAAAATACTTTCGAATTTTTATTGGTTTGATCGTTATTGCCTTTTTTATGTTCTAAATTTTATTATCGTGTCTGCTTAACCCACACTTGAATCCTGCATTGTTGCTATAGGTGGTGTTGTGGTGATGGGAAGATAAGGTAAATTAGTAACAGGCAGGGACGGGAATGACTTCGAGGGCAAAGCCAACATTTGACGAAGTGGGATTAATTGACCGCACAAACTTTGTTCGTTATTTACTGCGTAGAGAATTTACACAGTTCAATTTTCAGAAAAAAGAGATGCTAAAGTACAGGGATACCTGCTCATGTATTGACTTTTTATACGCACACCCCTGAACCTTAAAAGGGGCCAAACGAACCCCCTCATGTACGAACGTTGACCAGTTGGAGCCCTTCTGCTAAAAAACCGTCAAACGATGTTGGATATCTAGGAAAAATATTGGCTTTGTTCGTTTCATAGTTTTAGTTTTGTTTTGTAATTATTACACTCATTTTTTCTATCTCTCCACTCATTTCACCTTTTCCCAAAACTAAACTAAATTAAAACTACTAAACGAACAAGGCCATTATAATTTGGACGAAAAACCCTTCTTCGTCACATACAAACATGGAATGCTCGCTGAGAAAAACTCTCTAAAAATCCACACAAGAAAACCCATTTCTCCCCCCCTCTATCCATCCAAATTCAAGACCCATTTCTTGTTCCTTTATCCATCTCTGCAATTCTCACCAAACAAGACATTGTTAAAGACAAAAACACCCCATAAGAATCCTTATCCTCAACTCTTTTCAATTTCAAGTACCATATAATTGGAAAGGCCAATTCGCCGATTCGGTCAACCAATCCCTAGACGCCACCATTTCACAAAGGTAGCCAATAAAGATCCTAGAATTCATGCAGTACTCCCTCCTTGCTGATGGCATGCGGGTTCGCCCAATTCTCTGTATCGTCACCTACAAACGTGTTTCTAGCCACGAAACCATGGCGTTGCGGTAGAGAAGTTAGAACACATGGATTTCATTCACCGCATCAAGATGACGATGCTTGTCGAGGGGGCTAACAAACAACTTTCTAGCTTTGATAAAAAGAAAGCGGCTTCGCTGATTGCTCTGGCAAACTATATACTAGCGTATAGGGACAATTAATCAATCAATCAATTTTATTTTATTTTTTTAAAGCAAAAGGGACATATCAATCAATCAATTGTTGTTAAATAGTTTCTCTATAATATTCTGTTAGATCCAAGTGGAATTAGTAGAGAATAGTAGGGTTGGGTGTGGGTGTGGATAAGAGAGAAACAAAGAGGGAGGAGAAAGAGGAGAGAAGGGTAGGATCGTCAATGTGTTCATTCTGTTAACAGAGTTGCACATATTTTCTTTTTGAATAAATGTCAGGGTCCATTTGGTTCCTTTTAAAGTTGAGGGGGTTCGTGTGAGAAAAGCCAATAAATGAAGGGACCTATGTGGAATTTAGGCAAAAAAAACTTGTCACAATGCATTCATTGGTCAATTTGATAAATTCGTGAACATCTCATAAAGTCAAATTATGACATACGGCGGTGTGTTGGACTATGAGTATCGGGAGATGATGGTGATCACAGAGGGACCGATTGATTATTGTCCCTCCGAAGTTTAGTGCAATTGTACTTTTACATAAGGTTTATAATTTTTTTTCCAAATTGCAAATTTCAGATTTTCCCTTGGAAAGTTTCAATACGAGCTATTTTTTTCCTGTGATTTTAAACTATTCTGATTTTCTCCAGAAAATTCGTAGAACGCGTTCATTTAATCATGATGTAAGATTTACTATTATTATTATTATTTTATTTTTTTTTTTTATCATGAATAAGCTTGAACTAGAGATACTCTCATTTTTTGTGCAAAGAAAATTGTACTTTTATATTACGAGTTTGAATTTTATTTCATAACCAATGTTGTAAAACCATAAAACTATTGGTACCAATGACAGATGGAACCAATAGGGTACCGAAGCTTGGTGTGGCCCACTCTGGTATCTCACACAAAAGAATCAAGTTGTCGTTCAACGATGTTTAGAAATAGTTAGCTCTGTAAAAATCTAGGTTGATCGATAAATAGGAGCACGTGATCCAATTACCAAATTTTTCTTTCATAATACAATACATATGAGTGCATGATTCAGTTGACTAACTTTTCTTTTCTGAAAGAAGAGTTCTCTGTATTTTGAAAGATAAGTTAGACAATTGGATTACGGACTCTCAGTTATCCAATCAATCTGATTTTTTATAAGGCTACCGAAAAAAACTAACATATGAACGTGATCCATGATTTTAACAGGGAACCGGGGGAGGTGCTGCGCATCCCCATGCTGCGCAGCTTGCTGTGCGGCACATTTCAACGCCGTACCGGTACTGTTCCGATGATCAGAGACGTCCAACGCGTAGAGCTCGTCGAGTACTACAAGTGTACCGAAAATTAACTCAATCCGATATCATTAGTGCCTCATCTTAACAGTCATGCATATCTATATTTTTCCCTTAATTTTACACCTCATCAATTTCATTGTCCCTCACGACATCCCTCTCTCGTGTCACTGCCATATTTTCCTGTGGATGACGGATGCAGGATGGGAATAATTTCTTATTTAAGAAATAGTATATTTAGTTTTTATTATTTTGGTTGTAAATTCCCTGAGAAGATTCCGCTAAAAGGTGCCTTCTGTTTTGATAAGTTTTTTTATTCTCTAATAATCAAATTTGGGAAGGGAATATTTAAAATCTTTTAATTTTGGTGATTATTGAGTCCATTAGCGATTCACCAAGATTCAACTGCTCTATTTTGCTGATTCATTTTTGGTCATAATTTTCTAGTATGATAGAAGTTGTATGGTGACATTATAAGTTGGTTGTTTATGATTTGATTGATGAAAAATTGAGAGCTTTCTCAATATCGTTTGTTCATAGAGAGAGAGTATCTCTGATTCAAACTTAGGGGGTGTTTGGGAGCCAACTTTTCCACTTTTCATTTTTTGCTTTTTTGGCTTTTTGGATTATGGACAGAATAAGTTTTCAATCTGGGAAGAGTGTTTGGGAGAATTGTGCATAATGCATTTTGCAAAAGTAGTAGTGTTTGGGAGAAATATGATGAAAATGAGTTATGGATTGATTTTTACCAATTTACCCTTGAAACCATGGCAACAGACTTGTCACAATGAAATTACTGGAAATTTTTACCGAAATTGGGAAACATGCACGTGAGCCAACAGGACTTGTCATGGATTGGTTTTTAGCAATGAAGATTTGTTTTTTTTTTTTTAATTTTATAAATTACGATTGGGAATTTGTTTGCCAAAGTAAACCTCTAATTTTGAGGCTTCTTTAATGGATAAAAAGTTGGTCCAAGAAAAACATAATTATAAACATTAATTCTTGTACAAACACATCCCTTACTACCATAATGTGCCAAAAAGTGGGAACATAATACATTGTCATTGACAACTACACGTCCGTTAAGAATTACATTACTAGGAAAATACGAGAAATATTTCTCATTTTCATTCGAACATGATGACAAGCATTGCGAAAATGAGGCACAACAACAACCCCTTCGTGAACAGCTTGGAGTACTCCAATTGTCGGCGAACATTCACAAGCTCTCTCTGAAGTGGTCCAGCATCATCACTGACATTGGAAGCACTTACATTGTAAGCTATGCTAGCTGAACAAGCACCAACTTTGCCCCACCTCTCAGGGAGACACCAGTTAAAGAACCCACACCTCTCTCTATACGGCTTAGGACATCTAAAATACAATTCTCCCTTTGTCGCCTTCTCTGATTCAACAATCTTAATTTCAGCCCCCAGACCACATCGGCAAACTCTTGGTTTGTACACAAGTTTTGGGGTGCTGGTAATCCCTTTGTCGGCCTCATTCTCGGCTTGGTAATAATGACTATTCCTTGACGACATTTCCTTCATGAAAATATGTGTGCATCAGCGATGTGTATAACTTGTTTAAGTCAAACTACCATTTACCTAGTAATCTTGAAATCTAATGTAAAAAATTAGGGGCCCCATATATATATGGGGAGCCAGGGAGGGTTTTTTTGGGATGTTAGGATACTTGGGGTGTGTTTCTCAATTTTCTTATCTTCTCTTTCCAAATAGATTCATCTAAAAATCCATAGAAGCCCCTTTGGATAATGAGAAAGGGTGAGATAAGAAACGCGAGCCTTTTGTTATCATCATATCTCAAAAAAAATTATGAGATTTGATGACAAATGGGAAGAGCCAATCAAAAAAAATTATTTTTTTGTACTTATCTCTCCATTTCTCGCCAAAATACCCAATCTAAACGAGTGATGGAATTAGAAACCGTGACTCTTTCTTTTAATTAGTATTTGAAATCTCTCAATCCAATGGGACTGTAAATACCTCCACCATATTTTCGTTCCCTTAATACCTTAATCAAAGCAATTATACAATGTGGGATTCTTTTGATCTTCAAATACCTTGAAAGACAATTTTAAATCTTCAAATACCGTCACAGGAGGGGGTATTTTTGTTATCTGCTACAAACTATTAGCATATTATAAAGGGAGCCAGTGACAGGTTTTTTTGGGTAACCAAAATTTAGGACAAAAAGGCATATAATGTCTAATAGAGGTGGAATACGGTTTCAATCTATAGCCATTGTCTCCATATTGTTGATTCTAACTGTACTGGGTACTGGATTTCCTTTTCCTTACCATCCATGGTATAGACAATGGCAATACAAAATTTATACAGTGTATCTTTCTCACAAATAATAACTCAGACTATTTTTTTTTAATGTTTATTGAACAATTTTTCGTCTATTGAACAAATTTTCGTCATTCCTGTTGTAGATCTGAAAATTGACACTAGGGTTTTCATGCAAGAAGATGAGGAATAAAAAAAAAACCAACAATACTGACGATTTGAGAAATGGAAAAGGATCTACAGATTACCTCAACGATGGAATGTGAGCAGATCTGGAAGAAGAACAGAGAAGCAACGACCCTTCTCCTCTAATCGCACGAGTCCCTTCTCTTCTCTTTGTGGTTCAGTGGTTGTCGAGTGTGGAAGGATGAGGGGTAATTGGGTAGATAGGGTAGATAAGGGAGAAATAAATGATTGGGAAAACGAAAACGAGAATGGGAAATGGAAAAGGAGCCCCAACCCAGTTTTTCGGTTTCTCGCTGCAACATCAAAAATGGCAAACGTATTCTGGAAGAACGTGTTTTGCAAATCGGCGCCCAAACAGCTAGAACGAGAAACCGAGAATGGGAAAATGGGAAAAGAGGGCGCCCAAACAGGCTCTTATTCGTGATCACATTTGTGCATTCTTTTATTTAAACACGCTTCCTTGCATCAATGACCAATCTCCTTGTTTCCCATCCTAGATTAAGTTTCATTTCCCCGAAGTTGAACCCGTCCCTGGCAAGTGGTGGCTAGCTCATGTAGTAGAGCTCTTGGATGTCCACACTGCATCCCGAGATCGAGCCTCATTCCCCCCTCCCCTATGTAATAAATTAGGAATGACAAAAAAAAAAAAATGGTCCCTGGTGAGTTTGCAATGTGTAGCAATACAGTGGTCCGCTAAACGAGGACCAAATTAAAGCTAGGACAAAAGCTTCGTATGAACTGACCTACCAACACTCGATCAAACTTGGGTGGGAGTCAAACCTTAGACCAAAAGATTTTTGGATCCCTCGTTGCTAGATAATTACCATTGCGCCAGCTCCGAAAAGAAAAGAAAAGAAACTCCGAACGAGATTTATATTATGATTATATACATGACATGCATTACCACATCAATATATGATTTAATACACGAATGTATTCATTTACTAAAAAGGTGTCACTTACATATTTAGTACATTAGTTAGTACTTTATTAAATGTGTCTAGACTTTTCTGCAAATATATTATCCAGCTACAACCACAAACCCATTTCTCGGATTCCCTCTCTAAGTCGTCACTTTATGGACAATAAGTACTGCACACAATGGGTTGCAATGTTTTTGGTTTTAGTAATATACTGATTTTTGTCACGTCTACGCAAAAAAACTACAAAAAGATCTTAACAAATATACCACAAATCCTTGTGATTTTTTCTGTTACACCCTGAAAGAGTAGTAACCGGGCATGAACACCCAAGGTAGACCACTGCCGAGCACTAGAATAACTACAGCTTTACCCGAGTCTTTTCCCTAGTCACTAGAATCACCTACGCATAGAGGCATAATTTTCCTGAACTTTACCTCAGACTTGCTGCGTCGGCCGGGCTTTAAACTTTCCGGTTGCTCTATTACCACCATAAACACTTCATGTAGACTACTGACCCGGTAACTTGTTGAAACTTAACTACATGCATGACCCAAAATACTTATGCACAAGTTACTAGTAGTAGCTTACATCATCTGTATATAAATAGAATAACGCACATGTAGACTTGTGATGTGGGATGAGATGTTACATTTTCACAACAAAATCTCATAACAGAAAGCTAGGAGGTATCAGGGGTGTTTGGGAACTTTATTTTTTAAAAAAAACTTTTTGCAATTTTCTTTTATATTTTCGAAATTTTTTAATATGGTCAGAATGTAATATATATTTGTATAGTAGTTGAGAAATATGTGCACAATGCAATTTGTAAAAGGAGTAATGTTTTGGGATCGAGATATGTGTCATACACATTTTGTAGGTCTTTTTAGTTAACCAGAATGGAAAAAATCAAAAATCAAAAACCTCCTCCCTCTGTACTTTTACATTTTTCTCTCTATCACAGAAATAGAAGAATGCATGGTAAAATCAAAATGCAATAATTAGGTATCCAAACACGAAATAGGGGCCCTGCAGTGTAGCAAATGTGCTGCATCATGTAGGGCGGTTTTTCATCCGTTCAAATGTGCTTTCAATGATCCATATTTAAATAAAACTCTTCCTTGGAAGAGAACTCTTCTATGGAGGAGTTTTATTTAAATCCGAACTGTCAAAAGAACATTTAGACTGTCCAAATTATTCTGCGCGCACAATATAGTGCCTTTGTTGCACTGCACCATCCCCGCTACCATTCAAACACCCTTGTTGTACAGCCACGTACAATCTATCGTAACCATGACTTTTCATGGTTGAAACTCTCGTAACTATCACAATCAATTCACAAAACTTCATAACTTTCTTCTAGTATGATTGTTGGGTACACGAAAGAGCAATCTGAAGTCAAAATGACAAAACCTAAGCAAACAACGTCAACCTGGCTGGGTGAATCACACCTACACCTTTCATTTCGGGGGAGATTTATGGGAAAGTATTCATATTTTGTATCAAACCTCAAAGCATGCGTAGTCCATAATAAATTTACAACAAAATGGCAAAGAAGCTTTTAAAGATGAAGTTAATCAAAAGTTTATTTTTGCTCGGCCACGCCGCAAGAACTAGAATTGTTGAATTATCTATTGAAAAAGAGACTGTTGCAAGATTGATTGTGCCAGCACCGTAATTACAGTTGCTAAAAAGGAAAGGAGATGCATATTTAAATGATGTTTTTGGTTATTGTAATAATCACTGTTTTATTATTTTATATACTTGCGTACTATTTTCTTATAGATTGATTTATCGTTCATTTTTCTACTCACCAAAGTATGTAAAGCCCCAATTTTGAAGTTTGCTTTGAGACCCTAAAATGTATGGAGTACAACACACCCGCACAAACAAAAACTTTTTTTTTTTTTTCTTTTTCTGAATAACAAAACAAGAAATTTATTAATCTTTGAAAATAAGATTTTGCAAGGATTAAATGGAACGACGACATGACGGCATCACAAAGAATATGCGATTCTTCTCTCTCAAAGAAACAATACTCTCTTGCTTCCTTGTAAAGGTTGTCTGCATTCCCAACTGAATGTACTCTTTATAAATAGCAAGCACAATTGCTCTTTATTCTACACCATTAGCCAGAGCGAGGAAGGGAAAGGATCATTAATTAGCTAGGCTGTTTTTTATGTGAATTGCATATTTTAATGTGTGGTGGGGCTAGATGAATTGTGTGGTTGTGCTATGTGAACTGTCTATCTCAACTGCATCACCCTATATGAACTCTCTATGATAAGACTGTGAACTGCGTATCTTAGAGTATTGTGGGTCTATGTGTACTGTGTGGTTGGGCTACACTATCCATGTGAACTGCATAACCATATGTGAACTACATAATATATATATATATTTTTTAAAAGAAGTCAAGAATTTCATATCAACGCCATTCAGCAACGATTACATCAAATGACAGGAAAGAAACCACAACCACTAACACTTGAAATGAGCATGGCTTGGTAAAGCTTTCAAGGGCTACCGGCCTGCAGAAGCAAACCCAACACCTTCGGGACGGGACTATGAATCCTATCAAAAGTTAGCGGTAGAGAACTCAAAGGGAACCCAGCTCAACGTTAGGATTTTCGAAAACCCACAACACCCTTACGGATCTTGGAAACAATGAATCACATAACAGAAAATCAAGTAATCGTGCGTAATGGAAAAACGGAAAAGAAACAAGACACAGATATACGTGGAAAGCCTCAACGCGAGAAAAAATCACGGGAGCCACACTAGTCCACTATGAAATCGAAATAAAAAATACAAGTCTTCTCACAATTTCTCTGAGATCTGCATTTTGTCTCTCCTCTCTCTCTGTTTTTTTTTAAAACTAATAACCCTAATTACATACTAACATCGAAATAATTAGGTCGGGCCTATGACCGAAATTACACACTGAGGTCCCTCAAATATCGTGTCCTTGGGGGCTCCCACCCCTACACCCCCGGTACTACTGAAGGTTGTCTACACCCCAACACTCAATCCATTACACAACACAGCGCAAATGTAATCAAAACTAACCAACAAACAGAAGCAAAAATACAATAAAATCTAGCTAATCTGGACTCAAAAGCAGGCACACCCGATCCACCTTATTGAGTCACCCCACTGAGTTGGATCAGAGGCACCGAGTTGGACTGAGTTGACAAAATAGCCGCTTCTCCGGGATGAGAACCAAGTTCTATGACCGGCCGCCTACGGATCTGAGAGCTTTATTGCACCGGAGGGGGCCAGAACCACCTGGATTCAACCCGATGTCAGATATTCCCAAAAACCCATGCTTGGCAGGAGAGAAAGCAGAAGATTGTGTGGCTTGGGAGCAAGGACGGTGGATGGGGGTGGGTGAAGGCTGGATGGGCGGAAGATGGAGGAGCAGATCTGGTGGGAAGATGGCTGAGGGGGGCTGAAAAGAGGCAGAGTTAGAGGAGAAATAATGGCAAAGGGTTTAAACTAGGTGGCCGGCGGTGGGAGGAGACTAGCAGGGGTGGGGCTACAGGGCGGCAGCCCCACCCCCAAAACAAAAGGGGAAAGAGAGGAGGGAGGAGGGCCAGAACCCATGCCTGGCGGTAAATAAGGCAGAAGATTTGTCTACTATGTAATGATAAGTTATGTGAATTGTGTATTTTACTGTGTGGTGGGGCTATGTGAACTGTATGGTTGGGCTACATGAAGTACGTGTAGTGAGACTATCTGAACTGCATAACCCTATGTGAACTTTGTATGTTGTATACGAACAATCTATGTGAACTATGTATTTTAGTATGTGTTGGGAGCATGTATTGGGCATATTTTACAAGGATTCACATAGTGATTTGTCTACTTGTAATAACTCTTTCTTTTTTATCTTTACATAATTTCATATTCAATAGAGATTTTGTTGTAGATTTCGTCCAGTAGTTTCCAAAAACATAATTTTTTTGAGAATTGAATATTTGCAACAAAAGATATGATATTTTAATATTTGAAATTAGAGAGAGAAAGTAATGTGAGTACAAGAATTATTCAGTGGGGTTGAAATATCTTAAAATATTGTTCCATCATTCACAATATGCCATGTATTAATTTGTTGCTCAAATAAAAAAATAAAAAAACAAGAATGAAAGGACCAATTATATGTTAATGGTGCACCATATGACAATTCTCCATAAGCATTGAATAATATTCTAATATGTAGATGTCTGCATATGATCTTGCAGGACTACTTTAAACCGAAAATATTTGCACGAGGCTAATTATTCCTAAGCCTAATTTTTGGGCCGGCTTGTAAAAACCTCTTTTCTTAAAGCTTAATATTAGAACTCATTTCATGCAAACGGTTCCGTTGACTTATAATCACAAAAGAGATCAAGTTATTTCCACTGCTTGTGGAAAGAAAAAATTTCTCCAAATCGATTGCATTGCACCACATGTCTAAACAGTGGCCCCAAATAGTAAAACATGGACATGTGACGCAATGCAATCGATTTGGAGGAAATTTTTGTTTCCACCAGTGGTGGAAATAATTTAAACTCATCGCAAAAGAAAATAGCCCAAAGTAAGGCATGTAACATGTATAAAAAACATAACATATATGTAAATTAAGGGGCCTTTATGTGTATGATTTCACATTTATCATACATCCAGGCTGCACGAGAGGGTCCCCCCGTGGTCAATCACCTAAAAGGAGCTTCGTGTAAAATGGGTGTGGTTCTTCCATTTTTTAAAACAGTAAAATGTCGTTTGAACGCAGCTTGCAGGAAGAGTCCAAGGTCCAAACGTCCAAACCATGCATGCATTAATCTCACGTTAACTGACTAAGGGCATCCTTATCAAACTCACCAAAAAAATCACCAAATTTAATCTCAAAAACACCTTTTATAATTTAGCAAGTCACTTTTTAAAAAACTCACAAAATCAAACTCTTTATTCTAACTTTACTATATTAAACTATTCTCCTCAAATTTATATTAAAAAAAGAAACTTCCCCCCAAAAAAACACATTTTTCGGTGAGTGTTTCCCCATTTGCCAGCAGTGTAGTGCCCCCTCCCCCACACACATCACGCCACCTGTCCACACATTCTCCCATTCCCCTCCTCTCTCTCCTCTGACGTACAGGAACCGGAAAAAAATAATAGAAAAACAATTGGTGCGTGAACAGTACCGTACCAAATTTGGTGCGGTGCTGTAGCATAAATAATTTGGTAAGGGAAAACAGAGTGGCTGATTTTGGGGGGCTTTTAAGGGATTGGCTCTCTATTTTAGCCAAAAAGTTATTTTGATAAGTTTGATGAGAATGCCCTAACAAAGCTAATATTTCCCACAATTTAAATGCGTAAACGAAGAATCGTTGCGGAGTGAAAACGTAAGCGAACAACGTAGACCCAGTCCGAGGCTTGAATTGACCCTGCATGCTCAATTAAATGTGTTGGCGTAATTAACTTTTCTTCCACAATAAAAAAAAATAGTGAAAAATTAATTGTTCAAGTACGATGCACCTTACAATAAACAGTACTCTATTGCTGCCTCCTGAAGAGCCTATAAATAGCAAGCACAATTGCTCTTTATTCTACACCATTAGCCAGAGCGAGCAAGAGAAAGGATCATTAGCTAGCCTGTTCTTTCTGTTTCATTCCTCTTCTCCTCTTATTCCTTCACATTTCACAGCCACCCCAACCCAGAAAAATGTCTTCTATCCCAACTGTCTTATTAACAGCAAGTAAGGCACCCCGTCCGGTAACACAACGTCCCCCTGCAGTTTTTCATTCTAGCGTTTGGGGAGATCATTTCCTTGCCCATGCTTCTGCTGACATGGTAAAATTACTTGTCTTATTTTTCCTTAAATGAGTATCACACAATACTATGTATGCTCCATTACGTTATTCAAGATCTACTTGATTAAAATTCGTTTGCAATGGGCTCGCCTGGTTAAGAATATGATTTTGACAGTGTTAAAGACTTAAACTTTAAAACCAGGTATCCTAGGTCATGTTGTTTGTGTTTTAATTTCCATAATTTTAAATTATTTCACTGCACCTAAGGGTAATAATGTAAACACGTGGTTTAATTTTGTCATTATTATTATTATTATTATTATTATTATTATTATTATTATTATTATTATTATTATTATTATTATTATTATTATTTTCTGCAGGAAGTGGATATAAACATGAAGAAAAATCATCAACAGCTTAAAGAAAAGGTGAGACAGCAGCTACTGGAAGCTAAGGGTGAAGGACCACAACAGCTAGAACTTATTGATGCAATCCAGCGCCTAGGCGTGGCCTACCATTTCGAAACAGAGATTGAGCAAGCATTACATCACATATATGAAACCTATCACCAGAGTGACCAGGAAAATATGAACAATTATGAGGATCTTCACCTTATGGCTCTCTCTTTTCGATTACTTAGGCAAGAAGGGTATCCTGTTTCTTGTGGTAAGTCATCTTTGTCACTTGAAGTGTTAAGGAATTAAAGTGAATTTTTTGTATCGGTCGGCATTTGTTTTATGAATTAAGATAAATCAGGAAGTCGAGAACAATGGGAAAAGAAAAGCAATGAGAGAGATTTAGAGAAAGGGAGCTGCTAACTCATCCCCCACTTGTCTTGGGATACCGTAGAGGGAAATGACATTAACCGCTCAACAGCATAACATTAATTATAAGAAAGCATAACAAAAACCACGAATATATGCATGGCGTAACAGAACCACAAAATGACGCAACATTTTCAAACTGCTCAATGATATAACATTAATCACTAGAACACCTAACATTTTCACCATATCATGCATTTAATATTTTCCAAAAAATGACAACATTTTTAAAATCAGTTTTCTTACGTGTTCCATGTCATAAAATTACATTAACTACCACCCAATGGTATAATATTTGCCTTGAGAAGGCATAACATGTTGTGACTGGGAATACATAAAAGTGGGATACTTTACACTCTGCCATTTGAGATTAAGTTATTTTCACTGCCGGTGGAAATAAAAGTTTCCTCCAAATTGATTGCATTGCGACATGTGTCTAAACAGTGGTCCCAAATAGTAGAACATGGATATGTGGCACACAATGCAATCAATTTGGAAGAAACTTTTATTTCCACCGGCAGTGAAAATAATTTAAACTCTTAGCGTTTCTTGTGAATGCACATTCTCTTAGTGGTGTTGTTCGCTAGAAGTACTCAACCTACACTTGAGCATTACCTTTTTTTTTTATCACAAACAACAACAAGAGAAAAAAAATAAATTTCATTATCATTAAGGAAACGGATTTTCAGTCCCCTTTTATTCCCTAGACCGTCCTTTTTTTTTTTTTTTTCTGGGCTTTGTCTTCTGTTCATTTACATTATTACTCTTCGTATCGCGTAAAGAATATCAAAAAGTAGGAACCAGAAGGGCAGTCTTGTCATTTCATATAATATGGACAAAAAAGACAGCGAATACATGACCATAAAGGGCAGCTTGGAAATCATATTATTGTGGGAAAACATAAATGATTTCTTTTATGGAAACAGAAAAACATATCTGTTTGCTTGTGAAATTTCTAATATTTAGGCTCCGTTTGTTTGAACATAAAATATTTTACTTGTTTTCCTTTGTTTGCTTGGGCAAAATTGTGCAAAACATTTTCCTAAAGATTTTTTTTTTTTTTGATCGGCAATAAAATTTATTGAAACTCGACAAAGGGTACCATTTTCCTAAGGAAAAGTTTTTCCATGAAATGGCGTAAAACGATTTACTTCAAAACATCCCGTAAGTCATTTTCCTCGGAGGTGTCATTTCCCTTGCAAAGGTTCATGAGCAAAAGTTATTCGGCTAGTGCAGCCCCAACCCCATAACTGAGAATGCACCATGAAGATGTAGACCAAAAAAGCTAGAGAGAGAACGTGGGTACTTTTCCATCAATTCAAATTCACGCTAGTACAAGGATATGTATATATTATTATTAATTAATACCTGTTAAAATTGTTATGAAGATTTACCCACACAAAAAAAATGTTTGTTTTGAAGTCAAGTGAGTCAATCAAGTTAAAGAAAGACAATTTTGATAAAATTGCAACCAAACACCAGAAAATGAAAGTGGTAAATTTTCTCCATGTAAAATATTTTTTATGAAAACATTTTTCGTTGTAAAATATTTTACATTGAAATAAACGAAGCCTTAATATGCTTTTTGATGGCTAACAACAAGATCAACAGTGATTGATATTGTTGCTCAACAATGCTTAAAAAACATAAAACTATTATGTTTTATATTTCCTCCTTAGTTTGGGGAAAAAATATTTGCCTTTATGACTACATTTTTGCGAAAATTACTGAAGCCGGAACTACTGATTTTCTTGTTAGAAGGGTTGGAAAAGTTTCACACAAGGAACAGAAAACTCCACAGCCGAACTCCATAGACCGAGCCAAGTTCCCACACAGGGAACAAAGTAAAAAAACAACACAAACAAAACAAAATAGAAAAAACCTCCGCCGTTTATTTACCGGAGAAGCAGAGCCGAGCCCCCTATCTGACTTTATTCGCCTGAATGGTTTAAGCAGATATATTCAACAAACTCAAGGACGACGAAGGGAAATTTCAAGAATCGTTGATTGGTGATGTGAGAGGATTATTGAGTTTGCACGAAGGTACACATCTGAGGGTGCATGGAGAAGATATACTAGATGAAGCACTGGAATTTACAACCACTCAGCTCAATTCTGCACTGCCAAACTTAACCAATAATCCAATTGCAGCACAAGTAGTTCATGCTCTAAATGAGAATCAGCCCATCCACATGGGCTTGACAAGGCTCGAGTCAAGGCATTTTTTATCCCTCTATGAAAAAGATGATTCCCACAACAAAGTTCTATTCGATTTTGCGAAATTGGATTTCAACTTATTGCAGAAATCGCACCAGAGGGAGCTAAGCGAAATCACAAGGTGACATTAAATCCTTTCAGTCCTTTAGTTGAGATGAATCGAAAGAGAAAAAAGAAACGGGGCATTAATATGCTGGATCTTATATTTTTTCATGGCACAATTTCTGGTCCAGGTGGTGGAAAGATTTCGATGTTACAACGAAACTACCTTTTGCAAGAGACAGAGTGGTGGAGTTGTACTTTTGGATATTGGGAATGTTCTTTGAGCCTCAATATTTTCTTGCTATAAGGATTTTAACCAAAGTGATTTCCTTGATTTCCGTTATCGACGACGTGTATGATGCTAGCAATGCTACATTGAAGAACTTGTGCTCTTTAATGATGCAATTCAAAGGTTAGTTCCCCCATCGTGATTTTAATTTTGATCTATAAGAGTAAAACCCCTTTTCCTTTGAGAGTCTGAGAATCCAAACATTGAAATCTTGAATTTGTGATGGAATTTGCGGCTAAAAATGTATTCACTTTCTTATAAAGGCAGTAAAAAATAAAAAAAGTCTTCAGTTCTTCAAATTACACAATTCAATTCATAAAGAGAACTAAACTATAAATTTTATAGAGTACATTTATAAAAACATGAATAGCAAAAATCATTCCGCAAAAGTAAAAGAGAACACACTACAAGAAATTTGGTCATTGGAGACGAATGAAATTGTCACCAAAAGCATGGTTTTTGTCTCTGATAGTCTTGGTGACGAAAAATAGTTTTGTCACCTATAGGTTGTCTCCGAAAGTCACCTGGTGACGAAATTATTGTTTCGTCACCTATACTAAATTTTGGTAACGAAATTTTTCGTCACTAACGTGACAGAAATTGGGTGACGAAAATATTGTTTCGTCACCTATACTAAATTTTGGTGACGAAATTTTTCGTCACTAACTGTGATGAAGGTGACAGAAATTGATGAGGTAGCTGCTGACGTGGCAATGATGTGGTGGCTGACGTGGCGCCCGCATGTCGCTGAGGTGGCGGCTGACGTGGCACCTGCGTGGCGGATGACGTGTCGCCTGCATGGCGCCCGCGTGGCGCTGCTGAAAATTGTGAAGTCTGCTCCTCCTGGGAATCGAACCGGAGACCTCCCCTGTGCGCGGGCGCGCGCGAACCAACTGAGACAGGCAAGCCATCGTGTTATATAAGCACCTTTTTAATATTTATACTATACAAACCGGATTAATTCATTTATATTACTTTAATTCATTTAATTACTTTATTTAATTTATTTAAATTACTTTAATTCCTTTAATTACTTTATTATTTATATTAATTCATTTATATTACTTGTTTATATTACTTTATTTCCTTTAATTACCTTATTTACTTTATTTATATCATTTCATTTCTTTATATAAATTAAATTAATTATTTAATTCATTTAATTATTTATTTAATTCAATTCTTTAATTTAATTCAATTTTTATTTAATTATTTATTTATCTCTTTCATTAATACCTTTTTTATCTTTTAATTTATTTATTTATTTATATTACTTTAATTCCTATAATTACTTTATTTATATTACTTTATTTCCTTTAATTACTTTATTTACTTTATTTATATCATTTCATTTCTTTATATAAATTAAATTAATTATTTAATTCATTTAATTATTTATTTAATTCAATTCTTTAATTTAATTCAATTTTTATTTAATTATTTATTTATATCTTTCATTAATATCTTTTTTATCTTTTAATTAATTTATTTATTTATATTACTTTAATTCCTATAATTACTTTATTTATATTACTTTATTTCCTTTAATTACCTTATTTACTTTATTTATATCATTTCATTTCTTTATATAAATTAAATTAATTATTTAATTCATTTAATTATTTATTTAATTCAATTCTTTAATTTAATTCAATTTTTATTTAATTATTTATTTATCTCTTTCATTAATATCTTTTTTATCTTTTAATTTATTTATTTATTTATATTTTTTGTTTTTTATTTATTTAATATTTTGTATTTACATCTTTTTCTTAATTATTTAATCTTTTTCTTAATATTTTGCACGCACTTGTGATCCTGCAACTTGTGATCTTGTGATCTTGCAACTTGTGATCTTGCAACTTGTGATCCTGCAACTTGTCTTGCAACTTGTGATTGTAATATTGTCAACGTGATTGTAATATTTAGACACTTTAAAACGTGATTGTAATATGATTGCCTTTCCTTCCCTCTTTTAATTACCCTCTAATATATTATTTATATTAATTATATTAATTCCTTTATTTACTTTATTTATATTACTTTATGTGGCGCTAATTACTTTTTTTATTTATTTACTTTTAAACATGATTGTAATATTATTCACTTTTAGAAGCTTTTTTTTTTTATATTATTCATTGTTAAGACAAATTAATAAATAAAGTTAAAAGAAAAAATAAAGAAAAAACAGAAAAAGAAAAAAATAATTATATTGCAAATGTAAATAAATAAAGTTAAAAGCAAAAAGAAAAAAGAAAAAACAGAAAAAGAAAAAAGAAAAAGAAAGTTCAGCCGAAATGGGGAAGGGTATTGGGGGAATGGGGGGTGGGGCCGGTTGGGGAGCTATCGCTACACAATTGATCAGACAAAAAAAAAAAAAATTTTGTTAATGAAATTATGTCTTGATAATTAAGAAACTTTCTAAACCCGATCGAGGCAAATTTTTACGAGAAAATGATTAAATAAATAAGGAAAATTAGTTTTGGTGGAGTAAATGGAGGGAACACATTAGTGACGAAAAAAATATTTTCGTCACCAAAAAGATGTGGAGGGAACACATTAGTGACGAAAAAATTATTTTCGTCACCAAAAAGATGTGGAGGGAACACATTAGTGACGAAAAAATATTTTCGTCACCAAAAAGATGTGGAGGGAACACATTAGTGACGAAAAAAATATTTTCGTCACCAAAAAGATGTGGAGGGAACACATTAGTGACGAAAAAATATTTTCGTCACCAAAAAGACGTGGAGGGAGCATATTAGTGACGAAAATATTTTCGTCACCAAAAAGATGTAGAGGGAACATATTAGTGACGAAAATAGTCATATAGGAGACAAAAATTAATTTCGTCACCACAATTTCGTCACGGTTTCTCATTTTTGTTGTAGTGACAGAAAAGTCTAGAGGCACTAAGGGAGTACGTACGTGTTCCATTAAGGTGACTTTCTTTTTGTCTTTTTACGGATTTCTAAGTTGATATATGTGAGGAGAATAAACTGCCTTAAAAGATGTAAAAAACCAAAAAGTCAATTGGTGAAACTGGCCAAGAAAGGTACTAACTAAGGGGGAGTTCTTGAATGGATTTTATGAGATAAAATGAGAAATTTGATATTAGTTGGTGTTTTATGGAAGGGTGATAAAATCACCTTGGTTGTGTTCGTTTGGGGGTTTTCCCCCAGTTTTGCACTATTCCAGTTTTGATTACATCATCACTTTTTTCACTTTTCTCTCTATCTCTCTCCACTTATTACACCTGCTTACATCATCAAAACTAAACTAAACTAAACTAAAATGTCTAACCGAACAAGGCCCTTGTTTTCCCAATAGATAAAATCTAGTGTGATAATAGTTGTGGATAATATAGTGTGATAAAATCTAGTGTGATAAAATCACCTTCCTTTTATCTATTCGTAAAAGATGATGATAAAATCAAAGATGATAAAATCAAATAATCCATTCAAGAACTCCCCCTAATATATTTACATGTGACACTCAAAGAGAGAGAAAATAGAAACTTCTTTAAATGGTCAAGACATGTAAGAAGATATGTTATGAACTTATGCTAGAGTATAAATTTCGTAATCTAAAAGTTGAATCTAAAGTTATTACTAGCTAAATTTGGTTTTCACAACTATTTCTATACCCCTTGGTCATTTCCCATAACCTATTTGATTTTCAGGTGGGAAGTCAGTGCCTTGAATCAACTTCCGGACTACATGAAACTTGTTTATAAAAAGCTTTTGGATACTTACAACATGTTCGATGATGAAATGGCCAAGCAAGGAAGATCATATCGAGTCGAATATGCAAAATTAGCAGTTCGCCTCGAACAAATTTACTTTTTTGTAAAATTTATTATGTCTAATAATACTAAAATTCTGTCCAATAGTAACTCATTGTCTTCAAAATTGTAGATGAAAAATTTGGTTAGAGGATACTTGGCTGAAGCCAAATGGTATCACGAAGGCTATGTTCCAAGTGTGGAAGAGTATATGGCAGTTGGAGAATTGACAAGTGGTGTCCAAGCCCTTTCAACCAGTTCCTTTGTTGGAATGGGAGATTTGGTGACCAAAGAGGCCTTTGATTGGGTTTTTAGCAATCCTTTAATTGTTCAAGCTTCATCAGCGATTGGCAGGCTCATGGACGACGTGGCTGGCCACGAGGTAAGATTGATGACAAATATTTACATAACTTGTTCTAAAAGCGATATACAAATAATACAATACATACATGTATGTCTGAAACAAGGTTCACCATGCACTTAGAGTTAGAGGTATTGATATTTACCTAACTCCTATCATTATTATACTTACAAATTGGTTTGACTTTTATGTTCTGTGAACGAGTCTGAACAAGCCCAAAGTCAAGCTGAGCTCGAGTTGTTTTCAACGTTTAACATCCCTGATTCTAACTATGTCAACACTGTCAATTAACTAATTAGCACATTGCAATAAATAAAGAGGATGGAATTAGGACTTATCATTCATACTACCACTTTTTCATGCTAACATTTGTGATGGTGGAACTATAGTTTGAGCAAGAAAGAGGTCACGGAGCTTCCGCAGTTGAATGCTACATGAAACAATATGGTGCAACAAGAGAAGAGGCTGTCCTTGAATTTCATAAACGAGTTACAAAGTCATGGAAAGACATCAACTCAGAGTGTCTCTGCCCAACCGCTGTCCCAATGCCACTTCTCGTGCGAGTTCTCAATCTGGCACGAACATTTCATGTGGTATACAAGGATGGAGATATTTACACAAATTCTGGAACCAAGTTCAAGGAATTTGTGACCTCAGTACTCATTGATTCTGTGCCAATTTGAAATCTCTCTTGCAAATGGTTGAGCCCGAAGATCAAGCAATTTTATGAACACCTATTCATATCTCTGTGTCGCCAAAAACATATATAAAAGCACGTATGTTATATTATAAATTGCTCTAGTGCTAGGAATAAAGAGAATCTTCTAAATTATCGCCTTGTTTTGATCAAACAGGCCAGTGAAACGCAAGCTTTGTTCTTCTTAAATTCGGATGGGATTTTTTCGGAATAGATTCGGATTGGATCCGGTCCATTGACAGGCCTACTTCACGTATGGGCGTCGTTGATGCAAAGTAACTTTTATGTATGTTCCTCTTTTCTTTGATACTTCACGAATTTTTCTTTAGTTTAACTCCCGCTTGATGTTTGGAAGCTCTTGTTATGACTTTCGGGAATCGGACTTCAATTCATGCTATATGCTTTATTTTTTTGGAACTTCAATACGTAAATGGTTATAATCGAGAAGATGGTTCGATTGACACTCCAACCATTAATTTACATTTTAATTGATCCCATCAAATTATTTTTCCCAACAATTTTTATCTGAGGCTGTGTTTATAAGAGACACTTTTCAAAGTTGAGAATAAATTGATTACGGATATGGCGGAAACCCTACCCATTGAATAATTTGAACCGTTCATCTTTTAGGGTCCGCATAATTATGTATTCATGCAAAAAAATAGCCTGATCGGACATCAATAGGTATTTTAAAAATAGAATTTTAGTTTATAGAATGAACGGTTGTGGTCATTTTAACTTTAACATTGTTGATAGAATCTAGTGCATTCGTTTTATGAACCGGTTGTGGTCATTTTAACTTTAAAACTATTGAGAGAATCCATGTGTCAGTGCGCATCCTCTAAAGAATTTTTTTGTTTTTACTTTTGAGCAGGGATGGAACCGGAGAGGGGCTAGTAGGGGCGGTCACACTTGCGAGGGGAAAAAAAACGTCTAGTATTATGTAGAGAAAACAAAATTTCCTATGAATTATATAGGTTCGCCCCTGTCTCGAATACATGTTCGCCCACTCCGTCCCTGCATTTGAGAATTGCGAATGGTATTGTTTATCAGGTTTGGTTATGAATGATTTTATTTTTTTATCTCCTTTTGTTAGGCTTAGTCTCAACTTTTCCTAAAACATACTTGGATTGATTATTCCCTTATGTTTCATTTTAGGAAAAGTTGAAAAATCTTGAAAGCTAGGATGAATTTTCGTATATGTTCTAACAGAACAATCAAGCTACAGAACCAACGGGATAAACCCCATCACGTGTAGATTGGTTTTGGCCCATGCTTGAAGGCATTTCCCTAATTGTAATTCACTTCACATCACATGTACTCTGCAGGAGCACTATGGTCTTTGGTAACAACACAAAATTGACACTACTGAAACTGAGCAGACGAACTGATTTTAGTAAGTATTTTGTAAAGATGTATATATGATGAATACATTTCTTTCTTGCTAAATTGATTGCTAAAAGCTAAAAGTTTTTTATACTCTTTTAAACTCTTTTTTCTTACATTGCTTTGATCAACTAATGTCATGAATTACGCTATCCTTAGTATGTTCACATTCTCACATTGGATTGACCCTTTTGTGAACCTTATTTCAAAAGGCATATTTCTAGAAAGAGCAGTCAATTCTGTGGTGGCATACTTGGATTTGGTTGTGGTTGGATTCTGCAACACAGTGGCTTTAGGCAAGGGCATTTGCTAGTTAGGTTACAAAATGAAAGGCGTTACCTGGGACAACACTTCAAGCAGCATATTCTGGAAAAAAGGTTTGCAAAAACTCGTAAGAGAATGCTCGTGTGAGATACTAATCCTAAGGCTACGTATTTATCATGAAAGATGCGCATTCAAAGAAGAATAACAATTTAAAATAATAAATTTCATTGGTGTGTAATGACCAAAACACTGGCACAAGGAGAGTGCCATATTATTTTTATCATGAAGGAGAGTGCCATATAGAGATATAATATTTCACCTTTTATCACCTTTCATTATGTATCGGTTTCTTTTACGTCCCAAAGTACGAGAAACTGTGTGGATGTACATTACATTGAAAGAATAACAATATGAACTAGAAAGAGCAGTTCATACAAGTAGCTAGCTTTGTCTTCTTATAGCAAGGACGAGATTGGGGACCATTAATATCAACAAATATTTGAAACCCTAGCGGCCAAATCGCCATTATCTGAAAATTTGGGACCAAAATGACACTTCAAGCAGTATTTCATTACACCACATAATGTTTCTACTTTCTACACACTCTTGTGAAAAACATTACGTAACAGTACTTAAAGGTGAAATCATTAAGTGTCCGGGAGCACTGTCACGTGGTGCTCTGAACTACTCCTCAATCATGCATTCTTGTCGACCCTAGGTTTAAATGTACGAACTCTACTAAATATGTGGTTCTAGAGTGGTCCACAATGTTGGAATTTTTTGAATGAAAATTGGCCAACCAAAGGGCTATGATAGGTGCCGAAATATACACATTTAGGCCGCTCTACGTACGTTAGTTATGTCCTTTATTATTACTATGTAATGTCTTTTATTATACTTTCGAGATTGTAGGTCTCAGAAGTGTGGACACAAATTTGGCCTTAAAGTGCAAGCTAAACCAGTATGGAGTCCATCCATTATTGATCAGAGGCATCTATATTATGGCAGTCCAAATGGGTTATATAATCGGAGATTGAAGTCAGAACGAAAGGAAGAGGAATTCGGGTAGAAAAACAAGCGATGTTCTTTTATTTTACTCTTGGAATGTGGAGGAAATCCTTGCCACAAGTAACTTTAGTTATTGTATTTGATTTTTGGTTTCGTTTCATTTTTTTTTTTTTTGATCGGCAACAAAATTTTATTAAACTCGACAAAGGGTACATAGAGGAAAAGGCCAAATACTAAGCACAAAGCAAAGAATAGGCGGCATAAAAAATAAAAAACTATTCAGCGAAATGCTGAAGGGAAAAAATTACAAGAGGTAAAAAGAAAACGCGTTCAGCCTAGGAGGATCATAGTAATTGAGAGCACTTTGAGATTGTTGATAACCTCCAAGATTCAAAAGTAACCAAAATCTCGGCAATAGAGCTTCCAAGCAAAATCATTATTTGTTGTAAGCTCCATAGGCTGAGCTCCTTTTTCGGTTGGCAATTCCATGACACAATATCGAGTTGTACTTTTTATTTTCAATATTCTAGATGCGTCTGTTTAGGATGTGGAAGGAATCATGTTGTATTTGTACTAGTGCTCGAGCACATTTTTCTCTCGTTTCAAGCACATTGGCTGTTGGCAAAGTTCTAGCATAGTGCTCAAGCACTTTCGTGCTTCGGGTCCAGCAAGTAGGCTGGTAGGAAAGTGCTCGAGCCACTTGAATGTGCTCAAGCAGGCGATCAAAACATCCTATAAAAGGGCAGCAGCTAGGGTTACATCTTTTACATCTTCTGTAGCCGATTTTTGACATTAAGAAGCAAGGAGAGAGACAAGGCTACGTGTGGCATCTTTGTGGTATGGCTTGGAGTTCTTGCATGAAGTTTTGAGCAACAAGATCAAATACTCCAAGATCTTATTCAACCTTTGATTCAATCGTTCTTCCGGTGGATTTCTGGAAGTATCTCGGAAGGCTTGAGGATTCAAGGCTTGCGGCAATCAAACACTTGGTGCGATGAACGTGGATTCGGCAATCGGGTCTTGGGTCAATTGAGAGGATTTTCAATTGTAAGTATAGGTCGATTGTAATCGCACAACGGTATTTTTTAGTGTTTTGATTCCTTCCCGTGGTTTTTACCCTATTCGGGGTTTTCCACGTATATCGCGTGTTCATAGATTATTGTTTATTTTCTGTGATCTCATTAATCATCGTGATTAGCTAAATAAGTTTTTTCATTTGTGTAAATGCCTTCAAGGTATCTCAGCATAGCAACATCCCGATGGGAACCTCAAGCATTGGCAGCATCTGTAGCAAAACAGCAGCACCTAGTAGTAACTTGAAAGCAAATGACGTAACAGCAGCACCAAAAAACAGCGATAACAGCAGCACAAAAACCAAAAACAGCAGCAAATCGGCAGTAACAGCAGCACCAAAAATCAGTAGCAACAGCAGCAGTAACTTGACAGCAAATCGGCTATAACTTCTCAGCGCAAAGGCAGCGGCACCAAAAATCAGTAGATAAACAGCCAAATCAACTTTAGGATGGCATAACAATAACAGGAGTAATAGTAAAAGCATCAACCATATCGTAGCAGCATAATGGATTCATCCAGAAAATCTGGGTCTTCAACAAAAAGAAATCATAGCATCCCGAGACAGCTCCATGTTTTAGAAATCTAATAAGCTCCATAAGAGAAAGGACTCAAAACACAGGCACTAAAAGACATAAAGGACTGTAGAACCCACCCCATCAAAAGACACCTGGTTACCTGCAATGGAATCACCCAAGCCAAACAAACCAGGACCCTGACTCATGATAGGAGATAGACCTAAACCAAACACCAAAAAAGAAAAAGAAAAGGAAAAACAAACTCCAAAGAGACTCCACTCAGACATACTCCTGAAAATGGCACTCACATGACCCACCAAACCCAAAAGAAACCTCCCCCCCCCCCCCCCCCCCCCCCCCCCCATAATCACCAACTCAGAGCACCCACCTAAAAAACACCGACCTAACAAACCCACCATTAGAAGAGACCCCCCAAAACCAACAACTCAAAAAACCCACCCCTAAATAGGCCCACTCACACACACAAAATGATACCAAAATTCAAATCAAATTTTCATCTTTCTTATTCCGTCTAGGTTCCTCTTGATGTCCTCCACTGAGTAGACCTTGACGTTGTATTTACCTTTTATCCAGATTGCCATTCTTGTTTTGGCCATGTCAATGATTTCTTCTACTTCCCAGCTTTTGTTCCTAAACACCACCTCATTTCTACATGTCCAAATAGTCCATAGAACAGAGTAGAAGCATGCTTGCCAACAAATTCTCTCCAAGTTTCTGAATTTCATGCTGTTCCAAAATTGAAGCAAAGTCATCACATTAGGAGGGCTTACCCAAACCAAATTCCACCATGATAGGATATGAGACCATATGTTCCATGCAAATTGGCAGTGGAGAAGAAGATGACTGGGTGTTTCACTCATACTTTCACAGAAAGAGCAGGTATCAAGATCATTGGATAGAATTCCTTTCCTAGCAAGGACTGACTTTGATGCAATGGTATTTTGCACTGTTAGCCATGCAAATAGCTCCACTTTCGGTGGACAAACATTCTTCCAGACAGAGACAAGGTCTTTATCCTCCAAGAATTTTTTATCTTCCCATCTTGCATATGCAGATTTAACAGTGAAGTTCAGATCTTTGCTCCACTTCCATTGGAGGGAATCTTCATCATCCTCTTGCAACTAAATATTAGTCAACAAATTTTGGAGGATATTTAATTGGTCCATTTCCCACAAGCGTAGTGGCCTTCTGAATTGTAAATTCCAATTCTGCTCCTGATTTCCAGCTATATCAGCAACCTTAGCTTCTTTTTTAGTTGAGATTCTGTGTAGTACTAGAAACACAGCTTGCAGAGGTTCATCACCCAACCATTTATGGTCCCAAAACCTGACTCTATCACTAGAATTGACCTTGAAGACAAAGCCATCACTGATGCATCTTACCATATTAGATTCCCCTATGCCAATTGAACAAATGTCCTTCCACACTACTGATGATCTCCTTCTGTTGGGGACTTGGGGAAGCCATGTTTCCTCTCCAATATCATATTTCCTAGACACTACTTGTACCCACAGTGCTTCTTTTTCCTTATTAAATCTCCACCACCATTTAGCTAACAAAGCCATGTTGTGTTCCATTAATCTTTTAATCCCTAATCCTCCATATTTTCTATTTCTAGATATGTGACGCCCGACATTTTCTTTTCCTAATAATTATTTTTTTGCATTGAAATTTAGTTTTACAATCGAGTCCTAGTTAACTATTTTGGCGCGCTCGATAAGTAATTTGGCCCCATTAGTGTAATTTTGGGTATATACGATTACCATTTCTCGTAGTAGACTATAATTAGACAATTAGTATGTTATGTTTATCCACGTAATTCTATTTAGTTAGTTAGCTATAATTTAGGATGTGCCCTGATTAGTGGATGGTTTTTAGGGCTGCTTTTAGATAAGTGGTTGAGGGTTAATATAAATACTTGAGATAACAAGTTTGAGAGAGTAGCCGTGTAAGGTTTCTGGAAGGGTTCTTTGTGCTCCTGTTCTCGTTGCGGTACGTTTCTACGTTCTTTTTCATTGTTTCTATTAACTCGGTTCAGCACTGTCTAATAGGAAGCATCAGATTCTTTGATTGCACCTTACGATTTCGGTATTTAATTACTTGGAGTCTAGGAGGAAATCTATGAATATGGCGTGAGTTACTCGGTGGGTAAGAGAAAGAATAAGGAGATTGCTGCCATGTGGGTATTGTGTGAGGGTAGTGACTAGTGCCAAGTGGTGAATTGTCTTGTGGTTATATTCTCTTGTTTCCAATGGAGGTTTTTAAGAGGATCATTAATAATTCATGGGCTAACAAGGGCAAATGTGTTTCGGTGATTTAAAGTTGTAATAGCTATGGCAGTGCATGTATAGGATTAATGATTAGGTAATTAAGGAAGGGAAATTATAACCCATGGCAGTGCTTGTGCGGACTATAGCGTGCAGAGAATCTAGTTTTGAACATATTCACAAGGGTTATAGGTTCCGGGTTGTTTGGGAGAGAACAGATTGTTCACTTGGAAACAAATTACTTTGAGTTGAAAATTGAAGTTTAGAATTTGTAGTTACAGACGGCTACTGATGATTGGTGATTTAGGATTAGGCATAGTCTGGGCACTATAAGAAATTTCTAGCTTCACACATTCAGTGTTATAGTTTTCGAGCAATTAGTTATTTTGTATTCTCTATTTTTGTACAGGTTAGTCTCTTTTACGTGATCGAGTTACTACTTTTGGACTCAGGTGAGTGATTAAGTATGTTACGTACTTTCGAAATTTCCCGGGTCCCTTTAATTATTCGTTGAAAAAAAAAAAGAATTAGAATTGTATTTGAAAAGTCAAATTATTTCTATTTCGTTCTTTAACTTGGCACGCGATAAAAAGTACTCTTTTTGGTGAGAACTATATGGATATTGTTGGGAACTTTTTATTATTGGAAGTCCACGGAAATTATTCCCTGTATGGGTGACCCTGGCCATTAGGGAAGAGACCCGGGTTAGGCCGGTGACCCTTTTGCTCAACGGCTGTCTTTTCGCCGGATCGACTTAGGGAAGAGTACCATGGTTTGCCAACACCTGGTGACTCTAAGTTCGATATTGGATCCAATCTTGAGATAATTATTATTTGTTGGCCATGGTACTATTTGGTTGTGGTTCCCCATTGTTATTGGATATCATTTGTGATCACCATTAGGATTTATTATTATTATTTTTCCTACATCGTGTGTGCCAAATTATGATGATATGTAAATTAATTAAATCCATGTTTTAGAACTTTATTTAATATACATGCTTGTCATTCACTGAGCTTGTCAGCTGACGGATTTATTCCAACACCATTTTCAGGAAAATCGAGTCGATAGGTGAGGACTCTGGTGACGTCTTGGGGAGTTACTATGTTGACCTCCATAGGATGTTGCATTCTAGTTTTATAATTTTATTTATTCGCTTCCGCATGTTTGTAAACCTTTTTTGATATAAATCAAAACTCCTTTTTCTTCTGGTGATATATTTTATCATTATGGTTTATGGGGACGGTTGTTCCCCCATGGTTATGTTTGGGGACCTATTTGGCTTTGGTTTGGTTTGATAACATAAAAAAAAATGGATAACTGATGTCCGATGACTTTATAATAATTTTAGGCTGCGTGTTTCACAAGTTGAAGCCTTGTGGTTCACGGCCGGTCACTTCCCATTTTGGGGTGTGACAAGATATCTTTTCCGAGCTTACCAGATGAATTCTCTTTTTCTCCTCTAAGGCCCAGTTTTCCAAAAGATTTTAGCACCCAAGTGCTAAAATCATGATTTTTCAAATCAAAAAATGAAGTGGTTCCGTGTATCGTTTTTCGATTTTTTTTGCACCAAACTAAAGTATACGAGGAGTACTTTAATTTGGTGTGAAAAAAATCGAAAAACGATACACGGAACCACTTCATTTTTTGATTTGAAATATCATGATTTTAGCACCTGGGTGCTAAAATCTTTTGGAAAACTGAGCCTAAATCACCCCATAAGAATTGCCTTTGTAACCTTTCAATCTTGTTTGCCACTGCTGCAGATATTTTGAAGATTGACGTGTAGTAAATAGGGAGATTGCTCATGGTGGATTTAATTAGAGTTAACCTGCCTCCCAAGGACATGTGTCTCCTTTTCCATTGTTTGAGTTTCTTCTTCACTCCATCCACCACTAGTTGCTAGGTTTAGACTCTTTTTGGGTTGGCCCCCAGTGGTAAGCCTAGGTACTTCATTGGCAACTTCCCGCTTTTGCACCTTATAATGAGAGCCAAATTCTTCACTTCTTGGTCTTGAACTCCAACACCACACAACATGCTTTTAGAATAGTTGATTTTTAGTCCTAACACCTGTTGAAACCATCTCAAGATTCTCTTTATTTTCATAATTTCCACCACATCATTGTTGCAAAATAGAATGGTGTCATCAGCAAACTGGAGATGTGATATCACAACGCCATTGGTACCAATTTGGATTCCCCTAATCAAACCCTCCTGCCTTGCTCTTTCCATCATTAAGTTCAATGCCTCCACAACAATATTAAAAAGAAAAGGGGAGAGAGGGTCACCTTGCCTTAATCCTTTTTTTGGAAACACCCTCTCAGTGGCTGAACCATTTATCAATATAGATAGTGATACTGTTGAAATACATGTTCTGATCCATTTACACCACCTGTTGCCAAAACCCATTTTGCTCATCAAGTCCAGTAGGAAGTTCCAGTTGACACAGTTTCGTTTCAATTTGTTCAATCAATTGTATGGCTATACATCTTTCATTTTGTTAAATGATTTTCTCGAGTATTCAAGATTCAGGTGTTTGGTTTTCGTGATTTCAAACATTACGCCAAGCAATAGTTTTCACATAAAGTCTAATTGGAGAGCTGAGATAGCTTATGCTATGAGAATACAGGATGTGCCTATGACCCTAATTTAGTGTTAATTTAGCGTAGACTATCCGTGCTAATCAAAGATATATAGGCTATGCCGGTTCATGATTATATTTATCCTCTTGACGATACTTGTGGAGCTTGTAGCTGCCATGGATCACAATTGAATGAATTGATTGAGACCTTAAACTAATGTAAGACTATTGTTACAAAGCCAGGGTTGAATCGAAATTTCAGAATTTTCTCTATTTTATTATATCCTCCATTTTATCTTAATGTTATTTCTATTAATGCATTTTCTATTTGAAAACCCAAATCATTTATGTTTTTCTTGAACTTCGATAGAAGTTAAATTTTGAGAATTGACCCTTATTTTCCAATATTGGCTCGAACTTTCTCACTATACTTTGAAAATCTTTAGTTGTAGTCCGGTTAACGTATATACATAATCTAATCTGACAGCCGTTTGGTATAAATAAATGACAATTTCAACGACTACCAAATGGGCGACATCAGGCTAGCAGTTACAAAGGAGTGAAGCCCCCATTATGTGGTTTGATGGCACACTTCATTACGGATGTTTTTCCTCATTCATGTGGCAGCATCTCAAGGGTCTTGGCATGTCTTTATATTGTTCACTCCTGTATTATGTTGAGACACCAGAAATTCGCGATCATCAAATATCACTCTAAAATTCGTGTTCTTATGAGAGAGAGAGAGAGAGAGACAGGTTCAGTTCAAAGCATGCGTCGGAGATATTTTGACGTTCGTGGTTCAACCGTTTTATCCTGGGAGATGGGTACCGATTAACCTACAACACCTTCGGTAGACAGTGAATATGGAGACTGTGGTTTTCATGGGCTCAATTCATTTTCATATCTGCAATTCACTTTTATATATCTATACATTTGTTATTTTAAGATTCTGAATTTTTTTAATATTCAGTTCTTGTAATTTTAGTTTATGTATATTCATTGCAATTGTGTTCTGGAATTTGTCACTGTAATTTTTCCTACACAAACTACCACATGGCGGCGCTTCCAAATTAACTACTGAATAATTAATTGTACTCAAGACTAGGGGTGTACACGGTCCGGATCGGATCGGATTGGCATGAATCCAATCCTAATCCGCAAGTCACGGTTTTTAGAAAATACAATCCGTGTCCGGATGAAAAGTCTCATGGTTCGGTTCCAATCCGATCCGCGAGTCACGGATCGGTTCCGGTTTTATCCACGGATTACATGTTATATATAAACAAGTAACAAAGTTATATAATTGAAATTTACCTAATGGTGTAAACACAACTAATTAGAGAAGAGGCCTTCGTTGGAATCTCACACTAATGGTGTAAACACAAATACACAACTACTAATTGAATCTACTATATGTTGTCACAAATCATGAATTTATTTACTCCAGATGGGCAATATTAGACTGCTTCCATGGGTCATCAATAAAAATACACATCCAAACACGGTTATCAACCTAGTTTTGAAAGAGATCACAGTTTACCGCAGAAATAGATAACAAGTACATATAGTAGAAGTTAGTGTAACAGTTTAACCCCTAAGTTTTGAAAGAGATCACAGTTTACCCCCTAGTCTGTGTAGTAGAAGTTTGTGTAAAATTTTGTGTGTGTGTGTGTGTGTGTGTGTGTTTTATATATAATAAAAATCTCACGGTCCGGATCGGTTAATCCACGGTTTCGAAATCAAAATCCGTGTCCGGACCGCGAGTCACGGTTTACTAATTTTTCAATCCGTGTCCGGACCATTAATCCACGGTTAAAATCCAAAGCGTGCGGATCGGTTCGGTTCGGACCAGATTCACGGTTCACCGGTTTTTTTGTGCAGCCCTACTCAAGACGTTGTAAAACAACGTTATTTTCTCTAGTGAGTCTTTGTTTGACCGGAGGAAGGAAAGCTTGGCCAAGGTTTCCTAATTAAATTACTCCTACTTAAGACATTGAAAACCAACGTTTCTCACTTTCTCTAGCGAGTCTTTGTTTGACCGGAGAGAGGAAAGCTTGGACAAGGTTTCCTACTTAAAGACACTGATAGGGTTAAAGACGCTGATAGGGTTTCGACAGATATTCTTTGTCGAAATGTAATGAATGAAAAAAGTTGGTGGTTAATTAGCTTTCTAGATCCAGCTAAAAAGGTCCTCTAATGCATATTGGAAAAATTGGTAACTCAAGGAGGGGACTAGTAGATGCGGTGGCCCCCGTTATAATTTGTAAAAAAAAAAAACAGCTATTACGGCTCCTGATGCAAACCGGGTTGTGTCAACGTGGATGGACCAGTTGCGTCCACGTAGGCCTAAGAATCGACGTTGTCAGAATGGGCTGAATTTCGCACGGTCCATCAGAATCGGCCCAAGAATCTGTAGTCATCTTGCTATGCAAGATGATGCACGATGGATTTAGGGCGTTCGTCGCTGTTTAGGCCCTGAAAAGGCCAATTTTGTCGTTTATAGTAATATTTACATCGCTAATAACTTTTGTTAGGAAACTCTGTTTTATTTGCCGTTTGTTTTGGCAACCTTATAATTCTTTCCAGTTTCTGATTTATTAGTCAAATCAGAACTTTCCTTTTTTGGTAATTTTCGTATTTATTCCGATTTAGGGTTGATTAGCGGCCTAAAAGGTTTCCTAAGTTAATTAGGGCTTCTTTCACCTTATTTATATGCTTGTAAGCCCTACGGCAGTTTTTATTTTTTAATTTGAAGCTTCCCAAGTATTTTGTTTGAAGAGTTGCTCTAAATGTGAGTCTAAATAATCACATCTTTTGTTTCTAGATAACCACATCTGATCCTAAGTAGGCTTTTTAAAAAAAGATATATCCCAGATAACCACATCTTCTAAGTACATATAACCACCTCTTGCGAGTTAAGATAACCACATTTGATCCAAAGTAGGCTTTTAAAAAAAATGATATAGTTCAAATAACCACATCTGCGCCGGTCAATTTTCCGGTGAAGTCCAATTTTTTGGCGACTTTTTCGGCACTGACAAAATTTTTCGGCAAAGTCCAATTTTCAGGTGACTTTTCCGTCGCCGGCGACTTTTCCGGCAAAGGTATATTATGTATTAAATTTAATGTAAGTGTATATTTTTCTACTAAAAAAATAAAATGGACCTAAGAGAATAAAAAAAGTGTGTTATGAAAACATTAGGTGGATTAGAGGTGTTATAAAAAGTTATAATGGACCCTATAACATTATTTTATTTTAATAAGTACCCTTGGGTTTAAGTTTAGGGTGCACTTTCTTATTATAGGGTTTTAGTAATTTAGGCACTTTCATTGGGTATAATAAGATTTTGGCACTTTCAGAGATTGTGCCCAGGTAGGGTGGAGAGAGAGAGAGAGAGAGATTTGAAACATTGTGCATCATGGCTAGGGTTTTCCGTGCTTTTGTCATACGGGAGTTGACCTGGGCGTGCATGTGCCCTGTTTTTTGTATTGGCCTATCATTCCTTCAAAATATTATCGAAAAACACCCACATCCCATTTTTCGGATTCCACTATCCGAGCCTTCAATTTTATGGGTCCATAAACAAGTAGGGCTACGAATGAATTGAACCAAGCTACTCGCGAAGAGTTCTTGGCTTTGCTCGTTCGAGTTCGAGAGCTTAACACCCTAAAGCTCAACTTGGCTCGTTTAAAGAGGTTCATTAAGTAAATTAATCTAACTCGGCTCATTTACAAACGAACCGAGCTTGAGCTCGAGTTTTCAGCTTGTTTGTAAACAAGCCGAGCTCAAACACTTCAAATATTGGCTCAGCTCGTTTGCCACCCTATAAACAGGGGAACGGCCTCAGAAAGTGGCTCAATGGTCGTGTAGCGCTTCTTTAGAGCGTAAAGTCTTGGGTTCGACTCCCATGGATAGAAAGTTGGCCTCCGTAATAATCTAATTAACAAATACTAACAAACAAACATCCTATCGTTTCAGGGCAAAAAAAAAAAAAAAACAGGGGAACTTTTGGCAACCAAAAAAAATGAGTTTAATTTTGATTTGGTGAATCCACCATGCACGATTTTATCATAGGCCTGCACAATTATGACTAAATCCACAAAAAGTATCGTAGGCATGTACCATTACGTTATACCCTGCACAATTTTGAGACTAATCCTCAAAAAGTGTATATCAACATACCCCCCTATCTTGATCCTATACCTCACATACCCCAAATCTTCATAAATTTTTCCCCCAAAAAATATCATAACAGGATGTTTGTTAATAACTCCCTCCGTCCCACAAAGGATGTCGAAAACTACTATTGACACATCTCAAAATATCATAGAGATTTTGCAATGTATACTACCTTTTATGATTGATAAAACATTGTTAAAAAGACCAAGTGAGATACGGCAAACAACATTCACATTGCATATGTAAAACATAATACCTTCAAAAGAATAAATGATTTTATGAGAGGTGCATGTGGATATTGTTTTTTGACATCCTTTGTGGGAGATCTATCAAATAAGATCAATATTGCATATGTAAAACATTATAATGTGAAAAATATAGATAATTTAACGAGAAGTGTGGATAGCAGTTTTGGATATCATTTGTGGGACGGAGGGAGTATATAGCCATAAACGTCTTTTTGAATATTTTGGTAAAAAATTTTGACAAGAAAATTGGAAAAGTACGAATATTTTCTCACTCGGGAAAAAAGGGCCAGTAAGTTAAGAAATTGATGCATTAAAATAGTTGCTCTCATTTTACCAACCAAACGATGGTAAATGTTGCGAATTTAATTTAAGATGAATCTGTAAAATTTGAGAAATGCTAGAGGCACTAATTACCAATATAGTAGATGTACATATATGTAGCATTGTTTTAGTGCATGAATCTATTCATGTATTGCAGTATGCATTGATATGGTAATGACTTGTGTACTTTTAGTGTAATTGTTTGTAAGTTATTTAGTGTATTTAGCATTTCTTGTAAAATTTAATTAGAGATACAATTTGTTTGACCAAGTACTAAAAAAGAAGGTGCAGAAAGTTGAAGTGGGAGCACATGTCACATATGTTAGCTCCCTCCGCTGCTGGTAGTAAGGATATGATTTTTCTTTTTTTCGTATAATTGGATATCCTGGCTATCTTGCGTGTATCTCAACTAATTCCGGGACTCTTGAGGTAACAACCAGGCATGACCCCCAGTGGTCCAAGAGTTTTCTGGGAAGGGGGTAGTAAGAATATGATTGTGGACCATTTGAACCCATATTTTAAATCTTAGGGGGGCAGAATTGCCATAACTTAAATTTTGGGACCAATATAACACTTCGAGCATACTCCAGTTCATTACACCACGTGATGTTTTACTTTTTACACTTTGACCGGAGTCAAATGTGAACCAACGTTTCTCTAACGAGTCCTTTGACCGGAATAAAATGTAAATGTCTCTCTAAACAAATGCCAAGATCACAATTATCCGGACACAATTCCAAACATAATCTCTCACATACACGTAAGTCCGTGCAATAAATGTGTGTGAAATTCACGTATATGTCAAGGATTTTGTTTAGAGTTGTGTCTGGATAATTGTGTTCCTAGCATCTCTCCTATCTAAAACGTTTTTGTTTGACCAAAGGAAGGAAACCTAGGACAAGGTCTTGTCGTTAAAGACACTGATAGGGTTAATGTAGCTGTACAAAGAACTTGTCGAAATGAAAAGTTTGTAAAATGATTAAATAGGTGGTGCCGTGGTGTAACGAATGGAGAATTTAGGTGGTCAATTCAGCGTTATAGATCCTGGTAAAATTGGTCCTACAGTGTGTGTTGGAAAAATTGGTGACTCAAGGTTACAAGTTATCAGAAAAGTTAAAATTAACCACACAGTGTAAGGTAGGAAATTTAGAGTCTTGCACAAGATTTGAAGAAACAGTGATGGTTAAAGGGATTAAATATTCAACAAAGGTTGCTGACTAGCTACGAGCGTAGACACTTCGCACTAGAGAACATACGTTTGAAGAAGTTATAAAAATTACTAAAAATACAATAGGTTTTGATAGAGAGAATTTTCAAAGAATTTTGTAGGCAACCCCAAGTCTTCACACAATTGACAATAGTTCGATTATATAGGTCAGGCAAAAGAACGTATTTTCTTGTGAATTCCCTAGTGATATAGTTTCGGCATGGATGGTTTGCCTTTGACCGCACCAGAAAGAGAATAGTCGAGTGTGCGTAAATTGGTCCGGACACTCCGGACTATCGAACCCAAAAAAAGTAGAAGAAAATTTGGCGTCTTTGTCGATATAATTTTATACTTAAGAAATTACATGCCGTACTAGGTGGAGTACTAGTGGTGCTTAGAAGAGGGACAGGAACGACGTCGAGAGGGCAAAGTCACAATTGACGAAGTGGGAATTAATATACCCCACAAACTTTGTCCGTTATTTAGGAGGGTGGCCAACGCTAACGTGGTATGCCACGTAAGACGGTGTGCTTTGAGGTATGGCTAAATGGGACCGCATCATTTTCGTTATGAAAAATGATAGGTACACTCTCCGGGACCCACTCTCAGCCACACCCTCTCTCACATAGGGTGTGATCTCCAGATTTGGGCCCCACACCCCATGTGAAAGAGGGTGCATGTAGCTGGGAGTAGCTCTCAGGGAGTGTACGTATCGGCGTTCATTTGTTATTCACATACCTTAGTCCGATTTTCATCAAAATGGACTTTGGTGCAGGAAACAAGGAGGCTAAATTCGATGGATCTCTCCTTATCTATTAAATCTTTTCAAACGAGCCCCCTGAACTTTAGAAGGGGCTAAACGGGGCCCCTCATCTATGAACTTTACTAATTGTAACCCTTAAGTGAATTTTTATGTTAAAAGGCCGTTAAGTGATGTTGGATATCTAAGACAAATGTAATGATTCGGACAAAAACACCCATGTCTTTCGTCACATTCAAACATACCATTCCAGGAACCAAAGATCAACTTTCTGCGTTTGATCAAGAGAAGGAGGCTTCATTATTTGCCCTGGCAATTTTTATTGCATAAAGGCTCTGATTAGGTGCGTGATGAGTTTTGGGGATAAAATAGTGAGGGGGGATAGGATAGTATGGGTATTCTTAAGATAGTAGACGGTATTATTTAGTAAGGGTGGACCCACATTAATGTGGCATTTAAGGAGTAAGGATTAAATAGTACTTGGTTTGGATGATTTAATAAAAAAAAGGGGATAAGGTTGGGTAAATGATGTAAAAAGCTCTCAAATGACAAAATTGTCCTTGTGTATGCACATATTGAATTATGCATTAAATCAATTAAGAATATAATTACAAACATTTGATTTTCTAATAAGTTAGCAACTAACTATGATTATTATATATTATTAAATTTTTTTTACAATTTTGTCTATTAAATAAATGTACTAATTTATTTGAGATACCATTACAAAGGCTTAAAAAAAACAGAACCACTAATTCAAGAAAATAACATATTTTATAATGTAATTTGGCCAAACATTGTAATGCAACCTAGGCCCCATTACAAAAAATTAAGTAAAAGAATACATGTAATAAACGTGCATTAAAATATTTTCGTACACAAGTTTCTAAATTTTTTCGCATCCAATTAAAGATCTCGATTGGTAATTTAATTTGGTGCAAAAAAATAAAAAATTATGCGAGGAGGTAATTTATTTTATTATCTAAAGGATATTGCAAAGTAGCTCAACAAGACAATCCAACAATGTCAAATTCTAAAAAAAAAAAATTTAGAAAAAAATTGTATTGAATTAAAGATCTCTATTAGTAGTTTAATTTGGTGCAAAAAAATAAAAAATTATGCGCTAAAGTACTTGATTTTTTATGCGAACGATATTGCAAAATAACTCAACAAGCCAACAATCCAACAATGTCAAATTCTAAAGAATAAAATTTTTCAAATTTTTTTTGTATCAAATTAAAGATCTCTATTACTAGTTTAATTTGGTGCCAAAAAAAAATAATTATGCGCGGAAGTATGTTATTGTAATAACCCGAAATTTCGTAGATAAAAATTTCGATTTATTAATTCGATTAGTTATTTTTAATATCGCTAAATGAAATAATTTATTATTTAGTTTAAATAATTTGAATGAAACTAGATCTAGTTTGTTTATTTTCTTTTATTTATTTTTCCGCGCCGTAAAATCAACGCGTGCACACCGAGTATTTCACTACATCGCATCCGGAAGGCCTACTAATTTTCCCAACTCCTATGTTGTCCTATTTTGACTAGCCTTAGCCTATTTAAAACCCTAATTAGACATGTGTTCAATTTTGTCTTCCTACCAATTTTGACTTTACTAAACCTAATTTGTATTTTTTTGAATTAATGAGAAGAAAGAAAATTTGACTACTTAACAAGATAGGCTACTTACCCAATTACAATCTTCTATAAATAGCTCACTCACCTTACTTCATTTCCTCACACCAAAATCTCCCAACTTCTCCACTTTGTGCTTTCTAGTGTTCTTGAATGAGTTCTTGAGTGTTCTTCTTGAAACTCATCCTAAACCACCACACTCCACCACTCTCGACCACCCCTAGATCTTAGAAAGGTAAAATAAGTTAGCTAGAAAGCGTTTGAACGGAGGTCAACTAGTCGTTACGCCGCCGGAATTCAACTAGCTATTCGGCTTCCGACTAATCATCGGAATTAAGGTAGATACTTTATCTTAACTTTAGATTAGTATTTACTAGTTCATATTAAGGAGGTTATTATTTTTCTTAAACATGCCTAATTATGATTAAACGTGATTATGTTGGTGATTAGTGATTTTATGAACAATTAGACTTTGAAAAACACACTTAGTCGATACTATGCACGATTTGAAATTGACTTATCAAAATGCACCGTTATAATGCCCGATGGACTTTTGAAAACTTAAAATATCCAGTTATAACGCCCGAATGAAAATCGACTTTTCAAATTTACGCCGTTATGCTGCCCAATTGATTTTTGGAAAATAGCCGACTAAACTTTTCTTAAAGCGACTTCAAAGTGTTTTGACTGTACTTGGACTGTTGAGATTAACCCAAGGCTAACACCCTTGAGGGTCTGTCAAAAAAGATATGCCTAGCGCTGTCTAAGAAAGGAATGGTGCCAGTAACTGCATTCGTGCGGCCATCCAGCCTGGGACTCTCCTGGTTATCTCATTTGTCTAAAGAAAGTCACCAACGAGATTTTATACCAAAAGTAACACGGTTATCATGAAATATTTTTAAACAAAAAGTTTATCTTGAAACGATTTCTAAACGGAAGATTTTTATGTAATATGGCATGTGCATGTTTTCCGAGACGGTACGACACGACACGTTTTTCAAGAAAATGATCGATTGTTTTTACAAGAAGAAATAGAGATGAGAATGAAAATACTGTTGTAAATAAAATACTGCCATTAGAGTCCCGCCTCAGTTCCCCGGTGTGAACTGGTGGTCAAAGCTCAATGGAACTATACTATAAACAATACTGCCATTGGAGTCCCGCCTCAGTTCCCTGGTGTGAACTGGTGGTCAAAGCTCAATGGAACTATACTATAAACAATACTGCCATTGGAGTCCCGCCTCAGTTCCCCGGTGTGAACTGGTGGTCAAAGCTCAATGGAACTATACTATAAACAATACTGCCATTGGAGTCCCGCCTCAGTTCCCCGGTGTGAACTGGTGGTCAAAGCTCAATGGAACTATACGGTAGTGCTGTTTGAAGTTTCTCCTCAAATTCCGCGGGTGAATTTGACGGTTAGAACTTACTCAGTACAACACATAGCAAGCGGACCTCATAAACAGACTGGTGGGGATTCAGTGATATGGGTAGCCGGGACTATGTCGTGTGTGACGCGGAGTTAGCGGACCTCATACTGCAGGAGTCAGTTTATGGGTGGCCGAACCTTCGAACGGAAAGGTTGGTGACCGTTAGAAAGGGGTTGTAGAACGGGCCAATAACTTTCGAGAGATGTAAGATGTTGACATGGTTGAAATTTGAAGAAGAATGCTGTTATGAGAAAATGATATGAGATACTGACACTGTACTCTGATTTTGTTTAAAGAAACGAGATACTGATACTGTACTCTGATTTTTATTAAAAGAAACGAGATACTGATACTATACTCTGATTTTTCTTAAAAGAAACGAGATACTGATTTTATTAAAGCTGCACTCTGATTTGATCTGATTTGATATTGATGCATTGACACGCATGAACCTACTGTTTTGAGAAATGATTTTCAACTATTTACTTGCCACCTACAATATTGTTCTAGAATTGCTAGTTTAAAGTTGGGGTAAGGTATCTATTGAGCGTCCTCGCTCACGGTTTGCCCTGGCATAATACCACGATGTTGCTTCGCAACTCTGCGTATTATGCTAGATTATCACGTTGGACAGGTGGACCTCTAAGGAGAACACGGAGCCGGAGGAGCTGCCGAGATGGAGATCCACCAGGCGGAGAGATTTGCGGAGTCATAGAGTCCACCCGGTCTACCTTTTTGTAATCTGTGAAGGATAGATCATCTATATGTATTTTTGGTTATTATTATTACCGTTTAAGACCGACTTTAAATTGTAATAATAATCCATAACGCTTTTCCCGAAATGCGGGGCGTTACAGTTATTGCATGGGTAGGGTTTCTGAAAATGAGAAACAGGGGGGATGAGGGGGGTAGCAACGTAATTAGGTAGGGGTATAAAAAACATAATAGGGGTGAGACTGTTATGATTTTGTGAGGGAGGAAGGTGATAGAGATGCATTAATTTGGGAGGAGGATGACTCATCCCCCCTCCAAAAAATTACCAAACCTAGAATGAGAAGTGGACCCGGAATTAGTCATCCGGGTCTAAAAGTTAGACCCCTCTTCATCTCGCAGCCAAACGAAGCATATAGGGACAATTATTGAATCACTTGTTGTGTATTGTTTATCCATTCTGATAGATCCATGTGGAATTAGTAGAGAATAATATGGGTGGGTGGGTGTGATGATGAAAGAGGACGAGAGAGGGAGGAGAAAAAAGGACAGAAAAGGTCAACGCAAAGAAGGGTAGGATCATCAATTTATTCATGGACGATGATACGTGTATAGAAGCTGGGGACCCGAAATTGTACCGATCCACACGGGGACCCACTTTTGGGTCCCACACGAGTGATCCGAACCGTTCATTGTTCTTAGAACATTTTTCCGAGGGGCCCCACCAAATTTCAGCTCAATCGGACGGTTGGAAGTGCTCCAAAAAAAGTCCCACCGTTCGAACCAAAAAAAAGAACGGTTCGGATCACTCGTGTGGGACCTAAAAGTGGATCCCCGTGTGCGATCGGTACAATTTCGGGTCCCTTTTTTCTGTACCCATATCTTTATCCATTTATTCATTCCGTTAACAGAGTCACTCATATTATCATTTTGAATAGATGGGGGTTCCTTCCGTCTACTTTTGAAGTTGAAGGGGTGCGCTTGATAAAAGTCAATAGATGAGGAAAATGATTTTCTCACGCTATTTTTTGATAAGTGCAAATTTCACTAAAAGACAAAATAAAGGATGCACTTATTTAAAAAGGGGTGTTGAAATTACTATCCTTTAATAAATTCATTTTGTTATGTTGAATTGTGACATGCGGCAGCATGTTACAGTTAAAATTTTTTTTCGAAAAACGCACTAGTATGTTTTAAGGTGTCGTCCGGTAGTGATTGTGACAGGGGATACTACTGGACATGCGAATTTGAAGTATAGGAAAATTGCACTTTTACATAAAGTATTTTGAAATTTTCTTCCAAAATTGCACCAATTA
>CM037154.1:5274561-5337000 GCA_020921065.1 Vaccinium darrowii
TTGACCACGAGTAGAAGTGAATTTTTGAAAATCATAGCTTGAACAAGCAAAAGAGTGACTTGTATAAATCTGGCATGAAAGACTTACATGTTAGGAACGTTTACATCATAAAATTTTCAACTTGTCCAGTTGCAAAGTTCAATTTCAGAATTAATGCCAACTCAACTTAGTAACATTACATCCTAAATGTTATGACAATCACATATAAAACTTTGGTTCAACACCTGTGTGAAAAACCAATCTTCAATGAAATGAATTAGAGTTAGTTCATTTGTTAACCCCGCACTTAAACTCCTTGAAAGCCTTCTATTAGAGTTAATATTGATTACCATTTGACCAACCAAAAATTTAGTTAATTTGTCCAGTTGCAATATTCATTTCAGAATGCCAACTCAACTAAGTGACATTACAGCCTAAATGTTATGACAACACATATAAAACACTGGCTCAACACTCCCGTGTGAAAAAACCAATCTTAAATAGTCTTTTGTTAATTTGTACTTAAACTCCTTAAAAAGCCATCCATTAGAGTTGGGGGGGTGTTTCACTAACAAAAAACAGTTTTTCCCAAAAATCAAGACGTACAGGTTATCCTTTCACAATACATCGCATAAAAAACTGTGAGAAGTAACATTCTTAGCGGAACACCATAATATTGATTATTATTTGACCAGCAAAAAAATTTAGTCTACTTTTCATGTGCTTTGTTGTTCAATCGGAATGTCAACTCAAGCTAAATTATGTTATGACAATTACCTTTGGTTGAACACCCCTTTGTGGAAAAATGGGAGTATTAGATACTTTTTTATCAAGTGGATACGAGGTAGAACTCATTTGTCTTTTGTGAACTTCAGTTAGCCAACAAAATTTGTTCAACTTGTCCCACTTCTTTGCTGTTCATTTCAGAATATCTAGGTGTGGCTTTGCGACAAAAATAATAGAATATATGACAATTACAGTGTATAGTTCCGGGCATCGAGTGACCCATGTAATTCAATATCATTCTGGACTTTGAGTGACCCTGTGTCTATCATTATCATTCCGGGCATAGAGTGACCCTGCGTAATTCCCTTCAAATATTCATAAGTATTTCACAAGTGTCTATTATACAATATAATGTTTTGCTTATAATCACAAGGATCACCAAACTTCCAATCAGGTATACCTGATGGGATTCCTATCAGGGAGTTTCTCCAATTTCTCGATTAAATTTTTATGATCCGAACCATCCAATGTGTTTAAAAGGTGTTTTTAAGGTTTCTCGCAAGAAATCGGTGAAAAACAATACCGGAAAGGGCTTGATTCGATCAGTTTTCGATAAAAATGTATATATATAGTTTTTATTGAAAACTGATCGGATCAAGCCCTTCCTGGTATTTTTTTCATTGATTTCTCGCGTTTTTATTGATTTCTCGCGGAGACCATTAAAAACACCTTTTAAATACATTAGACGGTTTGAATCATGAAAATTTGATCGGGAAATAGGAGTTCCTGATGGGAAGTCCATCAAGTATACTTGATTGGAAGCTCACTGTCACAAGGATATACATATAATCCAAAATTTTGTTCCAAGTCCCTGTGTTATTCACTTTTTTTTTTTTTCCAAGAATGACAATTAGTACTAATTAACGAGGTTGACTATTGCGACTTGATTTGATAATATGAAATATTAGAATTTTAAAAGAGAGTTAAATGGGACAAGAACCATTAATTGGGGTCATGGGTCATTTCTTATGTTTTTTCATCTTCGTTTTCTGGGCTAGAGGCTATGTGATCAATGTGAACTTTAATTTGCTGTGTACTGCAACTTCAGTTAAAGGAAAGCGCAGAAAAACTAAAATAACAATGTCAACCATACTTCATGGTAGCAAATCATAATCAAAAATAAAAAAAAGAAATGATTCAGTGACGCAAGTCAAGGTTTGAACGCAAATTCACTCTTGAAAAATTGAAGGGTCATCTTTCGGGTTAGAACCAATCAGGCAGTTGATCATCTGTCTTAAGAAAAGTAAAAACCAAGGAGTTGGGCCCAGTTCCACTAAATCAGGCCCTAACAAGATGCTTATTCAAGCCGAAGAACATAAAAGAGAACGAAAAAGAAGGGAAGAGAGGAGGAGGGGAGGCTCAAGGCCATATGTTCGAATTTCACAGAGGCCAACGATCCCTAACCTTGGGATTGGGACCACTAGGCGTTATGACTGGTCGTTACCTTCAACGGCTCGTAACTAACTACAATTAGTAATTAAACATATACTATACATAATGAATTGAGTTCACACGTTGTGTTCAAACAAGAATTGTACTTTCCGGGTTGAGGTGCATCAGGCATGATGTGGTTGGTCTCTTACCAAAATTTTTGAAGTTTTGGCGTGCTTTCGATCTTCCTGTCAATTTGTGGTAATTATTATTCAAATTAGACTTTTTTGAAAACAAAAAATAAAGAAAGGTGTGAGGTGGTTAGTTCGACTCGCGTACGTTGTACTTGGGTTCAAATACAATTTCAATAGGAGAAATTTTTTTGCCTCAATGACGAAGCAAGGACCAAGACTTTCGAGGAATTCGATCGGTTAATACTTGGAATATCCACTTGGTTAATGCAAAATAAACGATATTATTAACAATAAAAATGCTTACCTTTTGATTTTGGGATTTTCTTTTGCCTCAATAGCCGCCCTATGGCAGGGCGAGGATTTTTTAGCATTTAATAGGGTCAATGCCTAGATAGTGGTCAGCTTTTAATTTTGTTAATGCAAAATGAAATTAAAAACAAAAAGTAGCTAATGATGAAATTAAAAATCCTAATTAGTGTTGTAAGCCCAAAATTGCATGTAGAAACGTTCCAGATTCCTTGATCCACATTCATCCACATTCAAAGGAAGTGGTATCAAACCCCGTTGAATTTTGCCTTGACACAAGTGGGATTGCTCTGTTTCCCTTGTTTGGTAAGAGGTGAAAACTTGGGAACCAAATCCTCTGTTCCCAAATCTCCTTGTGCTTTTGTTGTAAAGGCCCCTTTTTTTTTAGTTGTTTGAACAAATGACCCTTTTTTCTTGAGTTGTTTGAACAAATGGCCCCCCCTTTTTTTTCCCCTTGCATCTTTTGGTGATTTATTTACTGTTTAACGTGTTTTATGCATCCCTGGATTGGGAAAGGTTGAAATGTAATTTCCTAAGGACTCCTAGAATGAAATTGTGACAGTATATAAGGAAATGGTATTTTGCTCAAGGCACTGTAAGTCTGTAATGATATTTTTCTCTGAAACTAAGGCAATTAATGGTGCCATCCTTGCATGATCAAAGTCTCATGTTTGAAGATTGGTGTGTTACGTGTGGTTCAGCATTGTTGAATTGTTGTAGTCTCGTTCAGCAATGCTCAGATTTCTATTCTGTGTACCAAAAAAAAAAAGACTTAAATTCCAGAATTGGGCCAATGGTTGTAGATGGCAGATGCATCACAGTATAAGACCACAAAAGAGCCATATAACTTGAAAAATGGATTGGAAAATGAAAAAATGGCCAAACTGGCCCGAAAAAAAGGCCCATATAACTTGAGGCCCAAACCGCCTAATCGCCCGCCCTTCATCCACTCTATACAACCGAACCGTAGGAAATATTATTTTGCTTTCACCACGTAATCTTGGCACTTGTGGGAAATCTTGTTTCACTCTCTTACTTGTACTACATGCTTTCTGCCATGTATGACCTGGTATTCTGTGCCAACTGTTTCACTTTGTGATGTAGGCATTGGGACATTGGTGCTTTTGAATTTTGGTCACTGTTTTGGAACTCATTGCCGCCTGATGAATCCTACTGTTTCACTTTGTGATGTAGGCATTGAGACGTTGGTGCTTTTGAATTTTGGTTATACTCTTTTGGAACTCATTGCCGCCTGACAAATCCTACTGTTTCACTTTGTGATGTAGTGGTTCTTTTGAATTTTGGTCATACTCATTTGGAACTCATTGCCGCCTGACGAATCACAGCTGTGGCTTAAGGTCAAAATTTTGGAGGGCAGAGTGGAATGAGCTCTCGGTCCTGAACCTATTTATTTTCTGGCGTTGGACAATTTTAGCTTGGAAAACGGTAGTCAGTCTTGGAGGAATCTCAATTGTTCAAAGCTGTTGTTGCAGAGTGGCCATTGCTGTCAGTTCATCGTATAGATGGACTATGAAACTTTGGGCAATCAGATCCTTTAGAAAGGCCCAGTTGAACCCAATTGAAGCATAAATCCATATGAGAAGATCTTTGACAAGTGATGAGTTACAACTGATATAGCGTATTAGGTGTGTCCACGGATCGGGTCAATATTGATTGGATGAAGGGCGGACGGTTTGGGCGGTTTGGGCCAAGTTGTACCGGACTTTTTTCGGGGCCAGTTTGGCCATTTTTTCGTTTTCCAACCCATTTTTCAAGTAATATGGCCCTTTTTTGGGGGCATATACTTTGATGCATCTGCCATCTACAGACAATGGCCCAAATCCCCATCCATCCAAACAAAAGAATGAAATAAATCTGGAATAGAAATCTGAGCATTGGCTACCACAATTCAACTACAATGCTGAACCACACGTCCCAATGTTACGTATCAAACAAAACCAACAATCATATACTAGTGCGAGAGATTAGAGAAGCAGATAATAGGAGATTACCAGCCTACTACAGATCCAATGGACCAATGGTGTCAAACAAAACCAAATAATCTGGTGGCTACCACAAGTCCCAAGTCTAAAACACCTAACTGCTCAAGGCCAGAACTCCAGGGAGTTGTTTCCCCTCAAGGAGCTCGAAGCTGGCATCGCCTCCAGTTGAGATGTGGCTCAACTTTGGCGCTAGACCAAGCTTCTCCACTGCAGCAATGGAGTCCCCTCCTCCAATTATGGTGGTCACCCCCTCAACACTAAGGTCTGCCAATTTCTTTGCAATTGCCTGCTCATAAACAAAATAGTGTTGTATTAGGACTAAGGCAAAGAGGGAAGAGGTTTTAACTACAAGAAATGTCCACGGATCAAAAGATTGACCATGCAAGATGTTGAAGGGCATGTAAGTTGTTTTGTGTACCTCTGTTCCTGCAGCAAACTTGTCAAACTCAAACACACCCACAGATCCATACCAAATAACAGTTTTGGTGGTATCCAAGGCTTCCCCGAAGGCCTTGACTGAATTGGGTCCTATATCCAATCCCATCCAACCATCAGGGATACAAGATGCTGGAACAATCTGCAAGACGGAAGAAAAATATGTTTTAGCCTGCAACAAGAACTAGTAAATTAAATACTCACACAAACACGGAACCAAAACCAGGCAAATCTGATGATTAAGAGGACAGATTTTCCTCTCTATGTTTGAAGGTAACAAGCATGGTGAAGATGTCAAGTTGAATTTCATATCAAACTACTCATTAAAACCTGGTCAGAATTTTAAGTTTGCTGAAAGGGGTGGAAAAATAATAACCTTGCTATTGGCATCAGCAGCAAATTTGTCAGCAATAACTACATCCGAAGGCAGTATCAAAGACACCCCTTTAGACTTGGCACTCTCAAGAAGGTATGCTGCAAGATCAACCTCGTCTTCCTCCACAAGTGATGATCCAATTGAGTGACCTTGGGCAGCGTAAAATGCAGAAATCATAGCTCCACCGAGCAACAGAATATCAACCTTCTCCAAAAAAGACTCGATCACACGGATATTACTTGACAACTTGAAGCCGCCAACTATCGCAGCAAATGGCCTTTTGGTATTTGACACGTCTCCAACAAGATACTCAAGTTCCTAAGACCAAAGATGAAGTCAACATTTCAAGTTAACTTAAGAAATCGTTGTTACAACTTACCAATAATTTTATAAACTAAGAAATAGATACTCATGGCATCTTGACAAGCTAAACTTTGAAACAGATATTGGAAGATTCAATTGAAGTCCAATAAAAATTTCTTCAGTGAGTTCGTTCTCACGATGTTTATAATGTAGATCAAGATTAACATGCAGGTCATTTCTTTACATCGTCTTCTAACACAAATTTCAAAAGGAATATAAACTGGGTAACTGCACAATGGACATACAAACCTTCTGCATAAGGAACCCAGCAACCGCAGGCTTCAAGTACTTGGCCACTCCTTCTGTGGAGGCATGTGCTCTATGAGCAGTTCCAAATGCATCATTCACGTAGAGATCAGCGAGCAGTGCTAGCTCCTTTGAAAATACAGGATCATTCTTCTCTTCCTCCTTATGGAACAACACATTCTCCAGAAGCAGAACACTGCCATCTTGCATTGCAGCCACCTTTTTTTCAACTTCTTTGCCAATACAGTCATTGGCCATCTCGACCTGTTGGAGACACAAGAACAAGATTAGTATATATTCACCTAAATAACCACATTAGTGACTTCAAATAAACTAGAGTCAAATGAACATTATACTAAGCGGGAATAAACAAACCTCAACACCAAGAAATTCAGACAACCTTGGCACAAGAGGCTTCAAGCTGTACTTCGGTGTGACACCCTTTGGGCGTCCCTGTAACCCACATTTCAATAAGAATTGCTGAATGGCACAACTTTATCGTATAAATCACTGTATGAAATCATAGCAATACTCAAAAATTCAAGCAAAGTAAATGGTTCACAGAGCCCCAGAACAAAACCGCAGATACTACGATGACTACCTAACTTTTAGTTTAAAATCTTCCCATAGCAACTAAAACAACTATACCAATATCAAACATGACAGGAACAGCAACGTCAAAGTGCTTTATCAATTGCTGCCCTGACTATGAAGTCGAAGATGCAATGAATTTAAATATATCAGCAAAAAGGACCTTATGAATGGTAAACCCAATAGCAAGAAAAGTATATGGGTGTAAATAAATGCTTCTCAGTCAAATCTGCGTACTCAGAATGGGAGACAAGAAGAAATCAAAACTCATGGTTAAGGTTAGTATGGAAAAATCTTTGCCCCCCTAAAGTTGAGGTATTTTCTTGGCAGGCTATGCAAAATAAAATAGCTACAAGGTCTATCCTCATTAGCAAAGGTATAATTCAGATCATCAATCCAGGTGATGAGTTATGTCCCTTATGCAATCTGGACGTTGAAAGCCCAACACATTTACTGCTGCACTGTAATTTTGCTTGGAAAATCTGGTCGGCAATCTTAAGGTGGTGGAACATAACATGGGTTTGCCCTGGATCACTGGGTGGCCTTATGCTGTGGTGGTTCTCGAGCAACTTCAAAAATTTGGAAAAATTCTGTTGGGAGGCATGCTTCTATGCTGTTTTATGGTCAATTTGGCTGGCTCGTAATGAGATTACTTTCAACAATTCTTCAATGGAGGCAGAGGAGGTACTAGAGTTGGTAAAAACTAGAATGGCTTTTTGGATCAAAGGGAAATATGACATCAAGGACTACTCTGTTGAGGATTTCGTGAGGTGCCTTGAAGGCATTAGAAGAATCAAAGTTTAACTAGGATTTCTTCTGCTGCTAGAGGTGTGTTTGGTGGAAAGTGTTGCTCTGCCCTGTTTGCTGTAGGGGCAGTCCGCTTTCTTTTTCTTTTTCTGTTATTTCCTTTGCCCTGGCTGTACTTCTAGTTTCTCGCTAGTTGTGTTGCTTTTATCGATGTACCCTTCGTCGAGTTTTGAATAAAATTTTATTGCTGATCAAAAAAAAAAAAAAAAGAAAAGAAAAGTATATGGGTGTTAGTGTTACCAAATGGGAAGAGAGGATGACTTTGGCACCATGACTCATCAAGTACTTGATAGTTGGGACAGCTGCTCGGATTTTGGTATCATCAGTGATATTGAAATTGTAGTCCAAAGGAACATTTAGATCAAGCCTGACAAATACTTTTGTTCCCTTCAGATCTGCCTCCTTCAGATCACCTACACTCCTCCTTTTCACCACTGCGACTACTCCGTCGTGATCATCAAAACAAATAAAATTATTAGTAAATCAATCAAAATAAAGGCGGGCATTCAGGATAATTCAGAAGAGCGTGGTGTTACCTTGTTCTTTCCACTTAATTTTAAAGAATGTGTATCGTTGCTTATTCATATAATGCTTTTCCAAAGCAGAGAAGTGGCGGGCTCTCCAATGCTCTTCAAAATCATGTTCAAACTCTAAATTCAACTTGGTCAGTGCATCTGCAACTTGATTTCCCTCTCTCCGAACATGATGAACCTCGTAATCAAAAAACAAAGAGAGAGGCAAAGACCTGCAATAATATTTTAACCCAAGTAACATTTTAGGATTTAATGGAGTAAATAAATGATTAACAAAATTTTTAAAAAAAAACTTACAAGAACTTCAGAAGGTATTTTGGGGGAATGTCCCTCTGCCCAGTCAAATATCTCTGAATGTCTAGGTTGTCTACTTCAAATATAACTTTCTTATGACCCATTCTCAAAACAACAAACATGCCTAACTCAAGTGCCTCAAGTTCGGCTTCAAAGGAAGAATCTATATCTTTAAATTCACAAGACACAAGTGCTAACACATCACAATGTGCATCCCTCACCACTACCCCCCCACAACTCCTCCTGAAAGTGTCATAATAACTCGCGTCTGTGTTCACTTTCACGAAATTTTCCGGAGGCGGCAACCAGGACACTTTAACAATAGGGTGGGGAACCAAGGAGGTTAAAATATTGTTTTTTACAACTCGGATGTTATGTTTCAACATAAAACCATAGAAAACATGATGTTCTTTTGGAGTTAGTTTATAAAAGATGGCTAGAAACTCCTTCACTGAGATAAAAATGGTTCTATCTTTCTCTCTATACATATTTTCTAGCTTAGTTAAATGATTGCTATAAAAAACACGTCTCAGTTGCTCTCTCAAAGAGCTACTACTGCTGCAAAAAAATCTAGAACCTGCAAAAGGAAAACAACATAGTTGTAGTCAGCTGGTAGATCAATCCACTTTCAAAGACAATTATAGAACTTTTTTTCTTTTAAATATGGTGCACACCCATCAATCCTGGTATTCACAATTGAACACCTAATACAATGGCTAAAAACAAGGTACACAATGGCCAAAAACAAGGTACACAATCTTAGTGACAAATATTAGAAAATTAGAGAGGAATAAAAAGTACTCCCTCTATCCCATTTCAAGTGTCCTTTCTATTTGAGGATGTCCCAAAATAAACGTCTAATGTCTAAAAACATGCCAAACTTCCACTTTTACCTTAAAAAGTACTTTCTCCAGTCTAATTGGTTTGTCCACTAATTTTGAAAACTTCATATAATAAAATAAATCGAGAGGTATCAAACAAGATCTATATTACATATTTTTTTGAGATTCATATTGAAATACTAGTTTCGGAGCATTAGTTTAATTGATGTATTTTACGCAACTTGAAACCCAATAAATAATCCCTCACAAACCAAAATAGCTTTTTACCCATTCATATGCAAAAGCCCCGACGCAGGTTGTCTTACCTATCAGCTTTTGAATTTGGAAACCCTTCACAACGATTACCATATCAAATCTAGTAAAAGAAGCTCAATAACTTAACACATTTGGAGAATGGAAGATCATGTATCATATCTTTGTCACCGTCTACCTTATCCAATTGAGTGTCCTGCCAAAGATACATAATAGAATGCCATACTCTAATGGACCAAATTGGATATCTCTAATACACATTAATCATCAGTAAGACTGTGGTTGAACCATACTCTAATGGACCAAATTGGATATCTCTAATACACATTAATCATCAGTAAGACTGTGGTTGAAGATTTTGATTTGTGACATGAGAGAATATTTTCCATCTCTTTCCCTTCCTTTTTTTCCCATCTACTAATCCAAGATCCAACCACAACCTAGAATAAACAGTGCACTACATTGTATGATGAAACATGACAAGAACATAGTACAAATCCAATTTGAGAGCATTGACCCTCATATGTAGAACCTATAAACAAACAAAGCTAGTTGATTTAGGCTAGTAAGATCATCTAGGCTCATTCAGCAGCCAGATTAATGAAATTAAAACACGAGTTTGGTGCACGATTAGCCAGCTTAAGCAATGCAACCTTGATTTGTGCTCATTTTACCAGTACCTTGGACAGATTGATTAGCTTAATACCTATGCCTTATTGCCTCATCCTATAATCTCTCATTTAATGAAAGTTGGGTACTCTCTATGTAACAGTCATGCTTAGCAGGGAATGGTAATATTACAAGATAAACAAAAAACTGCAAGACGAAAATAGTAAAGCTTGCGAAACCAGACTTGATCTATATATCCAAATGAATGCACTCTTAAATTCCCCAAAGGACCTACATATAATTCCCAGTGAAAAACATACATACACCATATCTGCACAACAGAACAGATCTACAAAAATGAACAGATCCATGCCGTGTCCCCCACATATCCCCCTCAAAAAAAAATTTTAATTTATGGGACACGACACGGGCCATGTCCAATACGTGTCTCCGCATGGTACACATGTGTCGCCGTGTCCCTGTGTCCGATACGTGGACACGGCGACCTCTAGAAGTGTTTCAGCAATTATTATAGCATAAGAGTTAGGTATAGTCCTCCCTTAATCCCTACTATTAACTATTGTTGGTAAAAACACCACATTCAGTCTATCTGGTATTTGAGGATGTCAAAGGTAGGACTTCAAAACTTTAACTTTATGTTAAATAAGAGCATACCTAGGTTGCTAAGTTGATTGATGGTAGCCTGTCCAATCGATCCCTCCAGCTTCAGAAACCTTAGTGCACCAGCAGCTATGCGACCCATTGAATCAACTTCAGACTTGCACAGAAAAGCAAGGTGCTTCAGCTCATCCTTCGTCACAACCGCCTCAATCTACGAAATAAAACTCATCACTACATGTTATCCTAAGAAACTAGGTATGGCAGTGGGGCAGTTCGGTTCAGGTAACCGAATCACTAGCAAAATTCAAATTATACAATACACAATGCCAAAATCATTTTCATGCCCTGTACAAAATTGATCAAATCCCAGCTAAGAACAATGAACTGAGAACAATGACAACTAAGAATGTATGGTTATTCATAACAGCAGAACAATGACAAGTAAGAATACTGCCAGGATCAATAAACTGAGAATACTGCCAGGATCAATAAACTGAGAACTAGAATGAAAAATACATCAAGACCCTCTGTTGCTTCAACAAGCCAAATAAATCAAGACCCTCTGTTGCAAGAACATCTTTAGCAAGACCCTTTGTTGCAAGAATCGAACCAAGAGTGTGTGTGTGTGTGTGTGTGTGTGTGTGTGTGTGTGAGAGAGAGAGAGAGAGAGAGAGAGAGTCAGAGAAAGAGATACCGAGAATCGATGGCGTAGAGAGTAGATGTAGATCTGACTTTGGATATCAAGAACAGCAACAAAACGAAACCCTATGTCCCTATCACAGAGAAATCAAAACATCAGTACACCACCGGTGAACAGAAACACGCGTCGGAGAGGTAATGTCGACCTCAGATATGGTTTTTCACACTGCCACAGAGAGAGAGAGAGAGAGAGAGAGATGGAGTAAGAGAGAGAGAGAGATAGAGAGACCGACCGGTGAGATGATCGGCAGCAGAGAGGACTGAGGTGGGGCAGCCGCGGCACGCAGCTGAATCGCGAGAGGCGTGGTGTTTAGGGTTTTTCTCCAGGTGTAAATGCATATATATGGTCAGGGGTAGTAACGCAATTACTATATACTTGAAGAGTAATTATGTAATTACGTGTTTGGTTCGTTTCGGGTCACGGTTCAGGTATAACCTCAAACCAGACCCGAACCATACCCATTCGGTTCTCCCATATCCAATGGCGGACGCAGGATCGCCATTTTTACCTAATTTGCGGGGTCACTCTTCAGTAATTTTACAAAAAAATCTAAAAGTGTACTAAAAATATGTCCAAAATTAGGGGGAGTGCAGGGGTCGAACACCCCCCTAGCACCCCCTGTCCGCCCCTGCCCATATCACATACCATACCCATACCCACGGACAATATTTCGGTTATGGTTCGGGTAAAAATAGCGGTTGCGGTTCGGGTATCTATCGGTTCGGTCGCGATTGTCATTCCTATAAGAAACAACAGTAAAATAGTCACAATTTTTTCCTTTACCGGCTGTTTAACAGAGGATTTGAAGTTTTCCACCATCCACTTCCCCATCTCCCGACCGACATCGTCTTTAGATATTACCATACTAGATTCCAAATTTATCCCAAATAAGTCAACAGCCTCTTTGGGCCCTTCTAGAGGTAATCCATCCTGTAGGACACGCGTTTGTGCATGGGGCTTTAAGGTCTGCAAACCTTCCACACCAACCTGCAAGAATTATTTCAACTGTGAAATGAAACCAATACTGCCATGCAGAAAAATGGGAAGTAATAGGACTATAACGGCTATTAGCAAATGCTCATCAGATACAACCAACTATTAACTAGTTTTGTCTTAACTCAAAAACCATTCTATTTCACTAACAAAAAACTCCTCCAAAAAATTAGTTTTGTTTTAACTAAAAAACTACTCTATTCCACTAACAAAAAACTCTCAAAAAAAACTAACTACCCTTTACAATAAACTACAACTAAAAAACCAAAAAAACACTTTAGTGGAATAAATTGTAGATTTAAACTACAACTAAAGGTCTAAAAAACCAAAAAACCAAAAAACAAGTTAGTGGAACACCCCCTAAGTTTAGATTTAATTTGCAACACATGCTGCACAATTGAAGAGTGAAGAATATAAGCTACAACACGACCCACAACCAATATTAAACTTCTCGAGAATAAGCCATAGCATGTGAAGTTTCTAGATCTAGCTTGTTCTGTGCTATGGTCAGCTGCTGATGTGAAGAGTTGGTATTTCCCATCATAGATTGCATTGTCTGATCATAACTTTCAACTCCAACCAATCTAGAACAGAACCAATCCCAAAATATGTCTGGTAGACTTTATCCCACATCGCCTATCTAAGCCACCAAGCTTGCTTAATATAATCTAGAGGCTACTCCATCTATAGCCAAGTGGCTTTAGGTTGGAACCCTCCAAGAAATCGAACATCGTACTAGAGCTAGGTCTTGGGTGGCATCACCTCATGTGGTTGAGTCTCCGTTGTCGTCAACCAAGTCAAATCGCCTCGTCTCCTCAATTCGTGCCTCCATGTGCATCCGGGCTTTACGTGAGGAGGAGTGTTAGACTTTATCCCACATCGCCTATCTAAGCTATAACGACCAGCCCCAGCTGACCTGCTAACTTTAGCCTATCCATGTGGCTCAAAAAGTTAACCTCAAGTTATACACTAGCTACTCGGGTTTTCCTAATATATTCCATCTACACTCCCCAGTCCCCCGATGTGGGACATTTGGGCTATTACAATGTCCCCACCTTATGATGCAACGTCCTCATTGCATTGGCCCAACAACCTTTCCTCAGTGGTCATGGTGTAACACTTAGTTCTGTGTAGCACTTTGCTCCTACTCCGGGATGCAAGAGGTGGCTCCCACCATGTAGATCGAGGTTGTGCTCTAATACTAACTGTAACGATCTAGCCCAGCTGACCTCCTAACTTTTAGCCTATCCACGTGGCTCAAAAGATTAACCTCAAATTATACAGTAGCTCCTCGAGTTTTCCTGATATATTTCATCTACTTTCCCCAATTCCCCGATGTGGGACATTTGGGCTATTACGTAAGCCACCCAAGCTTGCTTAATCTAGAGGCTACTCTACCAACAACCAATTGGCTTTAGGTTGGAACCCTCCAAAAAATCTAACAATGTCCTAGAGCAGTTCAGATGTCTATTGTAGGTTTGTAACTAACCCTCATTCTAAAATACGTTAGGCTCCACAACTTGTGCTTTGGTTTGAGACAAACTAAGAGTCTAAGTCGGTAGGAAAACAACTTCCCTCTTACTAATTATAGAGTTACTCACCCACCTGTGATCTTACTTCGATAAACATCTTAAACATATTAATTGCAGCTTTAGTAAACTAAAATGTCCACAGGCCATCATCTCTCTAAAAGGGTTCAATTAAACAAATTATCCGCTAAATATTTAGACGTTATTTGACTCATTAAGAAGGGAAGCAAGTAATCTATGACCAATAAACGATAAATTAGATCAAAGTCGATGCTCTGTTCACTTCCTATTGACAACGGCCAAAACGATTCTGTTTAGAAAAATTCATATAGCCTGGAGGGATATGTTGGAACACTTCCTCACTGTTGCCACTTCAACAGGGTACTTCTGTAATCGATGTGATTTTTCTTTACAATTGCCACATGTTTTGGGCTACTTTTTGGCAGCACTTGCATTTTTTCGAAAGTAGTACGCCAGCACCACTCTTCTCGGTCAAGATCTTCGTGATTGTGTGACCACTGCCCTTCAGAATTGTTTTGTGCCCCTTCAAGGGCAAATAATCAATCTTTGAATTCTATGGTTACGTCCATATTATCATTAGGCGTACCCAAGTGCAAGAAAGCATTGTCATTCCCGTCTCCTGAAGTTCTATCTGAGACGACAAGGAAAGTTGGGGGCAGGGTAGGGCTAATAAGTATATTCCGGGAAAACATGAAGAAGAAATTCAAAAGGTGATAAGAATCGTCAGTCAAAGGGAAAAAGGTGAATTGGTAGACTTTGGTTTTCCAAAAGAAACTTACTCTTCATATTCTCATGGAGATCATCTGGAATCAGAGGTGATGCTTTGAAAAGTTTCGATAAAGACCCTGCAGATAATTTTTCTAAGCCATTAGAGAGCCCTTCCCCAGGACCACCGTCTGCTCCAAGTATTCCAAATCGATGCAAGAGAGCTTCAGCATAATTCATTCCTCCTCCAAGTATAACACCAGCAATACAAGCTGAAAGACTCAAACTATGACACTCCATATCCCGTGTGCTGTATGGAATTACATGTACCATCCCTATGTTCAGAAAAGGAACCGACGGGGTGTTAACATGCGATCGAAGTTTCAGTCTCTTTTGCAACGAGAAGACAGTTCTCAGTTGAGGGTGTCCATTCCCGTCGTCAGATTACCATTTTCAACAGAAGGTAAAGGAACACCAATCCCCTCGGTATCTGCACAATCCACCTCAACACTCTCCCAACATAAACTGGATGACATAGCTATTGAACCACCAAGGGTCCTATGAGTGACTTTGACGAATAGATTTTCTCCAAGAAACTGAACCAGCGGCATTCCCCGAATATCTGCTGGGGATCTTCCAGAAATCTTAATCCGAGGAGCTTGACTGCGAAGCTGACAAAGCTCATTTTTAATTCTCTTCATTTGGCTACTTTTTCTGCTGGGGATCTTCCAGAAATCTTAATCCGAGGAGCTTGACTGCGAAGCTGACAAGCTCATTTTTAATTCTCTTCATTTGGCTACTTTTTCTGCTGGGGATCTTCCAGAAATCTTAATCCGAGGAGCTTAACTGCAAAGCTGACAAGCTCATTTCTAATTCTCTTCATTTGGCTACTTTTTCTAATTATGGCTAACTTTTCACCGACGCTACCAAAATAGGCATACAGATCCAGGACAAAAAATAACTGCCCAACTGATGTATTCGAGAAACACTGTTCACAATCAATTCCGACTCTGACAAGGCCTCCTAGAGGGCTGCCATCTGCAGTAGCCATAGCCCCCTCAACACAAGCATCTTTCAGCTCGACACATTTCGACAATCCTGAAGACGAGTTAAGAGAACACTCACAGTCCAGTCGCGCCATCGTATGTTTCCAAAGATAACTAAGGAGAGAGGCTCCAGTAGTCCATTTCTTTTGGCTAGCATCAATCGGTTGATCTTCCCATAGACAAAAGCAAGCAGTATCCTTCTCCAGGTTCAGTAGCTTGAGTGTTAAGGAAGGTGACTCTGAGAAAAACAAAATTTCAATATGGAGCCTTGCTCCAGAAAAACAGCTTTGAAAATTAGGTTTTCCGTTGCCCACAGAATAGATAGGGTTCTCAGTATCCATAGGCACAGTGATATCCAAGCCTTTGAGATTGAATTTGATGGAGTTAATTTAGAAATCTGGTAAAACAGCCCGAGGATTCACTGTAATTCCATCAACTAATAAGGAAACAATCTTCAGACAGGATTCCTCCTGAAGGTGAATCTGAACAGAGATACCAAAAATGATGCTCAAGATACAAAACTAACTTTAACCTTAAGAGGTCTATCACAGAGTAATAGTTCCAAACCATAAGAGGCCGACAATCAACAACCGTTTGTGAAGCAAAAGATGGTGGGGCTGGGGAGGGCTGGGCCTGCATCGAATGAAGGCATATCAGAGGAATACCTTCAATTAATTGCCACGGTTAGCTCTTAGCTGTTTAAACAAAAGAAGAAAGACAAACTTTACTGACAGTCAAGTTCTACAAGATTGATACCCAATAGTTGGTTGGGTCTTAACTTCTTCCAAAATAAAGCAGTGTCAAACAACACCAAACTCTGGAGAATGCAGAAAACTTTCTGTAGTAGCCTGCCTTGATTGTTGCACTAAAGTGGATGGAGGCCGTGAAAAAGTATCCCCGCATTTTAAGGGTTCACTTATGGTTTAAGCATCAGTCTTAAAATCGCTGACCATTAGGAGTACCAATAACCAACCCAATGAAGTGCGAAAGATAATCCTATTTGCCATACTCTATGCTTGCTCTCAATAAACAAAATTGCCTTCCAGAAGCCACGCTAGAAGACCAAAAAATTCCAAAACTTCTCCAAAAGAAGGTTGGTAAAACTGTAAAGAATTACTGGACGAAAGTGGTGAAATACAGAAATTTTGACCTCTTCACGTAATTGAAAATATAAAAAATTCCCATTCCTTTGAAATACAAAAATGCTAGGGACACCTCAAAGTGTACATCCATTTTTACATCCTCTCTCATAAGTGATGGGGGCCCCTCTAAATAGTGTTTTAGGTCCCACCATCCCTCGTGAGAGGGATTAAAAATGGATGTACACTTTGTTGTGTCCCTAGCATTGCTCTTTGAAATATTCAGACAGAACCAATGAATGGAATCAAATATAAATGATGAGCTAGAAAGCCTGGAATGACCCCATGTGCTAAGTAGAACAAAATAGTCTATTGATATAAAAAGAAGAAAAATTTCTTACTAGCAAGGGATTTATACAAAAAGCCAATACAATGAAGTAACCTTAAAAACAGTCCGCCTATCCTCACGTGCGTCAAGCATCTGCCATTTTCTCCATCAGAAACACTTGCCTGCAAAAAGCATACACAACATGTGATGGCAAACCACTCATAGGAAATAAGTAGAAAATTGAACGGCATGAGGACCGTGGAAATATGGAAAGGCACGGATTTAATCTGTGAATTCTATTTTAAGTGTTATGGGAAATTACCCTTGAAAAGGAAAGCAACAGCATCAAAAGGTCAAGCTGGAATTCTGCTATTAAAATCAATTGAATGGTTAGCAAAATATTTCAAAAACCATCTAATTTGCCTGCAAAATATGTTCCACACAAAGAAAAAGAAGAACAACTAGATATTTCAAGGGCAAGGAACATTAACCAGATGCAAAAGAAAATATGGTCCACAAGAATGGAGAAAAGGGAATGTCCTGCTGCTTCTGTAGCAAGCTTAGGGCTCACACACACATGCTCAGAGAGAGAGAGAGAGAGAGAGAGAGATCAGTTACTATCTATCCGCTTCCAATTAACTACATAGCGTTTTTAGTAGTAAATGCGATCCAAAGCATAATGATAACAGCAACTCAATACCTGCTGATTGTTTGGATTCAAATCCCCTCTATTTTTGCAAACATATAATCCCGTAAAGCAGTGCAGAAGAGCACGCAATCCTGCTCACGTTATGATGTCTTAAGACCTTGCTATTGATAACGGAACCAAAAGATAATCAAAGAATTTAAAGATTTAACTTGCCTGGTTCACTTAAAGTCGGGCAAACAACTTCAGTAATGTGTAACTGAACCTCAAGCCCCAATGGACTGTTTAGTTCTGTCCTCTGTACTGTGATCTGATTATGATTTCAAAGCTATAGACAATGATCCTAGCATAAGACTGGATTCTAGCAAACAACAAGTTCAATAAGAATCAACTTAAAGCATCAAATTATCATTACATAAGCTTGCCTTGATATTCCTTCGACAGAACGTTCCCTGCCAAAAAAACACTCACTTTGCCCCATCCTCGTCTTTCTTGGTGGATCTGTCTTGGGCAGACGCAAAATGTGCATCAGAAAACATGTAAGGATGAGGCAGAATGTCGATATACAAGGATTCCCATTCAAGTTTCTGGTTAGATACAAATTCAACGAAGGCACTGATGCAGTAACTTTGGGGGTAATAGTGTTGTTTTGTATCCTTAGTGTTAGTGGGTCTATAAATAGGTGTGTGAGTCTTTCATTTAGTAGTTTTTGATATATCGACAAAAGAATATTGAGAGTTTTAACTCCTTATATCCCAATTTGGGATTTTCTCTCTCTTATTAATTTATCCTTGATTTTGGTTTGCATCAGGCACTACTTACATAGAATCAAGAACGTCAACAGTACTATATTACTACACCACGAGTAGAGACTAGCAATGTAGTAAACAACTAGTTGTAGAAAGACTCATAGGTTGGAAATTTAGGAAAGCATGCACCCCTATGTTTGAACAAGTAAACCCCACCCTAGGCATGGCTTCTGTTTCTCTATTCATGCAGCCTAAACTTCTTCGTAAGCTATGAAGATTGCAAAATTCGAAAGGAAAAAAAAAACACAATAAAAAGACAATCCTAGCATAATTACCTTGAACACATAAATGAACTTGCTATTACTGGAAAAGTCCTTTGCTTCCTTCAGATTGACAACCCGTTACCGAAGATGGTTCCACTAAGCAGATATTTGGTAAGCCGCAAGAAATAAACGGTACTGCCGTTTTGGAACATTAGCTGCCAACTTTCCTTAGTAGCGTGGAGCAGAACATTATGAATAGTGAGAGATACCATAGGTAATGCCCTGATTGATCACAAACTAAACAAATCAAGCATACAAACAGACCCAGACAGTAAAAAGCAGAGTGCCTACGAATGTAGAAACAGAATTTGCATGACAAGATAATTGACACCTACTCGTCTGGGAAATACACCTTCACGAGCAGTGGCGAAAGCGAAACTAGGGCTGCAAAAAAAAACCGGTGAACCGTGAATCTGGTCCGGACCGAACCGATCCGTACCTTTTGGATTTTAACCGTGGATTAATGGTCCGGACACGGATTTAAAAAATAAAAAACCGTGGATTAACCGATCCGGACCATGAGATTTTTATTATATATAATTTTTTTAAATATATATATATATATATATATATATATATATATATATATATATATATATATATATATACCCAGGGCTTCTAGTCCGGACCCCCGGATTGAAGACTTGGGGGTGTTTTTTTTGTGTTGTAAATTGTTTTGGGAAAATCCGATCCGTCTAATGTGTTCAAAAGGTGTTTTCCAAGGTCCACGCAAGAAATCTTCAAAAAAAAAAAACCGGGAAGGGCTTGATCCAAGCAGTTTTTCGCAAAAACTATATATTTACAGTTTTGCGAAAAATTGCTTGGATCAAGCCCTTCCTAGTATTTTTTTTTTTTTTAAGATTTCTCGCGTGGACCCTTGAAAAACCTTCTGAACACATTGGACGGCTCAGATCGTCAAAAAAATTCTCGGATCATGGAGGTCCGGATTCCCGGAGTCCGGAGGAGAAGCTCTCCCTATATATATATATATATATATATATATATATATATATATATATATATATATATATATATATATATATATAATTTTATCACTTTTATAATTATAGTTATATAGATATTGTTAATTTAGCAGACTTACGGTTTGGTTGTACTATTGTAAGAGTTATAGTGCGAATATTGTTATCTCTATAAAATCTAGGGGGGGTAAAGCATTATAAGTGCTACTACATATATTCTCTGTTTGTGAGTGAACTAGAAGTAACTATCTGCTATTGTCTTTGTGAGTGAACCGGAAGTAACTATCTGATGTCCTTTGTGGTAATATAAGTTTGTGTCTTTGTTTGTTCAGTTATATAACTATCTGTCTTACTGCCTTTGTTGTTTTTTATTGGGATTTCCAACTTTGAAATTTCTATTTAGTGCATTTGCTACTTACTAGTGCCTTACTGCCTTTGTTTGTTGTTTTTTCTGAATAAGTTGAAAATTCGCGGATTAATCCGGAACCGATCCGTGACTCGCGATTCAGATTGGAACCGAACCGTGAGACTTTTGGATCGGACACGGATTGTATTTTCAAAAAATTGTGACTCGCGGATTAGGATTGGATTCATGTCAATCCGGACCGATCCAGACCGTAAGCACCCCTAGGCGAAACCACCTTGGACATAGGGGGTCACGTGACTCCACTAGAATTCCAGAAATAATCCCTTTTTTTTTTATTTGTAAAAAAATCCGAGCCATTCAATAACCTTTAAATAATTGTTCGATTGGTCTAGTAAAAAATTAGCTCAATCATAGGTACTTAATCGAACCTTCCAATTTTTCATTCAGGACTTAGTACACTAAGTAATAAATAAATTTTGAAGAAAAGTATGATAATTGTGTGTCTAGTATCCTAGTGATCTGAAACGTAGATATTGTATGGCATGTTAAGAAGAACATTGTTTAATAATTATGTTGATCCGACAATGATAGGAATAAAAATATGAACTAAATCGATACCTATCATGTCTGATCTAGATAAATTTTTTAATTAACACTCTTCTCAATAAGCCCTATAATATCTACGGTTCAAATAACGAGGATACCAAGCACACAATTACTAAGATTTTTTAATTATTAAAATTATAAAAAAATTGGAAGGTTCGACCAAATCTATGATTTTGTTAGCTTATGTTTGAAATCTTTCATAATGTTTTAACTTTTTTACTTAATGAAGAATATTTAAACATTTTATCTTCTCGATTTGTTGGAGTGTGATTTTTTTTCAAAGTATGCTTAAAAGGTCCCCTGCGTGAAATTCTTGGATCCGCTACTGTTCATGAGGGTAGTGCTTCAGTCTCAACTGAACAAAGCATTGCCCAAATTAGTGGGACTAAGTCTGTTTGACAAAAGCCTTTGAAGTCCTGGTGACAAGTATGAGGACCACGATTTTGTAAACAGTGAAAAAGGACTCCTAGTCCTGTATCAGCTTTAGGAGATAATGTTTTCAAACGTTAAGCATCTCTATCCAATACAGCAACTTGGCAGTAAGCGCAAAGAAATTTGTAATAACCAAGAAAATCTTTGAAGAGCTAATGACCTCAAGCAAGGATCACTTAGAAAGAGCTAACCCAAGTTCAACGTACAAGAAGAGGCTAGTTCTTAGTAAAATTACCTCCATTGAGAGTCAATCCATTGAGTGGAATGCACTAAATTGAATAAAGATTACTAAAGCAAGCTTAAATCATCTCAAGAACATCAAGCACACAAAGGAATAAGAGGAGAGGACTCTCTCTCACTCTCTCTCTCTCAAAGTGGGCAGATTTCATAAAGTGTATCCTAAATGAGAGAAAATGATGCTTATATAAAGTACTCAATTTCAAGCTAGCCACTTGGAACATGTCATGGGCTTAAAAGAGCTACCAGACGTGTGTAAATTTTTAGGAAAAAAAGATGGACCTTGGCTAGAATCAAAGGGGTCCAGGAGGCTCAAAGTTCTAATTTTTCTCATAATCTTATCATTTTGGAAAAAGAGCTTATTCTTGAATACAATAAAATTCTTGCGCAAGAGGAAATGCTGTGGTTTCAAAAATCTCGATCCAAATGGATTGTTATGGGAGAGAGGAATACTAGATACTTTCATCTTTCTACTATTATTAGAAGAAGAAAGTCCAAAATTACCTTGCTTAAAGATAACAATATTTGGATAGATAATCCTCAGGATATAAAAAATTTGGTGAATAATTATTTTAAAGACCTTTTTCGAAATCAAGATAATACTCCTGGGACTTGCATTCCTATTACCTCTCATAGTTGCTTTTCTAATAATGATAATGAGAGCTTGTGCTCTCCCATAACTAACTCTGAGATTTGGAATATGGTGAGAAACATTCCTTCCTTTAAAGCTCCTGGACCAGACGGATTACAATCTATCTTTTATCATAAATTCTGGCATACTGTTGGTGAAGATGTTTGTGAGTTTGTTAAGAAATGTTTTGCTGAGAGAGCCATTCCTGAGGAAATTAATAGAACCCTCATAGCTCTTATTCCCAAAGTTGATAACCCTGATTCCATCAAAATGTTTCGGCCTATTAGTCTATGCAATGTGAGATACAAAATTATTACCAAGATTATCGTTGCTAGACTTAGGCCTTTACTTGACAAGATCATTAGCCCTTTCCAAAGTAGCTTCATCCCAGGAAGATCCACTAATGACAACATCATTATAACTCAAGAGATTGTTCATTCCCTTAGAACTAAAAAAGGGAAAAAGGGTGGTTTTCTTTTAAAGATTGATCTTGAAAAGGCTTATGACAAAATCTCTTGGAAATTCCTTCTTGATACTCTCATGTTTTTCAATCTTAATGCTTCTTGGACTGCCCTTATCATGAGTTGTGTGTCTAATGTGAAAACCTCCATTCTTTGGAATGGAGAAACACTTGATGAATTTTCCCCTGGTCGCGGTCTCAGACAGGGGGACCCTCTATCCCCGTATTTGTTTGTCTTATGCATATTCTTATCAATAAGAAAAGCATGACAAGTGAATGGAAAGGAATCAAAGTTTCTAGAAATGCTGATGCTCTTACTCACCTTTTCTTTGCGGATGATCTTATTCTCTTCGGCCATGCTAATATATCTAGTTGTAGAACTATTATGGATGTCCTGAATGATTTCTGTGTGTTATCGGGACAAACTGTTAATCTTGCTAAATCCAAATTGTACGTTTCCCCTAACATATCTAGAAATAAGGCTCGTCGCTTAAGCAATTTTTGTGGCATAGCTCTCACTAATGACCTGGGGAGATACCTTGGGGTTCCTATTCTGCACACAAGAGCTAACCAAAACCATTTTAAGCACATCATTGAGAAAGAGAAAGTCCAGTCCAAACTTGTCGGATGGAAATCCAATACTCTCATGCTAGCCGGAAGGGCCACCCTTATTCAAGCTTCCACTTCTACTATACCGAGCTACACCATGCAAACTCTGAACTTCCCTGCAAGTGTGTGCGATAAATTGGACCGTATCAATAGGAACTTTTTATGGGGTGATACCCCTGACAAAAAGAAAATTCACCTGGTTAACTGGAATACAGTGTGCAAAAACAAAGATGTGGGAGGGCTTGGTCTTAGAAAAGCTAAGACACAAAACCTTTCTCTTCTCACCAAATTGGGATGGAAAATGGTGAATAATGATGATAGTCTATGGGTCAGAATTTTGAGGGACAAATATCTTAACCATCACACACTTCAATCCTGGCCTAGTAATAGACCAGCTTCTCATATCTGGCGGAGTATCCTACAAACGAGAGATGTTATCAAAAAAGGAACTAAATAGATTATTGGTAATGGTACCTCTGTTGACCTATGGAATGATTGGTGGTGTGGTGGAACTTAGATTCTATTGATAATATTGTGGACCATATTTCTCGTACTGCTATATATAGCACTGTGCTTCCTAGTTACTCCACTGCAGTGGATCAACCCTCTTGGGTGGAATCCTCTAATGGAATCTGTTCAGCTTCATCTGCCTATGATTTTATTAACAAAGAGTGCAATGACGTGAAAGGTTGGAATTGGTTTTGGAAGTTGAAAATCCCTCAAAAACTAAAAACATTCATCTGGCTTATTTTTCAAAATAAACTTCCTACCAATCTCCTCCGGTACCGTAGAGGGATAACTACTTCGGATTTATGTCCTAGATGCAACAATCTTTCGGAAAATCTTGAACATTTGTTCAAAGATTGTCCCAAAGCTACATTGCTCTGGAACAAAATCCCCTCGGGACAGTCTATGAGAACAGGATTTGAGAATTCCACAAATGACTGGATTTCGGCTAATTTGAAAAAGAAAAAAGTGTTAAATTTTGGAACCGAATTGCCTTGGAACATCATTTTCTGCACTACCATTTGGCAAATCTGGAAAGATCGAAATAGGAAAAGTTTTGACAACCTTGATTCGGTGCCAGATTTGAGTTCCAAAGCAATTTATTCCTACGCTACCGAGATCGTGGAAGCATTCAAATTCTCTCTCACCACTGTCCCACCTAATCATAGGCTGACTCAATGGTCTCCACCCACTGCAGGTACAATTAAACTTAATTCAGATGGAAGCTGGTTTGAAACCACTGGAAAAGCAAGATTTGGAGGTCTTTTCAGGGATGAGAGAGGCGGCTGGATCTTGGGCTACTTTGGAAAGATGACAGCAAGCTCGAGCCTAGAGACAGAAATATGGAGCATTTACACAAAGGTCTTACCATCATCTTGGAGAAAGGACTAACCAGTGTGCGGATTGAATCGGACTCTCAAACAGCAGTTATTCCTTTCAATGATGGAGCTACAACAAACCATCCCCAGAGCAACATCATCAACGATGGGAAATACTTACTAAGCCGAACAGGAAGTACCCTCAACCACGTTTACAGAAATGCAAATCAGTGTGCTGATTTCCTTATTGGAATAGGAGCTGAGCAATCAGAAGATTTGGTGGTGTCTGATTCCCCACCCTTGGGAATCAGGGAGTTTATGATAAGGGATACGCTTAACCTTCACCGGTTCCTTGATTAAGCTAGGAGTCTTTTCCAGAATTGCCTCCTAAGTCTTTTATGTGTAATATTTCCTTTGCACTGCTGATGCGGCTTGACTATCCTTTCTAAGTTCTATTATATTTCCGACGTACCAAAAAAAAAAAAAAGAAGTAAACAGAGTGCAAATGAACTCGGCGGAAGGGTATATATCAACATGCAAAACAAATATAGCATGTGACGGAGCTACACTTGGTCAAGTGGGGTCACTTGAACCCTACTGACTTCTATATTTACTCATTAATCAATTACTATATGTTTACTCTATTTTGTTGATTCGACTCCACAAATATAATTAAATTGCTCTGAAACAACTCAACTAGATTGTGTAATTTTGCTCTCTCGATAACAGTAGAATTTTTCTATTTATGCCAAAGATGACCATTTTTCAACAAATATTTTCATAATAATGAATGCAAGTTCATGAACTTATGTGCATATATATTTAATCAATATCGAGACACTTTTTGCACATTAATCTCTGCCCTAAGACACTCAATCACTAATACACTAGTATTGTCCCAGAACTAATAGATAATCATTTTTCTATTACCAAAAAACGCAAAAGATCACGTATTTCCAGGTATTGACCTCACCATTCGAGATTCCTAGCTCCACTAAAATATCCACGTCATTACATTTGAAACTTCATCAGTATTTTTTCTCTTTTTTATTTTTTCTTGGTGAAAATCCTTTCATCAATGCAGGCAGGGGTGGGTGCATGGTACCAGGGTGGGCAAGTGACTTCCTGGACTTTGGATAAATACTATTTTACCGCAATATATTATCTTTATCTTTCATTCGACTCCCACAAGATAATACTTGCTCCCCTCAATATTTCTTAAAACAAACCTCCTATAAGTTTGAAAGGAATACGACCCATCCCATCTACCGATTATGATGCAATTAGATTTTCTTTAATTGTTACCTTTTCGATTGTTTAATTTCATAATGAAGATATCGTTTGGATGTGAAAAATAGAAGCTAATTGTAAATAATATTCATGGAAAAACTTTGGGGTACACATTTGATTATATTTATTCTAAAAAACTTTATGAAAGAATGTCATAAGCTTTCATATTAGGGATGAACGTTTAAGTTTAGAATTATGTTATTGAATTTAATTGTGGGAAAAATGTGAACTTAATAATAAGGATGAGTTGGTGCTCCCTCCTAAGGCAAATTTCTAGATCCGAAACTGGATGCAAGGTTTTCGGATCTTTTCTTTTTACGAATATACAATGGAAAAGGTCACCAACTCCATGATAGAGCTTGAGAGATACTCCAACAATCAGCAAATGAGTAAGCATCCAAATTAGATTTCTGTCCAGGGAAAAAAAAAAAAAAAAAACTAGACGAACTTAAACCATGCAATTTCCAATAGACATGTCGTAATAAATTAAAAAGTAGATGATGTTGGGAGATAAGCTTGATTTGTTAGAGGTTTGTTTGTTGGTGTGTGGAATTCTCTCTTATTTCCCATCAGATGAAGCGCTAAAAAAGTGATGTTAGACAGCCAAAGTGAATCAGGACGAAAAAAGAGTACCTTTGAGATGGTAGATCGTTGGACATCTAATCTTTTTTTCCTTTTTCTTTTGCTTCTTTTTTCTTCTCTTTCCTATTGATATTCGCTTAATCGCCATCATCAACTCAAAGTTCCCAATGCGAAAGCCTCTCGTCCCTTCACTGCAACAGATCAGAAAGAAAGAAAGAAAAAAAACCCCACTGATAAACCGTAGCAAGCTGAATTTAAAAAAGAGACTGCTAGATGAAAACAACGATTTCCATCGGAAGAGAGGCCGCAAGGAGAGACTGCTGAAAGAAGAAGAAGAAGAAGAAGAAGAAGAAGAAGAAGATGATTGATGTCGCATGGGAAGAGAAGATACTAGTAGGAGTAGGGAATAAAAGAAAACAAGAAGGCATGTAAAAATAGGGTTTTGCTTGGCAGGAATTTTCTGTGGTGGCGCAAAAGAAAGTTCGGTATCAACTTTTATTAATGAACGGACAGATCCCATGTGAATATCAATCCAACGGTTAAAATTATTAGTCTTAACCAGATGTTGAACAAACAGTGGTTTCAGAGAGAAAGAGGTGGTTTAGAAAAAGTTTCGACCCTTTTTTTTGGATAAATAGAAAGAATTTTATTAAATCAAAAAACACAAACAACAAGAAGAAAAAGAACACGGGCAAAATCACCGGAGCTGCCAGAGAAGTTGTCAGGTCATCGCAGCGATCGATGTCCAAAAGCTCAGATTTGAAAAATTCAGATCCGGCTCCCCCTGCTAAAAAATATGAACTTCAACCATCCAAAGGGAGAGAAGAAAAGATTTGGTCATTCATGGAGAGTTGTCAGAAAAATTCTCAGGGAGAAGTAATAAAAGAGAGGAGGAGGAGAAAGAAGGTGGAAGGGGGCTGTATGAGAAAGGACATGCGGCGGCCGCCAAGGAGGAGCTTCTACAGCACTCCTCTCTCTCTCTCTCTCTCTCTCTCTCTCTAAACTCTTCTCTGCCCCTTTTTTCCTCAGAGTAGTTTCGACCCATATAATTTACCACTATTTGTAACCTAATACGGAGTAATAGCATCCAACGGGGGCATGAGATCTAACTCACTCTGCCACAATCTGCGACAAAAATTACCACTTAACCTGACCCTCCAAAATCCACCTCTCATAGCCGGTTGCAGGTTAAGCATAAAAAAAGGTGCCCTATTAATTTATTCTCCCCGTTGACTACTACGTGCGTGAAAGTTGTTGCGAGCCCAATTATACTTGGGTTTTGTTAAAATGTGCTCAAGTACACGATAAGTTTCATTAAATGAATATAATTAAAACTCTGTTTGAATGAAAAATCTAAGGCTAGTTTTTCAAAAGATTTTATCAATTCAGTTGCTAAAATTAACCATGATTTTAGCAAATGAGTTCACCAGGTGCTAAAATCATGGTTTTAAAATCAAAAAATAAAGTGGTTCCGTGTATCGTTTTCTGATTTTTTTCTCACCAAATTAAAGTACTCATCGTGTACTTTAATTTGGTGTGAAAAATTCAAAAAATAATACACAGAAACACTTAATTTTTTTGATTTGAAATACCATAATTTTAGCACCTGCTGAACTCATTTGCTAAAATGAACCATGATTTTAGCAACTGGGTTGCTAAAATCTTTTGAAAAACTATGCTTAAACAATAGGCACAAACTCCTTCACTACTTTTTGCATGAAAAATCCAAATATATCATTTATTGTTACTATTTTTTTATAAAAGTGGATTTAATTAGCAGGGCCGGCCCAGGGGCAAGCCCCGCAAGCTTCCGGGCTTGGGCAACCCCCTGGGCGAGGGCAACCAAACAAAAAAAAAAGACCCCCTTGGTTATGTTTAACTGTAGCACAGTTTGCTAGAATGACACAAAGCAACGACCTAGCTTCGTGGCAAATGGTTGCTCCCGGAACCTTTCTCCGTGATTGGAGTTTGACTCTCACAGATTGTTTCCTTTTCTTACTTTGGCAGTTCTAGCCTCTAGGCCTTCCGCCCTTCCCCCCTCCTCTCTCTCTCTCTTTTTCTCTTCTTCTTATTTTGTAATATAAAAAATGATATTTTCTCTTTTCTTGCTCCTTTGCTATTCCCCAAATTAAAAAAACTCCCAATGGTGGAAAAATCCAAAAACTGAGCGACCTAACACACTTTATTATTAATTTTTTCATAGATTATATTTAAAAACTCTTTTATTTATTTCAAAACAAACTCCTATAATCTTAGCCTCTAGGCTATCCGCCATCCCCCCTCCTCTTTCTCTCTCTTTTTTTTTTCTCTTCTTCTTCTTTTGTAATATAAAAATGATATTTTCCCTTTTCTCACTCCCTTGCTATTCCCCAAATTACAAAAAACTCCCAATGGTGGAAAAATCCAAAAATTGAGCGAGCTAACACGCTTTATTATTAATTTTTTCACATATTATATTTAAAAACTTTCTTATTTATTTCAAAACAAACTCCTATAATCTTTTTACGAACTTTTGAAGATGTAGGGACCCAATATTAGGAGTTCAGCAATGCAGGTTATAGTACGTTACTGCAATATATGGAGAGAAGTTATCTAAGTTGAAATTGATAAAAAAAAACTTACTTTTTGTAATACGAGAGATTCTGAATTGAAAATGAGTTATTGAACAAGTTAGTATGATGACTTCCGAAGAATCTCTTTTAAAAAGGGCAATAAGTTATTTTTTGTTAGATTGTGCTCGTCATAAAAGAATATAACTGAGGTGGCATTTTTATTTTTATTTTTTATGTTGTTCAAGCTTAAAAGTACAATGTAACCTTTTTTTTTTTTTTGGGTCTTAATCACAAGCGGGCAACCCAGATTGAAGTCGGGCTTGGGCAACCCAAACGTAGGGGCTGACCCTGTTAATTAGACTCATTTAATAAATCTTAATATGCCTGGAGGGCACATTTTAACAAGGAAAATGATAGAGTTTCCTTAATGTGTGCTCAATGAGCACATAATAAGCACACAAACAAACACAATCCAATGTACTCCTATTTTTTAAATTTTTCAATGGACTCGCATATTTTTATACACTTTTCACACATTTCAATACATTTTTTAAACGTTAACCACACGTTAGCATTTTCTTTTCGGTAATTCCTTCCGCACCGACGGAAATGCACTGACGTCGTACTGACGGCGTTGTGGACGCCGTTGTGGGTCCCAACTGGTCGATCCGAGCCGTTCATCCTTCTCAAAATCGAATTCCGAGTGGGCCTACGCGGGAATCGAGGCAATCGGAATGCTGTATGAGCTCGATCCAAAATCACCTCATTTAGATCCAAATTTTTTTGAATGAAATGAGGTAATTTTGGATCGAGCTCATACAGCCGTCCGATTACCTCGATTCCCACGTAGGCCCACTCGGAATTCGATTTTGAGAAGGATGAACGGCTCGGATCGACCGGTTGGGGCCCACAACGGCATCGGGGACGCCGTCGGTGCATTTCCGTCTGTGCACGTAGCAGCGTTCTTTTCTTTTGGAGAATTATTATGATAGAAAACGAGTAGTGGAGTATTTGTTTTTGGAAGGGACAAATGGCAGGATAAGGCCACGCGTACGTAGTCAAAGGCAGTACGGTTCAACTTTTTACTTGCTCTTCCGGTTTCCACATCTAAAGGTCTTGATTCCTCACCTCAATACGGTTGTGTTCCCTGGCTTGGCGGGTGGCCCAGTTGCATGTGTTGGCAGTGTTGCAGCCAGTTAATAACGCCTTTCTTGAAGTTACCAAATGATTCCAAAAAAAGTTACAACGAGGTAGGGCCCGCTCACGTGTTCTAGCTTCCCTGTTTCACGTGTTCTAGCTTCCCTGTCGGGTCAAAGTAGTTATGAGACAATTGAATTGGGTACCCCAATCAATGAAGGCCTGCCAAAATCCCGTGTATCTCGAAACTCTTTCGCTCTGTTTGTTTGAGGGATATGTATACGGATATAATAAGAGGTGGATATAGTTGTAGGGGTATTATTTTAAAAGGAGAGATTAAAAATTATTGTAATTGTTTTGTTGTTGTAGAAGAGGGATATAAGGGATTGGATAGTGTAAAGTTGGATGAAATGTCCCTTTTAACCCAAAAAAACACAGAAAATGGGATAGTGGTGGGCCTGCCACCCGACTTTCTCTCCTGCCACGACTTTCTCTCCTGCGTGCATGGCAGAGGTGGGCCCAATGGAGGGGTTGGGGAGTAAAAAGCTTGCCCGGATATAATATAGATTGGGTGAGGGGTGCCTAAATTTTATCCCCTGCAAGGGAATATACATATGCTAGCCAAAAAATATCCGGCCTTCCAAAACTAAACAAACAAGTGATATAAAATATCGGATATGTATATCCGGTCATATCCTATATCCCTCCCTTATATACTACAAACAAACAGGGCGTTTTAGTTGAACTACCGGCACACGCACTCGAACACACTCCAGTCACACTCCATCACATGCGACTTACTTCGGAGTCTCACACAAATAATTGGAGCCGCTCAAATTTTTTTTAAATATTTTTTTAGGTGTTCCTAAAAAAAAACCAATTCAATCAGATATCAGTAAAGGCTTGATAAGTTTGTTATAGTTTTGGTCTGTTCGATTCAAAAACTGAAACTTGAATGAATCAATCGAGCATTTAACAGTATCTGACTGAGCTGATTTATTTCAAGAATTCTTTCAAAAATATTCTGGAAAAATTAAGCGGCTCCGATCGTTCATGTAAGACACCAAAGTAGGTACCACATGATGGAATGTGGTTGTGGTTTGTTTGAGTGGGTGTGTGTAGACTTATTGCGAAACTTTACCCTCCGCAATTACACCTAGACAAAAATTAGTGGTTCATATAATATCCGCCAATTTCTCTAATGGGATCAGCCGTTCGGGATCCGTACTGGGCCCCGTAGGACCTTTCTTGCGTGATTCCCTGCAAATCTTCCCTGCACATATCATTTCTGATAAACAGCTGTGATACTTAGCAATATTGGTCAAGGAATGAGATCCTTTATCCACCGGGGAAAAAAAAATTAAATGTTTTTCATATTGGAGAATTTTAATTAGGCATTTTGTTTGGAAATTCTACTTATATTGGCACCTTATTGATTTGAATACTTCTATTTACATCCCGACATTGGAAATTCTATTCTTCTTTATGATTATGAGAACTGCCTGATTAACCGGGCTAATCTCTCTGTCCCCTTCCACATCCATTTCCGCGTGTCTGCATAAGGTGAGGTGATTCCCAAAATAAATTGCTACGAAGAAAAAAAAAATTCTAATGTGTTGTTTTTTATTCTCTCTATTTTATTTTTTTTTAGGCCAGTGATTTTATTTGGACCCCAAAAGAAATTAATCATCCATAACCTCGATTGCTCTCTACACTCGCTTAATACATTAAAATTGTCTGCAAAAACAATCACACACACAATATGAAATACGAAAAAGAGTAAAGAGATTCGACAACAAGATTTACGTGGTTCCCTAAAACCGAGTACCTCCATGGAAGCGAGAGTGAGTGTGTTATTTGGTTAAGTCATCCAGGATTTTACAATAGAGAATGTTCATAACGCTTACTCTATTCCAACCCTAAAAACACCGTACTATACCGCCCCGGGCTTCACCCCCCCCACCCTCCAAACCCAGCTTTTATCACGACTCCTCGCATCTGAACCGTTCATTGTCATGCGCGGTGTGAGATGAAATCTAGACCGTCCATTTGGGAATTGTGTTGTTTACTTGCGCTAGACAGTCGTTCAGCTCTTGCCGGAGATAACGATTCCTCCTACTTCCGAATCTACTGAGCTCAGTGCCAGCTGACTCTCTCCCATCTCTGCCTGCGGATAAGGGTTTAGCTGAGTAGTAAATTAGTAATAGAGCTTAAAAGCCTTAAAAGCTGGGTCGTGTGATCTTTCATGAAGAAGTGGAAGCTTGCCCTTTCTGCCTGCCCTAGAAGTTGATGAAATCTGGATCGTTCATTCGGACAACGAATGGCTCGAATCTCCACAACAAGATGTTGAACGGTTCGGATGCGAGGAGTCGTGATGAAATCTTCATTCCGGACAATGGATGGCTCGAATCGCCACAGCATGGCACCGGCGGCAAGTATAAACTGGTTGGGCCGGCTGATCCCATGGATCAAAGAAAAATTGTTCTAATTACACTTAAAACAATTAGTATTAATTAACACATGACCTCGTCAAAAAATAATATTGACACCACTATATATGGTTCCGTTCACTTGTCAATGGTTTGGTACATTAGAATTGTTCCCAAGAAAATTTTAGGTAAAGTTAAGTAAAGAAAACATTTTCCCCCTTGTGTGTTGTGTTTTTTTAATTTGGCATCCACTTTCAATGTTACCCTTAGGATGCAACCCTATGGCTTTTGAATTTTTATGATTCAATCTTGTAATTTGAATTAGGACCATTATGCCCCTATTATGTATTTTATTAAAGGAATTATATTATATTAGTATATTATATAATAGTAGTTTATGATCCCGGAAAATCTTGACGTCCTATTTTATTGCTATTTAATGGGCAATCAGTTATGCCCATAATCCGGCCAAGCAATCATAGAGGTGTAGTTTCCATTGTTATTCCTTTATTTCTGTTTGAATATATTTGTTCCTCTTTCCTTAAGTTGAGGAGTTTTTGAATTTCAAAATTTATAGTCCCATAAAAGTGAACAACCAACGTCTTCAGACTCATTTTCAGTCCACCATCTACAATCCATTGATCTGTAAGACATTTTGTGGGTAGCAAAAAGGTTTGAAGCAATAAATTCATCAAGCAATTCATCAAGCAACTTCGGGGGTGTCTAAAAGGTATTCTACTTATACATTTCTTGATTTCCCGTGCTGTGTAACAATTATAGATCAAATTCTCTCATAGTATTACATTATAAATCCCATTTCGATGGATGTTTTCAAACTTACGGAATAAGATGTATATAATAATCCATTTTTCATACCTGAAAATGCAGACATGGGTAAAAAAAAATTTGATATTTAATATGGCATCCCAGTTCACCATTGTTATGGATTTTTCATAACAAGACAACACTAGTTACAGTTTAATCAAGACAGTCCACGTGGTTTGCTAGTTTTGAGTTATGTGTCATAAAAGTTCAAATCACCATGTTTGTACACTAACCAGAACAACTTACTTTTTTTTTTAAAAAAAATCAGATGTTCTTTATTCCTTTTATATGATTTTTGCAGTTTATTCCTTTGCAATGGATGATGGATTGATTTTGGTATGCAAATATGGTGACAAGATTTGTCCCATCCTGCTTAAGAGAGGAATGGATTTAGGTGCCGTTTTGGAAAAGATATGTGGGAGGTGGTCTGAGTTAGATCCCGAAACTGTAACTATGAGTTACTCACTGATCAACAATGAGCTTATAGTAATGGATGACGACGACGATTTGAAGACGTTGTTTGAGCTTGCACAGGCTGGGTCAATAAACATTATTGAAGTCATCGTGGAAGATGGGTCATTGGAATTTACAATGGCTGAACCAAATTCTAATTCGGGACGCCCAAGCAGTCAGATGTCACAATCGAAGAAAAGGAGTATGACAGCAAATGTGGATGACGGTTTCATGGTAACTCCATCTTTTGTAAATCACAAAAAGAAGGTTTTGAAGTCGGCTGATTGGGCATTTGGGATTAAATGTGTGGGACAGAAGTTTGTAGGGGATGTTTGCGGTGATTTTGAGAATTCATTTTCTAGTTTAAAGTGGTATATTCGTGCAGCCCGAGGCACAAACCCCGGTAGTCACATTTTGTTAGAGGTTGATGAGGAATCAAGACGGATCAAAAGGTTGTTCGTCGTTTTTCGTGGATGCATCGATGGGTTCAGACATTGTCGGCCCATTCTCTTTCTCGATGGTACATTTTAAAAGGGAGGCACATGAGACATTTGCTTGGTGCAACAGGGAAAACCGGTAACGATGGTATGATTTGTCGTAGCATTTTTTTGTAGTTTTATGTTTGGATTAATGGGTTGACCATCCTCATGTTTACATGGTTTATTCGCTTATCAGGTTCAACTGGTGTAGTATGATTAAGGCAATTAGAACTTGTAAATTGTTGAAAATATATTTTTTTTAAAAATGGGTTATTGATTTACCATTTTATTGCTTAAATGTATCTTTGTTACCATTCTACCATTTAATTCTAAAATGAAATCATGGTTAATAAATTCCAATTGCTCACGCGATCATGCCCGAAAATGGGAAGACTATTAACCGTGTTTGCATATTATTTTTAAGCGGTATTTGTACACACTGGAATTTTGGCATACTCCCATGTATTAAAAAATGGACCAGGACACTCTTGGCACAAAAATTATGGAATTTTTATTCACCATATTGATTGGATCGATTTACGGGTTTCATGTAAACTATCCATGATCAAATGTTCTTGTAAAATGAAGTAATCTCACCTTAAAACTTACTTGTCAACATCTTTACTCTTCAAAATCCATGAGAATCCATATAATACATATTAATCAAGTTGGTTCATCAATCCCAAAAAAACATGGACGACAAAAAAACTGGGTAGAAAACTTACAGGCCATGTATGGATTCGTGAAAGAAACTTTGTTTACGACCAGTGACGCCGCCGATTAGGATTCGCCACCGACTAGGATTCCTCACCGATTATGACCAGTGACTCCGCCGGAAAGGTAAAGAGTTTGGGACGATCGTCGGTCTTTTCCGCCGTGCATGACCTCGTGACAACCACCACGACACCACCAACGCTAATGGGATGGTGCGATTCTGGAAATTTCTGAGAGTAGGATGGTGAATGAGCCTTTCTCTGGTTTGTGGATGAAGTTTGGTTCCGTGAAATTAGGGATTTTGGGAGATTTCGGTTGGGATCGATTTTGGGATGGATTTCAGAGGATTCTGTTGCCCGAAAAATGCGGGGAAGGAAGATGGGGATGGGTTTTCCAGAATTTCGTGGCTGAAAATTAGGGATTCGGTGAGTTGGTTGTGGTGGGGTTTGGGACGGATAAGGGAGTGGGGTTTGGGACAAGTTGGGACGGTGCAACTGACCCGAGCAAAGGGGAAAAGGTAAAGACTTTAAACGGAAAAAAAGGTAATGGGTAAAGTTTGTTGGGAAATTTTTTTGGGATGATTTGTAACTGCCATATTTTCATAGAATTCATTGTTTTAAATATAAAGTGGCAAAATATTATAGAAGGGCTATTTCGGTATTATTTAAAACTCAAGATGATATCATAAACATTCAAATCCCCTGGGATGGGATCCTAAGGATTTTATTTGTTTGGAATGGTGAATTAACTGCCCATTGTGTTAAAAATTGGGTAAAAGAAATTTGAAAAATGTTTAAAATAGATGTTTAATTGTCCATGGAACTAACATAAAATTTATATACTCTCGTAAAGTCTTGTGCATTTTACATGATAGATTTTGAGAACAACTAATAAATTAAAAATTTGTGAAGTCTTGTGATTCCTTTCGCCGTGTACACACGGAGCTCGTTTTGTTCGGTTTGGGTTTTGAGAGAGGGTTTTTGGGGTAATGAGTAAAGAGAGATAGAAAAAAAGTTTTATTGGGGACCGTGCAATGTGAGTTTTGAGACTCATTATCGTTAAGAGTTACTCTATCAGTAGGTTTAAGATACCACATCTTGTAGCAATACCTGGGGTTTAACTTTCGTATTGAAGGATTTGATTTGACTTATATAAAAAATCACCCTTATAACTCAGAAGCACGAAAACATATGTTATCATCCTATTCTTTTTTTGGAGTTACGTTTTGATTCCTAAATTCAGATAAATTCGAATTTGCCCTTGTATGTATGCATCATTAATTATAGAACTATAAATTGAAGGGAGAATGACCAATACATGGTTTTTAAAAGTAATAATGCCCAAAACATGGAAAGGTTTTTTGAAATACCCAAATTCATGACAAGGAAAACATTAATTCCACATAAGTGGTAAGCCTTACCTGAATGTTCCAAAATACCCTCAACCTTTCCATTCCTCTCTTACTCTCTCACAACAACAGAGGACAAACAGAAGAGGAAGAAGGTAAAGAGAACGACACCGGCGCCACCTGTTTCTCTCTCTAGCCTCGCTCCCTTCCCCCTCCCTCGCCGTCGCTGCCGCTTCGGATCAGTCCGACGACGCTTCCAATTCCACCGTCGATGGATCGATCGATCGAGCTCTCGCGAAAGAAGGCACCTTCGCTGATATGATCGATCGAGCTCTCGCGAAGGAGTTCAAAGAAACTGATCAGAACGGAGGTTCTTAGATCCTTGCCTTTTCCTTTCTCGTTGCAATTTATTGGAGATTTTCTTTACTTGCTTTCTAATCAACACTTTGCGTTAGGGTTTCGGCTAGGAGTATCTCTCTTTGGTTGCTCAAATAGAATTACGTGAATTGAGATGAACTAAAATCTTGAGAATTTTTTTTTTTTACTTACTGGAGACTAGTAGTTAAATTGAGTTGCGAAAATCAATTGTATGGCTAGAGTTCTACTATCTCTGTTTTACAGTTGCCTGGGGTAGTCCTACGACCACAGAAAGGATTGTAGAAATGAAGAACTAGATTCTTGAATTGTGCATTCTTTCTGCACTGAAAAGAAATCGCCCAAGCCAACAAACCTACTAGCAGCAAAGAAAAATCAAGTACAGAAATAAAAGAAAACAAGAGGGTTTTACGTGGTTGCCCAATTGTGCGAGGAGCGAAGAATAATCAAGAATGAAAATAAAAGAAAACAAGAGGGTTTTACGGTTGGTTGTTGCTCAACTGTGTAGTCCAGTACATTCATGGCTCACATTAGTTTAGCCAATTTTCTGCTATGTATGGAGGGCAAAACCCTGGGAATATCGAGTTACAAGCGATTATTAGTCAAAATGAACATTCTTGATTTGCTGACTTTGTGTTCTTTTAATTGGGCAATAATTGGTAGTTTTAGGAAATTAAGTCTTTTCATAGTTTCGCCAGCCTTTGCTTGGTATTCTTATTCTTGGTACTCTTATCATTTTTGTTGAAGTTTCATGCTGCTTAGGCTGTTGTTCATTCATTTCCATTTACCTTGTTAAGTGTCTTATTAGTGCCAAAGGTTAGGTCTGTCTCCTATCCATCCCCCGCCCATACCCCCAATTATTGGGGACTAAATGGGTTATGTTATTGTTGTTGTTATTGTTGAAGTGTCTTATTAGTCCAAATAGGTTGAGGTCTTATTTGAGGATTCATTTTGAATTGTTAATAGTGATTATGTTAGATGCTCAACCTTTGCGATCCTGGAGTAGTTCTTTTAGTTCTACTTTAGAAGGGATTTAAAGGTGTAGCAGGATTGCCTAATTAGAGCGCATCTCCATTTGGCTCTTTGACAACATTTTTATGACACATGGTATACTACTTGACTCTACTTTCATTTCTCAATCATTTTTATGACACATTTTTACACTCTATCCTTTAATTTTTTTATGCAGATGTGGATATAATCAGACCCCAAGGAGTTTTGATCAACCCTTGGATAGAGTACTAGGCCTTGGCAAGGGAAAAACCAGCATTGTGTCACAACAATGGAAAATAGCTCCTTCTTCTAGGCAAAGATGGTAGTACTGGTTTTGGGCTCTATGGATTTCCCTTGATCAAGATCCAACATTGCAGTGATTGGATAATGTTTGATTTGTTCAAGTCGCCATCACATATGATACGGGGGCAGAAGTGGGAAGATATATACATGCTTATGCACTTCCTTTTGAAGTTATTTGTGAAGCAACTACTCCACTGAACATGTCATTCCTTTCTCTTTTGTTGTCTTGTAACAATTTTCTCTTTTTGAATGAATACTGAATTGAATTAGTGGTAATGGGCATTTTGCACTTGATGATGTACCTTTATTTAATATGAACATTGCACGCAAGTTAGGCCACCTTGCGTTGGCAGTGTGATATAATTTGAAACCATTATGGTGCTAGTTTGGGAAAACAGAGAGCAACTCATGTTGTTGCAAGGTGCAACAAGTTTTCATACAAGGGGCCAGCGTCCCAAAACCAAATCGTTACCTTCTAAATTATAACCATTTTCGTTGGTTTTACTGTCCTTTAATGAATAATGAAAAACCATTGCTCCTCAAATGAAACAATGTTGCACCCTAGCACTCATGCTAATTTAACAGTTGCACCGTCAATAAAAAAAAATTGCACCTAATAGCAAGAATCATTGCACCGTATAATATGAATCATTGCACCTAATCCAGAGATTTTATATATTGCAACACAACTTTTGTGGATAACTAACAAGTACTGTACTGTAATTCTTTAGAGTACGTAACTTTTGCATGTTGCACTCTATGTTTGATGTACTTGCACCATTACTCAAAAAACATGCACTCTGTCTCAAAATATTTGCATCCATGTTAGGCCAACCTACCTAATAAGATATGGTCAAATCAAACTTTTTTAGAGCGATTTTGCGTGTTGCACTCTATATTTGATATACTTGCACCATTACTCCAAAAACATGCACTCTGTCTCAAAATATTTTCATCCATGTTAGGCCAACCTGTCTTATAGGATATGGTCAAATAAAACTTTTTTAGAGAGATTTTGCGTGTTGCACTCTATATTTGATATACTTGCACCATGACTCCAAAAACATGCACTTTGTCTCAAAATATTTGCATCCATGTTAGGCCAACCTGTCTTATAGGATATGGTCAAATCAAACTTTTTTAGAGAGATTTTGCGTGTTGCACTCTATATTTGATACACTTGCACCATGACTCCAAAAACATGCACTCTGTCTCAAAATATTTGCATCCATGTTAGGCCAACCTGTCTTATAGGATATGGTCAAATCAAACTTTTTTAGAGAGATTTTGCGTGTTGCACTCTATATTTGATATACTTGCACCATTACTCCAAAAACATGCACTCTGTCTCAAAATATTTGCATCCATGTTGAGCCAACCTGCCTTGTAGGGTATGGTCAAATCAAACTTTTTTAGAGAGATTTTGGGTGTGACAAGAGTGCTACTTGGAATACAACTATAGACAGCTAGCCATCCAAAGATTTTGTGTATTGCACTCTATCTTTAATATACTTGCACTATTACTCCGAAAAATTGCACTCTATTTCAAAATGTTTGCATCCATCAAACATGGTTGTTCATTGTATGACAAAAATATCGCCTTAACACTACATGATAACTCTGAAACAAAATCATGTAAGTTATGAGGTAGAAGCCTAAGAAGGTTTTTAATGCTTTAGCCTTGAAGACAAATTCGGGACCAAAATTAAATTTGAGATCTCAACTTTGAAGTTACTTCTTTTCCAGTTCCTATTTAGCAATAAACATGGTATACAATACACACAAACATGTGCAGCAACAGTTTTCCAAGTCAAATAACTTCTAAGCTTGCAGTAAATAAATAGCACATGCATGCTGTTATGAGAAAACGATCAGCAGCACTACTTATAATTTTAACTCCTCTAATAATAGCTTTCGGGCTCAATATACAACCAGAGAAATTCTTCCTTCCCCCGTAGTAAACTCTACTTGTTCATCTGTACAGGTTTTGGGTATGGTGAGTTCACTAGGAGACAGCCCTTCCGATTTGCTATTCTTTTGCAGGTAAGAAACATTTCGGAAACAAAGGATACAGAGTGTCCAAGTGAAAAGAAAGGAAAGCAAAAGAAATCATCTAAGGTCAGGTAATAGAAGCTAAGGAGAGAAAATAATGGCTCAGACTGAAAGTTCCCTAGTGGAGAAACCAAACACCAGTCTTTGAGATAGTATTATTGATAGAAATGCACTTTCACACAAGTAAGATATGAACCCAGTGACTCTTACGACAACATCATCTACCAGATATGACTTAAAGTATGTGTCCCAATTTTGTTGAATTCTCCGAAAACTTGCAATCTGGATGAATGAATACGAGATTCCTAAAAATTTGAGGAATAATACTAGTTCCCAAAACTTACTATAGCCGAGCAGTGGCACTGTGGTCGTCATCTAATGACTAAAATATGCGTAGGAATCAACTAATGACTAAAATATGACTAAAATATGCGTAATATCACTCAACTAATGACTAAAATATGCGTACGAATCTTTCAATATCACGAATTGAAATTGGAACAGCTTATGTGTACATTCGAGCGTCTTTTAGGCAATTCATCAAAAATGTAGAGGGCATTGAAGAGGGAAGAGAAAAACATGACTAGAAACCCATCATACACGCAAAAAATAACTCATAAGGTTGGGAAATTTGATTGAAAGAGAAACTGACTGATGCTAGGTGAAGTGAAGCTTTAAATCGACAGGTGAAATGCGGCAACGAGAGTGAACTGAGCAGCTTCACAAAACAGACGCCCCCTAAACGTAGCAAAAATACAATGTCATCAACCAAAATACCAAAACCGCAGAAGCCCTAAACGTAGCAAAAATTCGAACTCAAGATAATTTATCCCTTACTCAAAAATTTGAATAACAAGAAAAAGAAAAAGGAAAGGGAATAACCTTCAGTGTCGTTGAAGTGGGTGAGGTCGTACAGACAACCGATAGGGTTTCGAGTGCCTTTGATTCTGATCGTCGTCGATTGGTGCCGGCGTCAATACTTCTGTTACGGGAAACGATGTTATCTGGGTGTTCCGGTAAGACACTCGATGGAGAGAGATGAGAGAGCGAGAGAGAGTGCACTGCGTTATCTGAGAGAGTGAGAGAGAGTGCACCAGGGAGGGAGCGAGAGAGATGGAGGGAGGTTACTCCGTGGATTTCAAAGAACGAAGAAAGATGAAGAAAAGAAGGAAGGGAAGGGTTTGCAGGGGAAAATTAATTGCCAGGGTATTTTGGGCATTGCAACTGAAAATTACCATGTATCTGTCATTTATTTTCTCCTTGCCATGTCTTTGGAATTTCACAAACCATGACCACCTTTTGGTCTTTATTTGCTCCTAGCACCATGTTTTTGTCATTTTCCCTAAATTTTTGAATTAGAGCATCTTCACTCCTTACCCAAATACTACATCAAACTCAAATTTAAGTAAAAAACATCAAAAAAATCCCACTTCACCCCTTCACCAAATTTGATATTACTCAAAATTTTCACCAAATTTGGTGAGAACCAAACACAACATCAAATTTTGAAGGCAATTTTCTCCCTCTCAAATTTACAACAATGTCATTAATGAGGCTTTTGCTCAAATTTATGCCTAGATTTTCTTTTGCCCATTGGAGTGCTCCATACCAAATCAAGTTTTTACTCAAATTTGGGTAAAAATTTGGGTAAGGGGTGGAGATGCTCTAATATACTCCCTTCGTTCCTTTTTAAGTGTGTTGTTTTGTAAATCCAACTTATTAAATAAACATCATCACCACCTTTGAATCAACTTTCATCTCCACTTTATACCTTTCACGTTTTCTTTTACCTCTTCTTTCTAAAATTATCCTCCACTTTTACCCATTAACTATTTACCTATTAACTTTTCAAAAGGGCAAAACAATAATTGTACAAATTTTTACCTATTAACTTTTCAAAATAGGCACTTATTAAGGGACAATCCAAAATGAAAAGTTACACACTATAAAAGAGACAGAGGGAGTATACATGAAGAGAAGTTTGGGACTAATGTAAGCATCGGGTCCTGTCCCTGTAATTTATGAATTGTCGTTGTTGTAAATTGGAAAACCCCAAATTCTAGCTCCATATCTAATACCAAAAGTTTGACACCGAAATTCTGGTCGCACATCAACCAAATTTTAATTAGACTACAACATTTATCCTAATCACATATCACCTAGTTAGGAAATAATATACGGAGTATGTACTGATATAAAAGGTATCAGTACATAGCTATATAAAAGGTATTTCACATGCAAGTAAAAAGAATGCAAACATAATTTGTCAAAGAGGCATGGATGAAAATTTAGGTGGTATTTCTAACTAGAATATCTTATTAACTCAAACTGATAATGTTTGGCTATGCATAACCGACCAAACTTTGTCTCATTCTCTCAGTGATAGTTAACATGCATCAAATATGGCGATTACGATGAAAATCTTGGAGTACGTCTTACTCTCTGTACTTCATGTCCAATTTATACGTCATCAATCATTTTCCCGATCGTCTCAAATGTGTGAGGCAGAAACAGGAGAGAGAAACGAGGAGTAGTACAATACTCCCTCCGTCCGTTTTTAAGTGTTTAACTTTCCCTTTTGGGCTGTCCCTAAATAAGTGTGTGGTTTGAAAAGTTAATGGGTAAAAGTTTGTACAATTATCATTTTGCCCTTTTGAAAAGTTAGTGGATAAAGAGTTAATAGGTAAAAGTGGAGGATAATTTTGGAAAGTAGAGGTAAAAATTGATGTGAAAAGTGTAAAGTGGAAGAAAAAGTTGATGTGAAAGATGTAATGATGATGTTTATTTAATAAGTTGGAATTACGAAGTAACTCATTTAAAAAGGGACGGAGGGAGTACATGAAAACTTTCCCCGAAACAGTTCGGGAAAGTGAAATCAATGGCTCGGATTCACTTCAAGAGCATCGAAATAACCTCTCCCCAGCTAGCCGCGCTACCGAGACGCAAGCGGCTAGTTTGGTGATCAAAAAGGAAAGTGATTTCACTTAGTAGTTTGAAAGTTACCCTGACCCAACGACCAAAAGTTAATTGGATATATATATATATATATATATATATATATATATATATATATATATATATATATATATATATATATATATATATATATATATATATATATATATACTAGAGAATAGTCGAGGTGTGCATAAGTCCAGACAACCTTGATCGTGTAACCCCCCAAAAAGATGGGGTCGTGCTCAATTTGTTAGGGCCCGTTCTACAACAAGTGTCTTTCATATGCTTTGGTTTTGTCTTTATTCAATGTTTTTCGCGTGCGTTAGTTTTGCATCAAATTTTTGTGTATTGTTGATTCGTCTCGACGTGAGAAATCGAAAAAGAAAAAAAAAACGTGAATTACCCAATTTTTTTTTGGAAAATATCCAAGAAAAAGGCAATGAAAGACAATCCAACTGTCTTTTCATAATTTTAGGTGGATATTTTTCCAAAAAAATTGGGTAATTCTCATAATTTTTTACTTTGGCGATTTCTCACGTCGAGCCAGTTCAACTGTCGTTTCATACTTTTAGGTGGATATTTCTCAAAAAATTTGGGTAATTCTCATATTTTTTTTACTTTTCCGATTCCTCAAGTTGAGACAAATCAATAATCTACAACAGTTTGAAGCAAAACTAACAAATGCGAAAGAAAATTGAATAAAGACGAAACAGACTTATTGAAAAGCCAAAGTTGTGGAACAATTTATTTTGTTGCGCAGAGGAATGCCATAAGAACAATTTTTTTTGGTCAGTTCTAATAATTAATTTTTCGGTGTTTTCAGGCCACATTATTTTAGTAGAAGTATTTGCTGGTGATCAATTATTTGATGATAATAACCAAATGAGCAATGCGACATGCACTAAATGTACGCATGACACTACCGTCTTAATATATTAAAATATACTATCCACAAAGTTTTTCTTTTCGTGTGGGATTCTCATCTGCTTTTCAGAATTTCGTGACAAAAAATATAGCATGATTGTTGCTCATGAGAAGTTCAAATATTATACTGATTAAATCATTCTACTTGACAATTCCCGTAAAGAGACTCTGCCTATAAGGCTATAAGAAATTAATACCTCAAAGATCTTCATGGAGATCAATAAATTATTTTTCCATTCAGAAATGAAAGAAACAGAAAGCTGTAATACTATTGTCAGAATGATTTTATAGTTGTATGTGTACTTATTCGTTGCATGATTGGAGTACTATTGTTGATGGATGTGGCCTCTCACGTGCCTCATACGTGTAGATCCGTCAAGTAATTATTCACTGGTCTGGGGACACCGCCGCATGGTACCCAAGACCACCAAATAATTTTTCCAATAGGAGGGAGTGGTTATTATTAAACTACAGGTTTACTAATTTTACACCTAAATTGCATGTGTTATTGTCCATGACCAGTACCATATATTGGTACTAGTTTAAAACTCCGTGCACGCACGGACTGTTATGCTCATTGTGTGTTCGCAAGATTCACCAACTTCACGTATATTGTTGTTGCTTTAGCGGCTCTTTTATTATGGTGTACGAATTAACCGTTAATAGAGATCTATCGGATAGAGGAAGTACACGAATAAGCGGCATTTTGTTATTCTGATTTGCAATTTCCTTCTGATCAAAAAATTTAGTAATCCACCCAATTTTTTTTTGAGCATTTTCATTTGGTATAAAACAAATTAAAAAGTTATATAGAGAAATATGTTTTTTAGAGGCTTGAAATTGCACGTATTCCCATATGGTTCACTTAAAAAGGGATGGAGAGAGTATGTACTATGTATAACCGGGGGGCGGGGTTTGGGTATTTGGGGATAGGGATTAGAAAATCATCTCCTCTCCATACCTGAGCGGGTGCGGGTTTTCTTCATATGCTGCCATACCCGCTACTTTTGGAGAAAATTCTGGGTGATATTTGCCACCATATAGGTGGGGCGGGGAGGGTATCCACTGGATTTGGAAAAGTTGCCGTCCCTAGATAGTATGGGTAGACCACTTATGCACACTACATGAACACGAAGATGATGTGAAAGATGAGGAGAAGTCCAATCCGTTTTTTAAAAATGAACCTACGTTTCTCTTAAATTATGATTCTTGATCTTAATTAGAAGAGATAGAGTTAAAGAGAATCTTTAAGATAAGATAAGGCTAAAGGATAGTAGTTCTAAATTGTCCATGAAATGACTGTTTGACATTACTGAAGTAGACTCTTAAAAATGGCAAACAAACAAATTGACCAGATGAAATGGTCTAGTTCGCTGGCCTTGTTTTTGGAATGGGATTCCTTTAGAGCATTTCCCAAGAATTGAATATCTCAGATCATTAAATTGATTAAAAGAAGCATGGTAATGTGCACATAAATCAAAATGGTTCTTGGGTCTGCCCTCTCTGATGCCTTTTGGCTTTGATTTGAGGGCATGATTCCGCAGCAGACGCGACGGTATAGGGGGACTACTGTTTCAGTGGTATTCTGTGAGCAGCCACTTTGTGCATTTATTGCCAAAGGTTAGGTTTGTCTCCAATTCATCTGTTTCAGTGGTATTCTGGGAGCAGCCACTTTGTGCATTTATTGCCAAAGGTTAGGTCTGTCTCCTATCCATCCCTCGCCCATACCCCCAATTATTGGGGACTAAATGGGTTATGTTATTGTTGTTGTTGTATTAAATTGATTAAAAGGATAAATAGACTGATGTTATTTGTAACATCATATAACATGGATTCTCCAAAATCTTGAGACATCAGATCTTAGCAAGGAATGGCAAAAGGGTAAAAAGAAATGGGAACAAACTTTGAGACATCATAGACTGATGTTACTATGCCCTCTGATGTTAATAGACTGATGTTATTAAAGTTCCGGCGGATAAATTCAAACCGATAAGAAACATCAGATCTTAGCAACTAAGTACCCCTTGAAACGTCATATAACACGGATTCTCTGAGGTTCCAGAATCAAAAGTGAGAATGGAAGTTAAGAGGCAGATTAACATATTCATAGCACTCAAAAGACCACGTCTACGCGACCCATTGGCAGCTTTTGGCCTTCTAGAGACCACTTATTTATGCACACACTGCATTTTCAGAGCTTCCTATTTACGTATATTTACATATAGTGAAATAGTTTGGTTCACTCAACATTACTCCTTCTTCTTCTTTGAATTCAGCTTGTTTGTATTGCTTGCTTCCTCTGCAACGAGCTTTGAAGAGTCACTGATTATAGGCTCTGGATCAGAAGAGGCCTCATTGTGGCTGGTTTCTCGGGGATTTTTCTTCGTAGTCTTCTCGAGCGACAGATCATCGGATGGCATAAGTGTTGCTACATCGTAAACTGCATTCACGAAGAACCTGCAGAGTGAACTCTGTTGTGCATCATACTTTGAGGTGCGAACGTCAATAACATAGTCTCTTGAGTCGCTGAGCCTCTCCATGCAATGCAATGCCAACTCTCCCTAGGGAAAATCAACCATGTATTATTTTGGCCAAGTAGAGTGTGTTTTTGGTTGTCTGTTTATAAGGAAATAGAGATGAGCAAGCTTACATTGATTGTGTTTGCGTACAGCTCTTCCGCAGTCACCTTAAATAGCTTCTCAGCAATTTCAGCAAATGCTGTGGCAATGATAAGCCCAGTTGAATCTTGTAGTTGCACATCAAACTTACACCTGCAGTCAACAGTGGTGGTTAATTAGGAAAAAGATGTACATTTCAGGAGTTTTGGAGCAATTCGCATCTTTAGCTGCAGAAATTAGTTGTGATGTACATTTCAGTCTCTCTTGCCGTTGCACGTGATAGTGGTAGTGGTGGTGCTGTTCGGACTGTCATTTTGAGCTTTATATTTTGTTTTCTTTGAATCTTACATCTCTTACATCTTACATCTAACATCTTTTTGGAGCTCAGGTTAAACAGCAATTTGCTACGGAATTGAAACCTAGTGACTCTTTCTCTTTGAATTCAGTAAACTTATTTTGGCGGCTAGCTGCTCTCATCGATTTCTACCTAGTTCTCGGATGTGGCAAACAAATGATGACTCCGCTACCTAGTTCCCTTTTACAATTCTCAGGTAATTTGGTGGGTCCTTAACTACCTTGGCCTTGGTGCCACCTTTTTTTTTTGCAGTGGTTACACCAGAAATCTTGCCCTCCATCTGCATCAGTGATTTTGTTGCATTCCGAGCATGCCAGAAACCAGAATCGTTGCTGGAAGTCAACAACATAACAGCTCACTTGCAAAGAGTGGAATTCCAGCCAACAACATAACAGCTCACTTGCAAAGAGTGGAATTCATTCTGCAGATACATTGCAAAGAGAATAAGGAGTAATCGTGAAAGCAGAACGCAGGTAAAAGAAACATAAGTAAGCGTTTAAGATAACTGGTGTTTAATGAAAGGAAGGCTGCCATGCTTCCTCCAATGCAAGAAAGTGCCAATAATGCCATGACTGTAAATAGGTAAATCTGATAAAGAATCGAATTTGCGTTCCTTACGCTTGACACAATGGTTGGCAATTGATTGATCTTTATGATTGTGTCTTTGGTTGGGGGGTTTGACAGAGCAACTGCTGGTTGCTTTCCCTTTTTAAAGGGGATTTTCTTGATTGCCGCTGCATTAGCCATGCACCTTTTTGGACCATAATAACCAATTAGTTAGCAAGGCACGACTCTTTTTTTCCAAATAATAATATATTAGTCACTTGCTAGTCAAATGGATAAGGTTGAAGTAGATCAATTAGTACCAGTTATGCAATGTGTTCGCTTCAGGGATGGCTGGGTTGAAAATGAAGCTTGAAGATCCTTTGGTGGCTAGCGTCAGCCCTGTGTATGTCACGAAACAAGCATTAGATACATGAGGCTGTATTTTAGTTACTTCTGACACTATATATTTACCATTGTACTGATTGATCTTTCGACGGACACCAATTACTGTCGGAAAAGGCCCAGGGAGTTTGGACATTGCGTTCCCTTCTTTGGTTCCAAATTGGTCCCAGAGTGTCAATCCAGTCGGTTTCATACTGTCCGGCAAAACGTACATCTTAGAAATATTTGCAGTCATATTCATACACTGGGTAAGTTCACGGTTATGGCAATAATTACCAATGGTCAATGACAATGACATCTGTGACTTGGCCATCAGTGACCTTTCTATGTTGCCCAACATCTATAATCGCAAACAACGCATCTGCAAATAGTAGTGTTAACTGGTTAACATTGGCTTGTGGAATGAATGAATGAGACATTTTTCAAGAGAGTACCGATTGAGTCTGCAGTTTGGTAGTAGTTTGCTGTGTCCCCCAGCGGCATGAAGTTGTATTTCAGATTGCGCACGCTAAGGTCATCGACCGTGGCCTCTTCTATTGGAGTCCTTTCAGAGAGGATCCATTGGTTTGGGCTTTCGATTATTTTGTGCCTAGTTGGAATTTCTTGGACCATGGCATTGCGGATGCAATACGTGTGGTAAATTTTCAATGTTTCACCCAACGTATCAATGTCATTTCCAAATATAACAGCTTGAATTCTTGTGCCCTGCAACATCGGAAAAAGAGTTAGGCGACAATATAATACGACATTACATGTTATGACCATTGAACAAGGCGAAGATAGGCATTAAACCTCACTGTCACGAAACATCAGCTTCTGGTAGACTTTGCCGTTTGTAGCCATCTTAGGTAAACTCTTTTCAGTAACTATGATATTGGCCCCCCAGTTGCGCATCCCCGGCTGTATCTCATTGATCATCGACATCTGCTTCTTCATTCTGTGGTTGCATTAGTAGAAGTTGAGTAATTCCGATTATGCAGAGCTTCGGTTGTTTTATTTAAAGCGCCCATGAGTATAATACTTGGCCAGGAACTACAATTCTATTAATATTTCGTTGTACACAATGTTTTTGGTCCGCGTTGCCTGGCTATTATCAGGTGCTTTTTCGAGCAGAACTCTGATTTTATCAGCAGCAGTGGCACGGGAAAGGCCAACATAAAACTGGCCATGCGAAAAAACAGGTTGTGGGAGATATATTCCTACAGTGTCTAGCGTTTGTCCTTGGGCTTTATTAATTGTCATTGCAAAGCACAGCCTAATTGGAAACTGACGTCTCGTAAATTCCACGGGGTACAGCTTAGGGTCCGAAGGTTGCAAAGGTATTCGAGGGATGAAGGCGAAGTCTCCTTTGTGTTCTCCAACTGCTATCTGAGCAATAATGCTGTGTTTTTCAAATGCACGCACAATCAAGCGTGTTCCATTGCACAAACCTTTAGCGGGGTTGAGGTTTCGCAACAACATGATGGGGGCATTCTTCTTCAAAACGAGTTTGTGTGGTGGCAATCCAGCAGGACTTAACGAATGTAACAAATCAACGTATAATCCTTGTTCGGTTCTATTGACGGTTTCATCTATGCTAAAATAAATTTCTTCGTCTCCTGGGAATATTTGAAGTAGCCTTTCATTTATTTCGTCAACGCTATTATTTTTTGGCGTTAATATTGCAGAGTTTGTCATTGACAGAGCATTATTTGCATATTCGTTCAGATCCGGGAAAACGAAGTTAATTAATTGTTCAGTGGCTTCTATGTTTGGAGAATGCTTTATGAGCATGTGCATAGGTATTTGAATTTCTTGTTGGTCGTTGCTTTTTTCCGTTCCATTTCCTACGCGCAGTAAGAAGCTGCTAAATGAAGGATCTAATCGAGCTCTCATGTTAGTTTGGAGCTTAAATCTTTTCAGCATAGGCCAAACGTGTGAACGCACCAACCTGGCATTTATACACTCTTCTTTGCTTGCTTTCGGTATGACAGGAAGCACTTGTCTAAAATCACCACCTAAAACAACTACCTTTCCCCCAAATAAATAATCAACATCTGTAATATCTCGGAGCATGTCGTCTAGGGCTTCTATAGTTTGTTTTTTAGCCATGGATGCCTCGTCCCATATAATTAGAGAAGTGGCTCTAAATAATTTAGCGAGGCCAGTTTGCTTTCCTACATTACAGATCAATTTCTCGTCTGCATCTATCGGTATTTTGAATCTAGAATGCGCAGTTCTTCCATTCGGCAAAATAGATGCGGCTACACCCGAGGTTGCTGTTGCTAGCGCTATTCCGTTCGAGGACCTAACAGTGGCTAACAGGGCGCGGTATAAGAACGTTTTACCGGTCCCACCTGGGCCATCAATGAAGAATGATTGCTGTTTGTTTTGGTTCACTGCGTTCATGATTTCGTCATATGCCATTTTTTTATCAGAATTTAACTGAGTAATATTGTCCATGTCAGCATCCGAAACGGAAATATTTTGTTCGTCTAAGATTTCTTTACAAACAGTCGTTGATCCACTGACGGGCAAGACTAAGTCAGCCAAATCAAATTGTTGTAGTTTTTTGCCCATTGATTCAAGGGTTGAACCTAAAACAGCTAGTAAACATTGCCGGGCTTTCTCTTTAGGCATATGCTGCCTTTCCGTAAAATCTTCAATCATCGGGCCTTCAAAAGTGAGGAACAGTTCTTTCGGATTGATTGGCCCGCAATAAGCTAAAATCGTACAAAATAGTTGTCTCAACGATATAGGCATCTGATACATACATGCCTCCTCTAAACATTTTTCATTGCTTTTGTCGTCTTCCAATAAACCCCAGCAAGTGCCGCTTCCCTAAATGTGTTGTATGGTATTTTGTTAGTAGTACGTAGGTGAATATAAGATGTTGGGCCACGCACATGATTTAGTAATAACCTGAGGTAATATCTCTCTCCTTCTATAGGGTTCGCCGTTATTATTCTCCCCACCACAGCTTGGCATTTTCGTTCGGTCCATATTCTGTCTCTCTTGGACCAAACGAAATGGGTTGGGAAATCTTTGTACAGGTATTTGCTCTTCTTGGCTTTGTCATTGTCTTTGTTCATATCAAAAAATTGTGTCAACATTGTTCGTTTAAAGAAGTCGCCGCTTGTAATGTCCATTATGTTTTTGTTCTTGCGGAAGCTAACTAATTGGCAGTCCTCTAAATGCAGTTGTAAGCTTATTACTGTGGGGTGCATATCATGTAAAGAGAACCTATATATTCTCCACATTGCCTCCGGTGGGGACACCTATCGAGCTGTTTGAAATTGAGAGATCTCATCTAATTCATCTCTCTTTTGATGTGCCTCTAGTCGGAAAACAACTTTGTCATATCCTTTGTTTATGTATTTGTATAAATATTTGACTGCCTTAATTGTTGAGCAGATCTCAACGTTAATATGACAGTCAAACATTGCAAGTAGATAAGGATTGTATGGCACGACCCACTTATTGTCTAACATTTTTCCGCGTACTTTTACTTCTTGGTTGTCGTCTCGCCTCCTATATATAGGATAACCATCTGTGGATATTTTGGTTTCGTTTGTGAATGGTCGAGGATAATGATCTTTGCATTTGAGAATTCTATCTGTGCATTTGGCATTTCTCATGCAGACGTTTGTTGGATTTAGATCTCCACACGGTCCATGCATCATGTGTTTAATTACCATAGAATATAAGCTAGGATTCGTTTGTTTATCCGGGAGCTCAGCAGATATAAAAGCATCAAATTTGTCAACAGAATTGAGCTTATAGGCTCTCTTTAAGATGATGAGCATATGTATATGTGGCAGGCCCCTTTTTGAAATTCGATGATGTAGGTATATGCTGCTACCGACCCAAACAGTTCTTTTTTAATTACTTCTTTCTTAAGTTGTTCTATCTTGCATCTAAAAATTCTTGTCACCAAGTCGGGACGATTTTGCACCTGTTCAAAATTTTGGAGTTCTTTTGTTATCTCAGGCCAATTTGGATTGCAAGTCATTGTCAAGAATACGTCCGGTTTACCAAATCTCTCAACGAGTGTCATCGCATCTAGGTATCTTTTCCGCATGTCTCTGGGGCCTCCAATAAAGGTCCCCGGTAAGATAATTCTTTTCCCGATTTTGGACCCATTTGTTTCACGCTTTGCAATGCTGTCAACTATGCCCTGATATAGTTCAGCCCTAATTTCATCATGTTTATTCCTAAAGTAATCTAGTCTCGAGCTTTCTATTTTGACATACATATCAACGGCAAATTGTTGAAGCAACCTTCCTGAATGGAGCAGGATGGAATTAATGGTTGGGCGAATTTGAAATCGGTAAGCATAGAATTCTCTAGCTGAAACCATATTCCTTTTGCTCAAGTTCTCATCGAACACTGCGTCAGAATAGGCTAGGTTAGTACTTTGGCCTTGTTGCCTGCTTTATGGGAAAAGAAAGGAAATAATGCAGAGTCAGTTACCTAATGACTCTGCAGCTAAAAGGCTCTCTGCAGATTGCAGTTTAGATGGAAGAGCTGATGGTTGTGGCTCCGACTCCAATGCATTGTCACCTTGTCCCTTTGGTATTTTCTCAATACCCTGGTGCCATCCGGGTTCACCCATAGGGAACAAGAGGGGATATTGCAAAGAGTCATAGCATCCAAAATGATAGCGTATTCTTTGTCTGTGTCCATCATGTTGCTGGACCATTATATGTCTTTCTCTGGAAGCCGACTGTCTATCGTTTTCACACCATATAGCAGCAACCTGAGATGTTGTTGGCATAGATAAAGTCTGGGTGTCTATTTTGGGGTCGACACGCAGCCTTATTTCATGCGTTTCTAAATCCTCTATTTCTCGTAAGCTTCGGAAGAAGAGTGAATATGGGTTAAGACTTAGCACCCCTATCAGTTTTTCGATAGTTTTGGGTTGTAGATTCTTTGTGTATTCCCTCCTATTTTCGACTTCATTTTCGGTGTCGAAAAAGTATAGTTGTAAATATGCTGGCAGCTCAGCGGACGGATAAAGGCTATTGAGGAAATGGTAGACTTGGCCTTGGGCACGAAATGTGTATATTCCAGTATTGTTTGTAGTGTATCGCTCATCTAAGATAACGCCAAAAGAAGTGAATGAGAATGCATTGTTATAAGCTCTAATGTGTTTTCGAAAATCAATTGATTCAGGAGTTTGACAAGTGTAAAGTTGTACGAGTGATTCAGGGATTGTGTTCTCATAGAGGCGTACTTCGCCTTTGCAGCAACAAAAGCCGTCAGGTTCATATGGAAATCTTTTTGCATGGCACTGGAGACACGATGGAACTGTAGGCAAAGTAAAAGGCTTCTGGGGTATCTTGCGAGGCTTGGGAACACCTGTTGTTACATTGTGCAGGGGAGATCCTTTCTTTTTGGGGACGCTAGACTTTGTTGAACAGGAGCCTATTACATTTCGGTTGCTACAGTCATCAAGCCTAGACCCAGAAATCATGGAAAGAAAATACTATTTAGGGTTAAGTTATACCTTCCTCATAAATTGTGGCACTTCGGTTTTGCGAAGGATTATAAACTTGCTCATCGGTTTTATTTGGGAAAACTTCCTCATCTTCATCACCTTCCTTCAGTTTATTAGTTTTCAAATTCTTCTTCTGGGCATAAAGTTCTCTCCGGCGTGCATTAATCTGATCCTTTTGTACTTGGGACAAGGTTGAGTATTGGGTGGGTTTTGTATTCCGGTTCGACATACCAAGGTACAATTATTTAACAAGCCTAGCAATTAATTGTCATAGAAGTAAAGCAGAAGTTAAAGAGTAACACATGACAGGAGATTAAAAGAAGAGTAGAAAATTGATACACCGGTAATCTGATCTTTGGAAGAGAAGAAGAAGTTCAAATTTCAGGGGGCTAACCGTGTCAAGGGAGCTTTGTAGAACCGAAGTCTGTGCACCAGTCCAACAAGTTCCTGTAATACATTTTTATGACATTTTTGCCAAAAAAAAAAAAGATTCTAAATTTAGGATACAATGTGACAATATATTTAACAGACTGATGTTATGGCACTGTATTTACCTTAGTAGACAAAGCAGTGAGATCAGGGCCTACAGTTTGCAAGAGTCGTTGTCCCCTGCAAGGTGAGAAGAGTTGTTTGCGATTACTTCGGGTCCCTCATTTCTCATTATCTGCATCTTTTTATTTTTCTTGTTACATTTGAAAGAGCAACAGAATGTACGCTCTCAAAGAGCAGCAGTCATAGCTCTAGTTCGTAAAACATGGTACAAAACTTGCATGAGTTCATTCTAAGACGGATGAGCAGAAAGAGAGTTTCAGAATGAAGTTTGAGAAACAGCACAGCGAGAATTAAATGGGACTTGAGAGAGACCACATAGCATACCAAGGGTTTTTTTTTCTTTTAGATGTGGCATACAATGGGACTTGAGAGAGACCAGCAGGAAGTTTTCAAAAGTCCCCTTCCGGCTCCAAGCTTCTAGAGCCTCAATTCCAATTATAATAATACAATCCAATTATAATAATACAATACACGAAAATACATAAGGTGTTGGAAAATTACTCTTTCTTACCTTAGTCAACAAAGGGGCGAGAAGCATAAGGTGTTGGTGCAAAAATATCTCAGGGAAGCTCACTTATACAGCAAATTAGCTATTTTAGCCTTTGTGTGATTGTAATCCTAATCCTAGCCTCAATAAATGTCAGCTCTATAGATTTGATTTGGGCTTATCCCTAGATGAAACAGCTGTACATACTTTCTGGCGTGGGATTTTGTTTTTTTACCAGCTGTCAACTTTAGGTGATCAAATGCAATGTATTTTGGAAGATTTAGAGCCACCACTATGCTTTGTATAAGACAAAAAAGGAAGAGGATGAAGAATCTTTCCTTTTAAAGCATGAAGAGAGCAATAGAAGAGGAAATGACTTTTTTGTCTTCTTGTAGTCATCTTGGGAGTATTTTATTTACTGCAAATGTTAAATTCAGATCTCATGGCCAACAACCCCCTAATTGTACCTAGTACTAACACCAGCCCCAACCATCCTTATCTCACTCCCAAATAAAACAGAGAGAAGCGTGACGAATGAGTTATATGCACTTGCAAAACAAGCCTTAATGGGAAAAACTACTTGCATGTAATAAACCTCACTACAAGCATGTAATAAACCCTCTCACTACTGGGCCCGGTCCAAAAATTAGGCAGTTCATGCAGCTAATCACTTGGGTAATAAATTGTCTCACCTTCATACAACGCTCTCTTAAAGCAAGCAAACCAGCTTCAGTACATATTGCCTTTATATCAGCTCCAGAAAATTCATCCTTGTTCATAACAAATTCTTCCATGCTGACGTCATCAGCCAAAGTCATCCTTGAAGTGTGTATCTGCATTTCACGCATAACGAGATTGGTAAGTCAAGAAGTTTCATAGTATCTGGACTAATTCATGTAGTTGTTTGGTCAAGCCATGTAAGTACCCTGAAAATGCGCCTCCTTGTCTTAATGTCAGGAAGTGGGAATTCAATTTCCCTATCTATTCGACATTTCGACCAGGCCGAAGCACAGCAGGATCAAGGCTTTCGATTTTGTTTGTGTGCTTATATAACTGCCTCACTATCGTCAATGAACACAATCAACAGTGGGAGATCATCAGCAACTCTGAATAGTTCCCTCACCAAGTCTGGACCATTTCCTAGGTAGTCTGCGATTCAATCACTTCCATTGACACGCAAGGAAGTTGCCAATGTAGAATTTGCTACTGCCTGTAGGAACACAAAAATGACTCCATCGATAAAGAGTAAAGACTACTCATACAAATTCTCCCAACTAACCATAAGCACACGGTAAAAGGGAATTTTTCGAAAGATGGGATAACTCCAAGAATTCAGGCTCATTCGTATTGCTAACGATTTGCAGTCCTGCTGATCTAATGGTGAAACTCAACCATTCGACTAAGCCAGTAACCTCATACTATGAAATAAAATATACTTTGCAAAATAGGATTCAGATTCCCTTAAATTAAGAAATCATGAAAAGTATGACAGAATATTCAGTGAGCTCTACAAGAAGAGAAAGCCCTATGCATTCGCTCAGTTGAGGCCCAAAAAATAAACACTGACCCCTTAAATAGAGGAATTTAAATATGATTGCCATCTTCCAAATAAACGATGTACCATTGATATGCCAAAGTTTTGTTTTAAAGACCTTGGTTGGGGAGGATAAACTAATGAATTCCATCAGTCAGTGTAATGTGCTCAAGAGAAGAGATTGAAGATGCAGAAAAAGATGCCAAATTGACAAGTGGCCAAATACACACCTTTGCAAGTCATAAAACAATGCAGATTTCGTAAAGAACTTAATAATCAGTCTCCACCGACCAGAGATTAATAATGCTAATACGGATCGGGGAAAAACACACATAGAAAAGTAACTGCAACGAATCCTGCATTGCTGAGCATATAAGCAACTGAAATCACATTTGGGCTATAATTGGAACAACAACTTGGGTAAGGAAATAGAAAAGTTAAAGGCTCACAATGGTTAGATCCTTCAATTTTTCCATTTCATCTTCCTTATCAAATCATATCCTTAGACATATCCATGTAAAAATTGTCTACATCATTTAGAATGCAGATGTTACTCTTGCCTTTCCGGCATGTTGCTCTTGGGAAAATAATGAAATCAGCCAAATGTTGGTGAAATGTTGTCTTTCTGGAATACTCATTAGTCCTGCAGCAAAAAACAGAAAAATAGCTGAGTCAATTTCCTCCGTGCTTATCCTACAAATACAAAAGAATATGTTACAAATGAAACATGATTTTCCGCCAGTGCATGCACGCGCGCGCACACACACACACACACACAAACACACACACACAGAGAGAGAGAGAGAGAGAGAGAGAGAGAGAGAGAGAGAGAGAGAGGCTGCAATTCTCAAATTAAAAAAGCTATATCAACATAACTACTTAAGTAAAGCAGAAACTTTTCAGAGTGTAATTAAGACCAGAGAAGACGCGTGAGAAGGGATGGAAAGTAAAGATTTAATTCCAAACCCAGTGAATATGCCACACCACCTGCAACTAAAATGATCAAATTTCAGTGAACTACAAGGACCCATCACTAAATTGGTGAGAGTGGTGACTACAATTCATAAAAGCGTCATTTTAGAACTTTGCTGCTGTTGTAGATAAGAGTATTCAAGATGGTAAGTTGTTCGTTTTGAGTCTTTTGTCTTCGTTTTCGTATCAGCTTCTGTTGTCTGGAGTTCTGAAGAGTTGATAGTGTTCTAATGGATAGATTTATACAATTTGTGCAGGTGAAGTTCACAGCTGATGAGCTTCGTAGAATTATGGACTACAAGCACAACATTCGTAACATGTCTGTTATTGCACATGTGGATCATGGTATGAAAGCTATCCGACTTTGATGTGTCTCATATTATGGAGGCTTTATTATCACAAAGTTTGCAGTGCTGTTGAGCGTAGAGTAGTTAACCTCTGGAAATCTTTTATGAATGGAGAAACTGCATATGGAATTTACTCAGTTCACATTTTTTGTCTTCATTGCATATGGAATTTAAACTTACGAAATACCATATGTGGCATCACCATCAAGTCTACTGGCATCTCTCTCTACTATGAGATGTCTGATGAGTCACTAAAGAGCTACAAAGGAGAGCGTAATGGGAATGAGTACCTTATCAATCTAATTGATTCTCCTGGACACGTTGATTTTTCTTCTGAGGTCACAGTTGCCCTTCGCATTACTGATGGTGCGCTTGTGGTGATTGATTGTGTTGAGGGTGTCTGTGTCCAAACAGAAACTGTTCTCCGACAGGGTTTGTGTGAAAGGATCCGACCGGTCTTAACTGTTAACAAGATGGACACATAGGGTTTCTGATGTCTCTCTTTTTTGACGTGTTTGTTCCTTTTCTTTCCGAAAAAATGAGACATACAATTATTAAGGATTTGGCTTCAAATATTCTTCTGTAGGCAAGGTGTTCGAATAAATGCCCAGTTGAATATATGCAGAAACTTTTGTATATTCCTCACCTGTTCCCTTTTACCATATGATTTCACTAGTATTATGACCCCACGCTTGGTTCAATTACACAGCTTTTATGTATTAGTTTTCAAAATTTTCAGACGCCAAAGAGCCCTGTTTTAGAACTACAATTTTTTGGTAAAAGTTTCGGAAAAAAATCGTGCCAAATAAATTGGGAAAAGTTAAGATGTTCATTTGCCATTTGTTTTCCTAATCATATCGAAATGGTATAGCTACAATAACAGTTTGGTCACCTTGAACACCAGCAGTCCAATAAGGAAGACCCGGAATTAGCTGACGTTTGAAACGGTTGATTGTAGGTGGAATCAGAGGCACAACAATTACCGGTAGAGGAGCTCGAGAAGACGAAGATTAAAGAAGAGAAGGTATGGCCTTGATTATTTGTAATGGCCCTCTCCAGTTATACTTTACTCAGTTCACATTTTTTGTCTTCATTGCATATGGAATTTAAACTTACGAAATACCATATGTGGCATCACCATCAAGTCTACTGGCATGTCTCTCTACTATGAGATGTCTGATGAGTCACTAAAGAGCTACAAAGGAGAGCGTAATGGGAATGAGTACCTTATCAATCTAATTGATTCTCCTGGACACGTTGATTTTTCTTCTGAGGTCACAGCTGCCCTTCGCATTACTGATGGTGCGCTTGTGGTGATTGATTGTGTTGAGGGTGTCTGTGTCCAAACAGAAACTGTTCTCCAACAGCGTTTGTGTGAAAGGATCCGACCGGTCTTAACTGTTAACAAGATGGACAGGTGCTTCCTTGAGCTCTAGGTCGATGGGGAGGAGGCTTACCAGACATTCCAGAGAGTGATTGAAAATGCTAATGTGATCATGGCCACATACAAGGATCCCCTCCTTGGTGACGTTATGGTGTACCCTGAGAAAGGAACAGTTGCTTTCTCAGCTGGGTTGCACGGCTGGGCTTTCACTCTGACCAATTTTGCTAAGATGTATGCTTCCAACTTCGGTGTTGATGAGTCTAAGATGATGGAACGGCTTTGGGGCGAAAACTTCTTTGACCCTGCCACCAAAAAGTGGACCACCAAGAATACTGGCTCTGCTACTTGCAAGCGTGGATTTGTTCAGTTCTGCTATGAACCCATTAAGCAGATCATCAACACTTGCATGAATGACCAGAAAGATAAGTTGTGGCCCATGTTGCAGAAGCTGGGCGTCACAATGAAGTCAGACGAGAAGGAATTGATGGGGAAAGCGCTGATGGAGCGTGTCATGCAGACCTGGCTTCCAGCAAGCAGTGCCCTCCTGGAAATGATGATCTTCCATCTCCCGTCTCCTTCCACTGCTCAAAGATATCGTGTGGAGAATTTGTACGAGGGACCTCTTGATGATCAGTATGTGAATGCTATTGGGAACTATGATCCCGAGGGGCCTCTCATGCTGTATGTGTCCAAGATGATTCCTGCTTCTGACAAGGGAAGATTCTTTGCCTTTGGCCGTGTGTTTGCTGGGAAAGTGTCGACTGGTGTGAAGGTTAGAATCATGGGTCCCAACTATGTCCCCGGAGAGAAGAAGGACTTGTATGTTAAGAGGGTGCAAAGAACTGTTATTTGGATGGGGAAGAACCAGGAAACCGTGCAACCCAGCTGAGAACTATGTCCCAATGTTTCTCCCCAGCTGACCTCAGTTAATGCAACAACTGATTAATCATTCTGAGAAAGGAGTTGAGCCTTGAGATTGCTTTCAGTTCAGGGTATTTAAGAAAGGAGTTCTGATCTATGTATTTTATTTCATTTTTCTGGCTAGGTAATCAACTATGCAGTTAAATAAACCATGATGCAGTCGCATTTGATGCAAGTTTGTATTACCTTGTTATCACTGCCTAATCCTACAGGAATGAGACAATACTACTTATTGTCTCATTGCAGAGAAAGTAAACACGCTTTTATGAATTGTAGTCACCACTCTCACCAATTTAGTGATGGGTCCTTGTAGTTCACTGAAAACTGAAATTTGATCATTTTAGTTGCAGGTGGTGTGGCATATTCACTGGGTTTGGAATTAAATCTTTACTTTCCATCCCTTCTCACGCGTCTTCTCTGGTCTTAATTACACACCGAAAAGTTTCTGCTTTACTTAAGTAGTTATGTTGATATAGCTTTTTTAATTTGAGAATTGCAGCCTCTCTCTCTCTCTCTCTCTCTCTCTCTCTCTCTGTGTGTGTGTGTGTGTGTGTGTGCACGCGCGCACGTGTGCATACACTGGCGGAAAATCATGTTTCATTTGTAACATATTCTTTTGTATTTGTAGGATAAGCACGGAGGAAATTGACTCAGCTATTTTTCTGTTTTTTGCTGCAGGACTAATGAGTATTCCAGAAAGACAACATTTCACCAACATTTGGCTGATTTCATTTTCCCAAGAGCAACATGCCGGAAAGGCAAGAGTAACATCTGCATTCTAAATGACATAGACAATTTTTACATGGATATGTCTAAGGATATGATTTGAGTAAATGATGTAGACAATTTTTCCCAAGAGCAATATGTCTTTGTATGAGTAGTCTTTACTCTTTATCGATGGAGTCATTTTTGTGTTCCTACAGGCAGTAGCAAATTCTACATTGGCAACTTCCTTGCGTGTCAATGGAAGTGATTGAATCGCAGACTACCTAGGAAATGGTCCAGACTTGGTGAGGGAACTATTCAGAGTTGCTGATGATCTGCCACTGTTGATTGTGTTCATTGACGAAAGTGAGGCAGTTATGTACTGAAGCTGGTTTGCTTGCTTTAAGAGAGCGCTGTATGAAGGTGAGACAATTTATTACCCAAGTGATTAGCTGCATGAACTGCATAATTTTTGGACTGGGCCCAATAGTGAGAGGGTTTATTACATGCTTGTAGTGAGGTTTAGAAACAAACGGACCGTTATGCTCATATTTCATTTGGAGGGATAGCCTTGCAAAGTTCATCTCCGGCCTCTTTCTCTCTCTGAGAGATATCTGTCTCTGCTTTCTCTTTCTACAAGTCTCCGCGACGAAAACTCTGATTCAAGAAATCGACAGCAACCTTTCAACAAACAAGGACATAAGAATACTGAGCCTCCTCCATCTGAGAACCATGGTTGAAATGTTATATCTTAGGTATTAGTTAAAACTAAAAGCATCCAACTCAAAATCAATTGACAATGAGTGGAGAGGCCACCCAGGCTTATATATTAGCTTTGGAGGTTATAATAAATCAACATGGGACAAGCTCTAACACTCCCCTGCATTTGTGACCCCTGATCAGCACGTGGAGAGGTAAACAAACTATTCAACACACACGACAACTATCAACCCTCAACGGCAAACAAAGGGGAAACCGTCAATGACATAGAGTCTTGTCCAAAAGCCTCCGAAAGCCTAGCTCTGATACCATTTAAAGCTTTGGAGGTTATAATTAACCAATGTGGAACAAGATCTAATATATTAACAGAAGAATATTTGAAGCCAAATCCTTAATAATTGTATGTCTCATTTTTTCGGAAAGAAAAGGAACAAACAAGTCAAAAAAGAGAGACATCGGAAACCCTAATTCCAATTGATTGCATCACATCCCTACTTCCTCTTCCCCTCCAACAACTCATGAAGAGCTCTTTTACCACGGGATACGTACAATAGCTCGTCAGGCATTATCAGACCACACCACAATGTCTATAGCCTAAACCGGACTAACAACACAACCCTGAAACATTATAACAATCAAGGCCTGTGAATTGTGAATCCCACGGGACTAAGTAGTCGGATCATGGACCCTTGATTATTTGTTTCGGTGTTCATTGAATGTTTAATTAGTCAAATTAAGGGTTTCGAAGTTTTGGGTTTTCAGGGTTGAATTCGCTTTCTTATTTTGTTCGCTTTAGGTTTCGGGACCATGTTTGGTTGGTGGGAATTGCGGGGTAAGACGAGGGGAGAATAACAGATATGAATTTTGGCGAGGAAACAATAAAGAAGGAAGTAGGAACAATTGAAACCTGAAAGGTGGTGGTGGCGATAAACGTCTTATTGTTCTTCTTTTCGGACAGAACTTAAAATAAAAAAGGCAAGCCCAATTTCAATCGAGGTATTGTTCTTTTCGGACAGAACCTAAAATAAAAAAGGCAAGCCCAACCACTTGATTCATTCAAATCCGGCATTAATTGGGAGTAGAGAGGGGGTCGGTGAAATTACCTAGCCAAACCTTCAAGCTTGGGCACAACTCCCGCTTTCATCATCGGCTGTGTAAAACCTCCACCTGGCTTCTGCACCACCATAGTTTCTCCTCTCTCCTTCTCTTCTTCGAACTCGACTTCCCAACTGTAGAAGCCCAAGAAGTGGAACCTCGATCTTCTTCTTCATCCTTCTCATCTTCGTCGCCGTCGAGCCAGTCGAATTGATGGAGGAACAGGCCGAAAGTTTTTCGGCGACCTGGAATTTGTACGTGGCCTAAGAAAGAAGGGGGAAGGAAAAGAAGGAACGGTCCAGGCTGGAACGGGACAAAGGTAGAAAACGTGATTAGTAAACAGGAGTTTGAAGCGAAAGGAAAACGGAGGGATTTCCTTTTAATATAGAAGGATATGTATATATATATATATATATATATATATATATATATTCTGACATGCGTTCGCGAATACATGCTTGGAAGACATACCCATTGAGGCTGGTGAAGCTTCAAGCCCAGAAATCAAGTTTACAAGGCCTAATACAATTTTGT
>CM037154.1:5337123-5500810 GCA_020921065.1 Vaccinium darrowii
AGGACCGATACTGTGGAGACCAGTCCTATGGAGCAGGAAATGCTGCCAGAGTGGGGAATGACCCGGCGCAGGGATAGACGAAGGCCTAGAGTCACCCCGGTTATTATATATTTAGTATTTGAGGACATGATCGTTTGTATTAAAGTTTGGGATTAAACTTTATTTATGGTTGTAATAATTATTAACGTGCCAAAAATTTGGGGGCGTTACAGAATCTATCCTGTAAAATGCACAAGACTTTACGAATTACGAAAGTATATAAATTTTATGTTAGTTCCATGGACAATTAAACAACTATTTTAAAACATTTTTCAAATTTCTTTTACCAAATTTTTAACACAACACAAGGGGAAAATGTTTTCTTTACTTACCTAAAATTTTCTTGGGAACAATTTTAAAGTACCAAACCATTGACAAGTGAACGGAACCATAGTGGTGTCAATTATTTTTTGACGGGGTCATGTGTTAATTAATACTAATTGTTTGAAGTGTAATTAGAATAATTTTCCTTTGATCCATGGAATCAGCCGGCCCCGCCAGTTTATACTTGCCGCGGGTGCCATGCTGTGGCGATTCGAGTCATCCGTTGTCCGAACCGTTCAACATCTTGTTGTGGCAATTCGAGCTTGTCCGGATGGACGGTCCAGATTTCATCAACTTTTAGAACAGACAGAAAAGGGCAAGCTTTCCACTTCTTCATGAAAGATCACACGACCTAGCCTTTAAGCTCTATTACTAATTTACTACTTATTAACAGCTAAACCCTTATCCACAGGCGGAGATAGGAGAAAGTCAGGCACTGAGCTCAATAGATGCAGAAGGAGGAGGAATCGTCCAGCAAGAGCTGGACAGTGGACAGCGCAAGTAAACAACACGATTCCTGGATGGACGGTCAAGATTTCATCTCACGCCGCGCATGACAATGAACGGTTCGGATGCGAGGAGTCGTGATAAAATCTGGACCATTCATCCGGGCAACGGACGGCCCCAATCGCCACACCACCATCCCCCGTTCTTATGGATCATGGTAAGGGAAGGGATGGCGCGGAATAATGGTAAGTGGTGCTGGTGGTTAAAAAATCAGATGATGTACTGGTTTTATTTTTTTTAACAAACGAGAAAAACTCCGACATAATATTACATTGAAGTTAATACATAACCGACTCTGGGTTAACCGGTTGAGTGGTTGAGACTTGATAGGAGGACCTGGAGGTGATAACATAGTGGCCCACTAGCTTCTCCCACGGAGAAATTAGACGTAGGATGTTGAAGATGAGAGAATTTTAGAATTAACACGTGTGCCAGGAGAAAAAGTACATAGAATTATTTTTGTTGGAACTTGTGACGAATGTGGAAAAGTACTAAGAAGTTTTAGTTAAGGCTAGATGCGAAGCAGAGCGGAGTGACAGAAGTGAAGCGACCGAATGGAGTGGAGTAGAGTGGAGCATCTGGCCCATCACGGATTTCAACTGATTGAGTTAGGCCAAGGGTTTGGGGGGTGTGGGGGGCGAAGCCCGGGACGGTATGGTACGGTGATTTTAGGGTTGGAATAGAGTAAGCGTTATAAACATTCTCTATTGTAAAATCCTGGACGACTTAATCAAATAACACACTCACTCTCGCTTCTGTGGAGGTACTCGGTTTTGGGGAACCACGTAAATCTTGCTGTCGATTCTTTTTACTGTTTTTTGTATTTCATATTGTGTGTGTGATTGTTTTCGCTTACAATTTTAATGTATTAAGCGAGTGTAGAGAGCAATCGAGGTTATGGATGAGTTTTCACCAAATTTGGTGAGAACCAAACCCAACATCAAATTTTGAAGGCTATTTTCTCCCCCTCAAATTTACAACAATGCCATTAATGAGGCTTTTGCTCAAATTTATGCCTAGATTTTCTTTTGCCCATTGGAGTGCTCCATACCAAATCAAGTTTTTACTCAAATTTGGGTAAAAATTTGGGTAAGGGGTGGAGATGCTCTAATGTACTCCCTTCGTCTCTTTTTAAGTGTTTTGTTTTGTAAATTCAACTTACTAAAGAAACATCATCATTGCCTTTAAATCAACTTTTACCTCCACTTTATACCTTTCACATTAATAACTTTTACCACTACTTTCCAAAATTATCATCTATTTTTACCCATTAACTATTTACTTATTAACTTTTCAAAAAGGCAAAACAATAATTGCACAAATTTTTACCCATTAACTTTTCAAAATAGACACTTAATAAGAGACAATCCAAAATGAAAAGTTAAACACTATAAAAGAGATGGAGGGAGTATACAAGAAGAGAAGTTTGGGACTAAATTGTAAGCATCGGGTCCTGTCCCTGTAATTTAATTGTCGTCGTGAATTGGAAAACCCCAAATTCTAGCTCCATATCTAATACCCAAAGTTTGACACCCTCCAAAATTCTGGTCTCACATCAATCAAATTTTAATTAGACTACAACATTTATCCTAATCACATACCACTTAGTTAGGCAATAATATATGAAGTATGCATTAATATACGTATCAGTAAATAGCTATACAAAAGGTATTTCACATGCAAGTAAAAAGAATGCAAACATAATTTGTCAAAGAGGCATGGATGAAAATTTAGGTGGTAAAGTATTTTATTAACTCAAACGGATAATGTTTGGCTATGCATAACCGACCAAATTTTGTCTCATTCTCTTTCAGTGATAGTTAACATGCATCAAACATGGCGATTACGATGAAAATGCTTGGAGTACGTCTTACTCTCTGTACTTTATGTCCAATTTATACGTCATCAATCATTTTCTCGATCGTCTCAAATGTGCGAGGCAGAAACAGGAGAGAGAAATGAGGAGTAGTACAATACATGAAAACTTTCCCCGAAACAGTTCGGGAAAGTGAAATCAATGGCTCGGATTCACTTCAAGAGCATCGAAATAACCTCTCCCCAGCTAGCCGCGCTACCGAGACGCAAGCGGCAAGTTTGGTGATCAGAAAGGAAAGTGATTTCACTTAGTAGTTTGAAAGTGACCCTGACCCAACGACCAAAAGTTAATTGGACTCATATATATATATATATATATATATATATATATATATATATATATATAACCATTGAGGATGGTGAAGCTTCAAGCCCAGAAATCAAGTTTACAAGATGTAGGGGTCCGGATATACCGAGCAATTGGACGATACAGAGAGACCCCGCTTTGACAGTCGCCGAGAGACTGTCTTAGAGGGACTCTTCGGTTGTTGCCAAAAACTGACATATGTCAGTTTTATTAACAAGTTCACTCATTATCAAAAGACCTCGGATTCGTCCGAGGGGTGACGTAAACCGACTTTTGATGTGAGAATATACCAAAAGACATAATGCTGAGTCAGCAGAGCAGTTAATGCAGCATGTGCCCGTAACAAACTGTGATCATGACAAGTGACGTCACCCGAGCGGTTATGACACGCGTAACAACTTCATTGGAAGCATGTGTTCATAGTATATTCTTTCGGGCTCGTCATTGTGACGTCAGCCGAACGGTTAAGTCGCGTGACGAGCATCATCTCCGTCGCTGATCATTGCTAGGAAGAGCTATCAGAGAAAGAGGGCTCCACAATTGGCGACTCTGCTGGGGAACGACGAGCAGATTTTCTGACATTCCCGGCGTCCTTCTCTTCTTCTTCTTGGAGAACCCTTCCTCCTTTCCTCAGTTCTTTCATGTCGATCGTTGAAGGCGACGGAACCGCCGGTCTGGCGGCAAGAGCCATCCCCGGAGGTGGTCCTCGGGTGGCCATCGTCACCAACCCCATTTCAGGCTTCACTCCGAGCCCAAATCCCCTAGACACTGTGCAACAGATGCAGGAGCAAATGGCTGCTATGAAGGCTCAGATTGAAGCTCTAACAAAGAAACAACCTACTGCCTTAGCTTCTCGTTCAGGGGCATCGAGGCGACGACGAAAGGCGGCGGCACAGGCGACCCATCTTACTCACCATACCCAACAGACCTCGGCCAAGGATCGCCTGGGCCAGCCTTTCATCGTTACCGATGCCTCGGGTCGAGTAATTCCCCCCAGGCAACAGACCCCCTCTCCGAAAAGGAGTTCAAAAGTCGTGCGAATAGACCGCACTGCTCGGACTGGAGGTCACTCTTCTTCAAGTTCTCAGTCTACGACGGGACATTCCGGGTCCCGAGCCTCTCGTCATCACAACACATACAACGAAACAAACCGTGAAAAGGCTCCGGTGTAGTATGATGCAGATGGCCAAGAGATTATCCGTAGGAGATCTACAGGTCACAGTGACCAACAAAATGATGCTCCACCCCCCGGCAAACATGAGCCGACTGATGGAAACCGTTGAAAAATTTGCCCAACTGGAAGAAATCATATTCGAAAGAAAACTCTCGAGGACCTCGGGAAATCACAAATCCAGTACTGGTGATTACTCGGGAAAAAAACAAGTCAACACAGTGAAAATGGGGAACAGTAAGGGGTGGAAGAAGGACCGTGACTCATGGAGGGAACGGGAACCGAAACCTGGCGAGTTCGTCGCCATAACAACGGTATTCAACTTACCTCTTTACAAGCTAATAAGAGCTATCTCTCGGGAACCATGGTTCGCCTGGCCGACCAACAAGCTGGGCACCGCCGAAGGCCAGCTAGACGATTGTAAGGTAAAATGCACTTATCACAATGAGCTGGGACATTACACCACTGCGTGCCAGCCTTTCAAGGAGTTCTTGGAAAGACAGGTCACGCAGAGACATTTGGACCAGTACAATGATCGACAGAGGACGCCTCGGACACAACAGCCCCGATAGAATAACCCTCTCGAAGAAGTCGTTGTCCATGTAATCCATGGGGCTGCGACTAAAGAGAAAACTGCGGCGCTTCGGTCAGCACCGAGTCCTTCCTCGCAAGTCCTTACCATTGGAGGGAATGCCAAGCGAAAACTCTCGGACCGTGACGAGCAGTGGACTATCACGTTCTCCGAGCAAGACTTAAAAAATGTACAGTTGCCCCATAGCGATGCTTTGGTGGTTTCCGTTTACATGGGAATCCCAAAAGTCAAGCGAGTGCTCGTCGACCAAGGGAGTTCCACCGAGATCCTATATTGTTCGGCCTTCAAGGCTCTAAATCTGAATTCGAACCACCTAATGACGGCCGATTCCCCCCTCTTCAGATTCATTGGGGCTCCGGTTTGGCCAATGGGGTGGATCATACTCCCAGTGAAGGCAGGCTCAAGAGCCCTGCAAATGGAATTCGTTGTCATTGACGCGCCGAGCCCTTACAACGCCATCCTAGGCAGAACCTGGTTGCACGAGATGAAGGCCATAGCCTCAACCTATCACCAAGTTGTCCGGTTTATCGGTGCCGAGGATGGCAAGAAGACATCAAGGGTGAACAAATGGTGGCAAGAAGGTGCCAAGTGAATGTTGTCCACATGAAGAAGAAAACGACAAAGGCAAAGAAGAAGAAAGAACCAAAACCGAGATTCATCGAAGAGCCAGAGAGTCCGGTCCTGGAAGATGTTGGGTTACCAGCCAAGGAGAAGGCAGTCGAGGACCTGGTGACGGTACCCATTAACGAAGAAGGAACCCGATATTTTCTCCTCGGGTCAACGTTAACGACATCCTAGAGAGAGCAGCTGGTGGAATTCCTGAAAGGGAATATTGAGGTCTTTGCCTGGACACCGTATGAGATGTCGAGCATTGACCCTCAGTTCATCTCTCACTCACTCAATGTTGATCCACTCTGAAAGCCCGTGGTTCAAAAACCGAGACGATCGTCTCTGGCCCACTCAGACGCTGTTATATCTGAGGTCGGGAAGCTGCTTGATGCCGGGGCTATTCGAGAGGTTCAATATCCAACGTGGCTGGCAAACACCGTAGTAGTTCCGAAGAAGAATGGGAAGCTACGCGTTTGCGTAGACTACACCAATCTCAACAATGCATGCTCGAAGGATTGTTTCCCACTTCCACGAATTGACCAGCTGGTTGATGCTACGGTGGGACATGCTCGGCTCAAAATGATGGACGCCTACAGCGGGTACCACCAAATAGCAATGGCAGTGGGGGACCAAGAGAAGACAGCTTTCATATCTCCCCGAGGGACTTACAGCTACAAAGTTATGCCGTTCGGACTGAAGAACGCTGGGGCTACCTACCAGCATATGATCACAAAAATGTTCGCCAAACAGCTCGGGGACACGATGGAAGCATACATTGATGATATGGTAGTAAAAAACAAGCACACTTCAGATCACTTGGAGCACCTTGCCGAAAATTTTGAAGTAATGAAGAAACACAAGCTGCGCCTTAATGCCGAGAAGTGTGCATTTGGCGTCTGCTCTGGCAAGTTCCTCGGATACATGTTTACTCAGAGGGGCATTGAGGAAGATCCAAAGCAGATTTCTGCAATTCGAAACCTCAGACCTCTGAGCACCATCAAGGAAGTCCAAAGGCTCATAGGCATGGCCGCGGCGCTCAATAGGTTTATCAGCCGGTCTTCTGATCTGTGCCGACCTTTCTTCGAATCCCTGAAAACTAGCAAAAGGAGTTTCCAGTGGATCAAAGAATGTGACCGAGCGCTAGGCCAATTGAAGGAATATCTTTCCAAAGCACCTCTCCTCGTGATGCCCATTGACCAAGAAGACCTCTACCTATACCTCTCAGTTTCTGCTCACGCTGTCAGCTCGGTCCTTGTAAGGAAGGAAGGGGCTAATTTCCAGCCCATCTACTACTCCAGCAAAACCTTGATTCCCTCCGAAACAAGGTACCTTCCTCTGGAAAAGTTGGTTTTGGCTCTTGTGACGGCCAAAAGGAAGTTGCTGCCTTACTTCCAAGCTCATACCATCATTGTGATCACCGAGTACCCACTAAAAACCGTGCTAAAAAAAGCCGACTTGTTGACTCGGATTTCAAAATGGAGTTTGGAGTTGGGAAACTTCGATTTTCGGTATGAACCCTGAACAGCTATTAAAGGACAGGCTCTGGCTGATTTCATAGCCGAGCTGGCACCTGAGCTCAGCAACAACCCCGAAATCAACGTGAAATTACCAACAGACTCTCCAAGTGAAGTGATGAAAGGGACTTCGGCTATTGCCGAGAAACCTACAGAAGACAAACAAGGCAAGGTTTGGAGAATGTTCCAAGGAGAAGTATGGTGCTTACAGGTGGACGGAGCATCAAACAGCCGAGGAGCTGGAGCTGGGGTCGTCCTTGTTTCTCCGACGGGTATTATACATGAAAATGCACTGACCATCGGATTCCCGACATCAAACAACGAGGCTGAATATGAAGCACTACTCTCCGGACTAAAGATGGCTAAACACCTAGGCGCAGAGACAGTGCAAGTCTACAGCGCTTCGCAGTTGATTGTGAATCAAATCAAAGATCAATATAGCCTAAAAGACCCAAGGATGATAAAGTATTACAACAAAGTGTGGGAGCTGATAAAAGAAATCGGGATCGTAGAGATTGAATGGGTGGGCCTAGAGTGAAACGCCCACGCGGACGCACTGGCCTCCCTAGCAACAGCTTGTGCCGCTTCTCCCAACCGAACCATTCAGTTAGGGGAAATAGAAAATCCAAGCATAGAACCCGAGAGAAAGGAAGTACTAGTTATATCTCTCGGCCCAGGCTGGATGGACGAAATCTACGCTTACCTCAAGCATGAGAAACTCCTGACAGATAAAAAGGAAGCCCACAGAGTCAGGTCCAAGGCCTCCTACTTCTATTTGGATCCAAACGACAAGATGTACCGAAGGTCTTTCACAGGCCCTGACTTGAAGGTTGTGCATGACTCCCAAATTGAGAGCGTCCTTCGGGATCTCCATGAAGGAAGCAGTGGATGCCACTCCGGCGGATGGTCCCTTGCCCACCGAGCTCTTACCCAAGGGTATTGGTGGCTGAAAATGAGGAAGACATCCGAGGAATACGCCAAAAAGTGTGAGCAATGCCAAAAACACGCCTCTCATCTGCTACATCCGGTCGAAGTCTTACACCCTATAACCAGCCCATGGCCCTTTGCTCAATGGGGGCTAGACATAGTGGGAAAGTTGCCGACAGCTCCAGGGGGTTCAAACACTTGATAACAGCGACCAATTATTACACCGAGTGGGTAGAGGCCGAGCCCCTAATCACCATAACTGCTACTGACGTAGAGCGGTTTCTCTAGAAGAATATCATCTCTCGCTTCGGTGTCCCTTATGCGATCATTTCGGATAACGGGACCCAATTTGTCGCCGAAGCAATCGAGAAGCTCTGTAAAAAGCACAATGTCCGGATCTTCCACTCTTCGGTGTCATACCCTCTGGGAAATGGACAAGCCGAATCGTCAAACAAGACAATATCAGCTGGAATCAAGAGACGCCTAACTTTGAAGAGGGGTAAGTGGGCCGAAGAACTCCCTAAAGTCCTCTGGGGCTATCGAACCACGCCCTAGCGGTCAACGGGCCGAACACCATTCTCTATGGCATACAGAATGGAAGCTGTTCTCCCTCTAGCTACCCTAATCCCAACAGCTCGGACAGAGAACTTTGATGTGCCGACCAATGTCGAAGCCATGGACAGGAAGCTCGACCTAGCTGAAGAGCTCAGGGAGGAAGCACACCTGAAACATGCCTCTTATCGGCAAGAAGTCGCCAGGGGATACAACAAGAATGTCCGGATGAGGCCCTTCAACATAGACGATCTCGTCCTCCGAGAGGTAGTCCAGAAGTCCAAGAAGACTAAGTTCAAACCGAACTACGAGGGTCCCTTCCAAGTGATTGCAAAGGCCGGACACGTATCCTACAAGTTAGCAGAAATGGACGGCACACCTATCGGCAACCCCTGGAATGCCACTAAGCTCAGGAAGTTCTATGCTTAAGAAAAATTTGTTAGAATACATATTTGGGCTGCCTGTTTTGCCCCTTTGCTATTTATAGTTATGACATTTTGATGATCAATGAGAAGAAAAATTTCACAACTGTGTTTATTTTAAAATTACGATTGATGAATTCACCTTTAAGGATCAATACTCCCGATAACCCCTCGGCAACAACCACGTCCCGGCGCCACGAATCACATTCCGTTCCATCGTTCCTCTGATTTGTCCCGAGCAGGGGCTATTAGTGAAATTTTTTCCAAGTGTTGGAAAATTTTCCTTTCATTACGTGTTGCTTCGGTTCAAATCCGAGCAATCATTCCTATGATTTGCCCCGAGCAAGGGCTATCAGTGAATTTTTTTTTCAAATGTTGAAAAATTTTCTTTTCATTACGTGTTGCTTCGGTTCAAATCCGAGCAAACGTTCCTATGATTTGCCCCGAGCAGGGGCTATCAGTGAAATTTTTTTTCAAGTGTTGGAAAATTTTCTTTTTCATTACGTGTTGCTTCGGTTCAAATCCGAGCAATCGTTCCTATGATTTGCCCCGAACAGGGGCTATCAGTGAAATTTTTTTCCAAGTGTTGGAAAATTTTCTTTTCATTACGTGTTGCTTCGGTTCAAATCCAAGCAATCGTTCCTATGATTGGCCCCGAGCAGGGGCTATCAGTGAAATTTTTTTCCAAGTGTTGGAAAATTTTCTTTTCATTGCGTGTTGCTTCGGTTCAAATCCGAGCAATCGTTACTCTAATTTGCCTCGAGTAGGGGCTATCAGTGGAAAATTTTTCCAAGTGTTGGAAAATTTTCCAAGTGTTGAGAAAATGTTTTTACACCAGTAAAACTACTACTTCGGCTCAAGCCGAGTAGCTTCTTTACCAACTTGTCCCGAAGCAGGGGCAATTGGGACGGTGAATTTCTTATAAAAAGTAAGAATTTCATTCATGCAAACAATAAGAGCATATGAAAATGTAAAAATAAAGACATTCATTCAAGGAATAAAAACATTGAAATAGTTATCCAAAATTTTAACCACTCTGGTGAACCCGAGGCATGGCTTGATACTTGTTTGGTGCCATCCTCATGAAACCTGTTATAGGTTACAAACCCACTGGAACGGCAAACTCCAATTGTCCGGAGCCGTCCAGTATAAACAAAATACTTTAAAAACTGAAACAAAGTCTTAAAAGATCCCTATCCTAGGGAGTTATGTTCATTTGTCGGGGTCTCAGTTGTTGTCCCCTCAGCTGGAGCCTGGTCAGCAGAAGTCTTCTCAGTAAGAGTTTCATCTCCAGACTTCTCAGGCACAGCAACTTCGTGTGGAGATAAAACTTCTTCGGCTTCCTCATCATCTGGGATGTCCTCGGCAGCAGGGGTATCGGGCACTTCTGGCACTTCCCTCCTAGGGTCTTCGGCAGGGACCCCGAGAACATTACAGCAGTGAATGTAGCCCTTGCCGAAACCCTTCTGTTCACCCTTCTCCACAAGATCGAAAATGTCTCCGGCATATGCCTCTCCGGCCTTTGCAAACCCTGCGTCATGTCCTTTTTGACGAGCTTCTTCAAGAGCCTTCTGATGCTCGGCCTTCACTTGCTCAAGCCGTCTGTCAGATCTCTCCCTCCATTCGGCCAGGTCCTTCTTCAGCCTTTCATTCTCTGCCCGGAGCTCTTCAGCACGGGTCTCGGCAGTTTGCACTTTAGCCAAAGCAGCGTCTGCTCGGTTCTTGTATTTTTTAGCCGCGCCGTTGAGCTCGTGCACTTGATCATGCAACCTCAGCATAGACTGCCCGGTCTGCAAATACCAAAATAAAAGCAGAATGAGCAAACAAGCATTTCAAATGCGAAATTCAGGAGTTCGGATCTTAAGGTTTACCTGCACTATCAAGGACGAGCACTGGAAGAGGTTGTCTTCCAACTTGCTCGGAACCATGGCCATATCATTTTTTAGCGCAAGAGCTGGGAGGAGACCCAATCCCAGACGGGTGTCGGCATGAACACTGTCGGTGTTCATGATGCTCCTCCCCTCGGCGTTGATCAGCGCCGGAGACCACGGTCTTGTCTGCACCTCAATTTTTGGGCCCCTTTTGCTCAACTGGTCAACCCCTGCGAAGAGCCCCTCGGTCTCCCCCGGGAGCTGAGCGTCGTCCCTTGGCTTCTTCGCCGGTCTCTCATCTTCAGAAATGCAGACCTGGGTTTGTCCAGCTGTTGGATCTTTTACAGGAGCAGAACCAGAGCTCGGCTTCTCTTTCCTCTTCGGAGGGGCTTTCTTGCTTTTAGCTGCCATTTCGGCTAGCCTGGCGGCGAGATCGATCTTCGGTGGCATACCTCCTTCTGATGCTGAGGGATCGGGAGAAGCACGGTCAACGGGAATCCTCTCTTTCCCTCGGAGCTCACCGACTGGTTGAGCCTCGAGATCTGCTCTCTCTTGTGCCGATATCAAGGTCGGACGGGAAGAGGCTTCGGTGACTCTTTTCCCTTTTCTAGGCTTTCGGGCTCGAGACGGTCTCTTTTTCAGCCAGCACCTGTGGGTCGGCCGGTAATTAAGCAGGTCGTGGGCGAAGCGTCCGGTGCACTCGTATAGTTGATGCGCTCTTGCTGGATTGGCTGTCTTCTTCAATCGCCGAGTGATGGGTGAAGGACCTGAAAAACATAAACGACATACAATAAGTCACGATAGGTGAATTACAAAAAACACAAATGCATAAAGAGGTAAAAATATTAACTGTGATTCCCCCGAAGGGTTGGAACCGGGAAAGGATCCTCAGTAATTGGGAGGCAGTAATTCCCCGAAACGATAACACAAATATCTTGGAAATGGTCGGAATCCGGGAGATGATTGACTATCTGCTTCTTCCCTGGCCTGGTCATCATAAAGTAGCGGCTGGACCTAGGATTCCGAGACATGGAGTAGAGGTCGAAGAGGTCCCATACCCGAAGATCTAGACTTGGAGTGGGTAGAATCTGATTACCCTACTATTAGGCATAGCACGTGCCTATAGCATTCACCACGAGAGGGTGAATGGCTCGGCACCATGTAGGGAGTCCGTGCGCCCTGTGCCGAGTTGGTTAGACCATGAATAAGGTCAGGTTAATTAAATAGGTTAATACATCAGGATGCACTAGCTCGGCGTAAGACATAAAGGGATGCCCCCTGGTATGGCCGAGCTAGGTAGGCTACGCGTATAGCTTAAATAGCATTCTGGAATACATAGTTCAGCTCGGCGTAATGTGCTGAGCTATGTACGGGTTAGTCCGAGCTATGTGGAAGCACAACACCGCCATGAATAAGGCGGTGAGACATTCCAGAATATTCTACAGCGGCTCTTTGTGAGATAAGGAGCCATCCCGTGAAACAAGGGATGGATATGGGAAATCCTAACGTGATTAGGAGTATACCTCATATAGGAAAGAATCCTATATGGAAAGGAAGGCCCTTGCTAGACGAGATCTAGCAGGAGATAGAGACTCGTCCCTAATAGGAAAGTCCTATTAGGAAAGGAATTCCTAAAGGGAATAGGAAACAGGGGCACGAGATGTCTAATATGAAGAACATCTACACCTATAAATACAACAACATACCCATTGTGGACGGTGAATCCATGCGGCTCAGATGCCTTTTTGATGTTTTGAAATTGAAGAAGAAAAATGTGAGTCGCCACCCGGGATTTATTTGGAAAACAATTTTGGTACCCGAGAAACCGTTGAAAAATAATTGATGACTCTTAAGCCGCTTTGAAAAAGGGTTTGATCTGCGAAAAGATTCTTGGATTCGGAAGCCAGGTCACGAGCGGGGAAGGTTTTATTGAAAAGCACCCCGCTCGCCCGGGATATTCCCGGTCTCTACTAAATTTTTGTGGGATTTCGGAAAATGTTTTATTGAAAACTTTGACAATTAAACAGATAAGTAAAGATAAATAATAATAAATAAAACCATAACGGAAATAAAATTAAATAAAAAAAAAGACTTAATAGCAATAATAGGAGAGTAAAGGGGTGAAAGTGTAATAAAGAAATTGCAGAAAGTCAGAAAAACAGAGCACAAACAGGGGAAACAGAGGGAAATTTTCGTGTTGCATGGGTTAGCCGTACGGTTAACCTAAGTTAGCCGTACGGTGCACCTAGATTAACCGTACGGTTTACCTTTTGAGAAAAAATTTAAAATTTTTGTTTTCGAACAATAACTTGCTTTCGTTTGAAAAATCTGATTTTTGTGACAAATTTGACCACCCAAGCTTAGAGATGACTATTAGAATCACTCTTAGCTTGGGAGGATCCCCTAAAAAAAACCGAAGTTTCGAACCCGGCTAAAGCAACACAGTTTGTACCTTTGTGAGAGCTTTGAACAATCGAGAACTTCAGAAATTCTTGGACGTGAGCTTTAGGTTAAGGATTCTGGTATGGGTTATGGGTTATTGGAGGTAAGAATAAGAAGGCGAAGAATGGGTTGCGGTTTTGACGGAGGTTTCAGGTGAGATTTCTTTGAACAGAGGAGCGACTGGAAGATTTTACAGCGTCTCGGGATGGTCTCCAAATTGTTGTTCTGAAGAAGGAGGGGATGGAGGCAATTTATAGACGGAAAAAGGAATAAAATCGCGTACGAAATCGTCCCAAATGATGAGATGCTTCTACTCTGACAGATTTTCGAGTATTTCTGACACATAGCCGCACGGCTAACTTGATTGACCGTACGGCTATATCGGATACACCGTACGACTATGTAATGTGAAGGTGAACCGTACGGCTAGCTCGGTAAGCCGTACGGTTGGGGTATTTTCGTCCGAAAATTCTGAAGTTCATGATGATCATTCCAAGGTACTGCTGAGTATTACTTTCATCATTGGGGATGCACAAAGATTAAAATTGGGGTGTCTACAGTTGCCCCTCTTTGACGAGACTTAATCATCATTCTGTGATGCAAGTTGCGTCAAAGAAAAAGACATCCCAATTTTGATCTCTCTAGTGCGAGAAAACAGATGACCAAAACATATGGTTGAGCAAGGAGCTTCCTACGTACCCTATTTGTAGGGATCAGACCAATCGTAGTTCGGGGCTAAAAGAATGTTTTAATGCCTCAGAGGGGGCTCTAAAAATTAATTTGTGCTGAGAAGCGAACTGATGCCATAGAGGACTTTTGAATTTTTTGGGAAAATGCCGTAAAGGACTTAAAACGTAATTCTGAAATTTGGAAAATGCCGTAAAGGACTTAAAAACGTAATTTTGGATTTTTTTTGGAAAATGCCGTAAAGGACTTAACAACGTAATTCTGAAATTTTTTGGAAAATGCCGTAAAGGACTTAACAACGTAACTTTGAAATTTTTTGGAAAATGCCGTAACGGACTTAAAAACGTAATTCTGATTTTTTGGAAAATGCCATCGAGGACTTAACAACGTAACTTTGAAATTTTTTGGAAAATGCCGTAAAGGACTTAAAAACGTAATTCTGAAATTTTTTGGAAAATGCCGTAAAGGAATTAAAAACGTAATTCTGATTTTTTGGAAAATGCTGTCAAGGACTTAAAAACGTAATTCTGATTTTTTGGAAAATGCCGTCGAGGACTTAACAACGTAATTTTGAATTTTTGGAAAATGCCGTAAAGGACTTAAAAACGTAATTCTGATTTTTTTGGAAAATGCCGTCGAGGACTTAACAACGTAATTTTGGAAGTTGGTGTCGTTGAGGTCTTAAATGTCAAAAACTTAAGGGTTTGTTAAAATCATAAATCACAGAGGCCTGGTGCGTGATTTAAAATCTGAAACTTCAGAGAGTTTAGCCGCACGGTTTATAAAAATGTACCTAAGGGGAATCACGCGACGGAGAAATCAGAGTCAGGAGAACTGTACGGTCGACACTGTTAAACCGAACGGCGGAGATCAGTAAGCCGCGCGGCTAGTTCTGATTGATTTTCGTGGATCAAAACCGTCGGGTTTTCTTTTACTTTTTTCAAAATTTTCGAGAGGCGGTTACTGAGAGCGACTTTGAGAGAACCCGAACCCACCTCTTCTTCTTCCGATTACCTCCTCCTTCCCAAATCTTGTTTTGGATCAAAGCAAATCGAAGTTCTTGGTTGGTTATGGCCGATCTCGGCGAGAACCCGAACCCACCTGTTGTCTCCGGCGTTGATGAGCCGGCGTCGGTTCCCGCGGTAGAAGAGGCGGCGGCCCAAGCCGCCGTGGTCGATCCACCAAGAGAGAGTGTTTCGGGTGAGATCGAAATAGGAGGTGGTGAGCATCGTGCGGTTGGGTTTGGCATGGGGATATCCCGTACGGCTGGATTCGGCGGGGAAGTGTCTTATGCAGCTTGCATGGGTGGAGTTGGGGCCCATGCAGTTGGGTCCGGGACAGAGGTATCCCGTGTGGCTCACATGGGTGACCGTGCGGTTGAGGATGCTGCTGTTCATAATGGGTCTGTGCTGATGGAGGCCGCGGAGGGCAGTTCGGCGCCGGTTGGGGCTACGGGGAGTGGTGGTGATGCTCTTAGGGCCATAGTAGAACAATACAGCGCAATGGATGATGTCTGGGCGACCATGGAGAGTACTGATATCCCGGTAAGTACCGTTACTGCTTCTAGTAGTTCCATGCATGCTGTTTTAGATATAAATGTCCCTTTGCCTGAGATTGAGATGAATGTTGGTGGTGTTGATGTTCTATTTGACCCGCGGGCTGCGGAGGGGGGTACAGGTGGTAGTGGCGTGGCTTTTCCTAACGTTGCGAGCGCTGTTTTAGTGAGAGAGTTTTTGGTTAGTGGTGATGACACTTCTGTTAGAATTCCGATCACCATTAGGCGGCCTGGGGACGTAGTTATGGAGGATCTCGGGGAGATGGGGGATAGTAGTGATGAGGAGATGGGTGATGAGATGATTTTTAGTGGAGGTGTTAGTGGTGAGGGAGGACAGGTGGAGGAGGCACGTGCCGAGGGAGCACAGACTGAGGGGGTGGAGAGAGTAGAGACTGAGAGAGCCCAGGCTGAGGGGGCGGCCCCTGTTGTACCTGTTGCTCGTGTGTTCAGGAGTTTGACTCGGGTGCTTGGCACGGGTAGGGTTGCGGAGGAGAGTGCTGACACTGAGGAGCCTTCTGGCCCGGTTTTGTTTCCTTCGCGGGTTGGTTCTTCACGAGCTCCGGGAGCTACCTTGGGGGACACTTTGGAGGGGGTTACTGACGAGACCCTGGCCCGAAACTTGCAGCAGTCCCCTCAGTTAGGCGAGATCTTAGTAGGAGAGACACCACCGGTTGGCGAGCCTGAGCAGGCAGAGGTACAGACAGAGGAGGTGGTCCGCGTGACCATAGTTGAGGAGGTTCAGTTGGCTTTGAGGAGTCGATCACCCGACGAGAGTTGCCAGGCCGAAGAGTATGGCGAGTAGGGAGGCAGGATTCGAGGAAAGTGATGTGGCAGAGGAGGGAGGAGACGGAGGTGGCGATTTTAGTTTGGCACTGTGATTTTAAATTTCAATTTTTGGTTGATTTTGAGGGGAGGAGGACCCATGAGATCGAAGTTGATTGGCATTTGGTGATTTGGTCCGATTTAGGGGGTGTTCCACCACGAGAGATTTATTTTAAAACTGTCTTGGTTTTGGGTTCACACCTCTTTAGGTTATACTATATTGTGAGAGGATGACCAATGTCGGTTTTTGGGAAAAACTAGTTTTTGAAATAAGCTATTTAGTGGAACACCCCCTTCAGTAATCTTACTCTCAATTGTCTGTGTGAGTGTATATATTATTATATAGTAATACTGTGCGTATACAAGGCCGGCCCAGGTTTGGGTTGCCTTAACCGGAATTTTTGTTGCCCGCCTATTTTTTTTAATTCAAAAAAAATTAAAATGACATGCTCACTCCCTCCAAAATTGCGTGTTTCTTTTGGAGAATTCAATTTATTGGGGAGACAAAATAGTTGTCTTAGAGTTCCAAAATTATCATTCAAAACTGTGAAGTTTCTTCATCACGATGAGCCAATGCTGAAAATCAACATCGTGGTCTTTTTGCCCCCTGAACGGGTGCCGAGGGCGAAACCGAACGAACAACGGAAGGAGTGTCAGCGGAGAGGGAGGAAGACGAACAGACAACAAAAGGAGAAGAATGTGTTCGAAAAAAGTTTAGAAGAGAGCGAGTAAAGCTAAAGCGTGCAACCATGGCTGTGGTGAGCGGCTGTGTAGAGAAAAGAGCTTGGAGTAAGAGTCGACAAGAGAAATATTGGACAACGAGAGCCGGCGAACTGAGGAAGAGCAGAAGAGTATGGCGAGTAGGGAGGAAGGATTTGAGGGAAGTGATGCGGCAGAGGAGGGAGGAGATGGCTGCGGCGATTTTAGTTGGCGCTGTGATTTTAATTTTCTAATCTGGGTTGATTTTGAGGGGAGGAGGACCCATGGAATCAGAGTTGATTGGCATTTGGTGATTTAGTCCGATGTCTGTGTGAGTGTATGTATTATTATATAGTAATATTGTGCGTATACAAGGTCGGCCCAGGTTTGGGTTGTCCTAGCCCAAATTTTGGTTGCCCACCTATTTTTTTTAATTCAAAAAAAATTAAAATGACATACTCACTTCCTCCCAAATTGCTCATTCCTTTTGGAGAATTCAATTTATTGAGGAGACAAAATTATTGTCTTTGATTTCCAAAATTATCATTCAAAACTGTTAAGCTTTTTCATCACGATTAGCCAATGCTGAAAATCAACGTCGTGGTCTTTCTGCAAATCTTCCCCCTGAACGGGTGCCGATGACGAAACCGAACGGACAACGGAAGGAGTCTGAGCGGAGAGGGAGGAAGACGAATAGACAACAGAAGTAGAAGAATGTGATCGAGTAAGGTTTAGAAGAGAGCGAGTAAAGCTGAAGCGTGCCCCCATGGCTGTGGTGAGCGGCTGTGTAGAGAAATGAGCTAGAGTAGGAGTCGACATGAGAAATGTTGGACAACGAAAGCTGGCGAACTGAGGAAGAAGACGACGAGAGTTGCCGGGCAGAAGAGTATGGCGAGTAGGGAGAGAGGATTCGAGGGAAGTGATGCGGCAGAGGAGGGAGGATATGGCGGTTGCGATTTTAGTTTGGCGCTGTGATTTTAATTTTTTATTCTGGGTTGATTTTGAGGGGAGGAGGACCCATGGGATCGGAGTTGATTGGCATTTGGTGATTTGGTTCGATGTCTGTGTGAGTGTATGTATTATTATATAGTAATACTGTGTGTATACAAGGTCGGCCCAGGTTTGGGTTGCCCTAGCTCTAATTAAAATGACATACTCACTCCCTCCTAAAGATGATTGTTACAGGAATGACATACTCACTCCCAAATTGCCCACCTATTTTTTTTAATTCAAAAAAAAATTAAAATGCCATACTCACTCCCTCCCAAATTGCTCGTTCCTTTTGGAGAATTCAATTTATTGAGGAGACAAAATTATTGTCTTGGAGTTCCAAAATTATCATTCAAAACTGTGAAGTTTATTAAGTGGTTTAAATTGTTTATATATTTCAATATGGATCTCAAAAAATATGTAATATGGATCTTGTTTGATAGATTTCATTTAGTTGTTTTATACGAAGTTTTAAAAAACGTGAAAAATATTATATACTAAAAGATATAAACGATTTAGAAATAACTCGAATTTCAAAAACTGTGTAATAAATTGGATGGGAAACAGTACTTTTAAGGATAACACTGGAAGTTTGACATGTTTTGATAGTTGATTTTAGAAATAGGACCAACATTTTGGGACATCCCAAAATAGAAAGTAGCAGCAATTTGGGATGGAGGGAGTACAAGTCAGGAAAAAAAACCAAGTTTACATTGGACTTTTATCAAAATGTAATCCCGGTTATAGTGCTATATGATGAGCAAGATCCGATTTAAAGAAAACTTCTCATTGAATGGAACAAACTCCCAATATTGGACCCCCTACGTCTTCAAGAGTTCTTTGTAAAAGTTATAAAATACAAAATATAGAACAAGAAGGATACAAAAATAAACATAAAATAATATGATTGTAAGAGCTTGTTATGAAGAAAATAAATTTGCATTATATTTTAACTAATACTTGTGTGAAACAATAATAATAATAATAACTTGTGCTAGCTCACTTATTTTTTTAAAAAAATTAGTGAAACGTCACTATTTTTTTGGGTCGTCGGAAGTGGTCAGTCAAAAGTGGGGTGGTGGTCGGGTGGAGGTAGGAGTTGATTTTTTTGAATTTTCTGTACAAATGACATTTATTAATTATTTGGTTGCTGCCGGAGGTGGGGTGATGGCCGGCAGTAGGTAAGAGTTGATTTTTTTTTTTTTTAGAATTTTCTATACGAAATTTGAACTTTTAAAAATTAGTGAATTGTCACTAATTTTTTGGTTGCCAGAAGTGGTTGGTCGGAGGTAGGAGTTAATTTTTTTGAATTTTTTGTATGAAATTAGAACTTTAAAATATTAGTGATTTTAAAAATCACTATTTTTTTATGTCGCCGGAATTGGTTGGCCGAAGGTGGGATGGTGGTCAACAAGAGGAGGCGTTCACTCAAGGTGGGATGTTCGATTGCAAAAGTTCATAATCATTCTCCTTTAAAATGTCTAATGTTTTGAATTTATGGCTAAGTCTTCATTTACGATACAAAAATAAAACAATGGAGTCCGGGGTCTTGTAGGAAGAGATAACTCGGAAAAGATTACTCATCACCTGAAGAGTTTTATTTAAATCTAGATCATTGAAAACACTTTTGAATAGCTGAGATGAGTTGTACACCCCTTAAAGCGGATGGGGTGTTACAGGTTCCGGATTCTAAAACAATGGAGGCCACGAAGAGGGATTACATATTATTTTTCTTGCGTTGTTCCTGTAACTTGTTTTCCAAAAAAAAAAAAAAAAATTTTTTTTTCTTAGTTTGAACGAGGACAATTTCAAATGGCCAACAGATTCAATAGTGTTAATGTATCGGGGAAAAAAACTAAGGAAGTGATATTGGCACTCTATTTTTTTATTGACACTCTCTTTATTGTTTCTATTAAGTAAAATTATTCTTGCACTTTGTAAATATAGACAAGAAAGAGAGTGTGAATAGAGAAACTTATAAGGATATCAATAGTTTTATAATAGTTGGATAATACTACCTCAAACAATTAAATAAAAATTCATGAGTTTCAATCCAGCAGAAGCAGAGAAAAAGGACTATTGCTATTTGTTTGATTATAAGCATAAGGTTTGGGTTTTTTCAAAGGATTAAAAGAGAGAAAAAATTATAGATGTATAACAACCGTATAAAACTCGGGTGAGATAACAAAAATGAAAATTGCCCAAACCTAGCGACGTGGATCTTGCTTGCATTTGAAAAAACTCTCTCTCTCTGATCCCGATCTCCACTGTACCACAGCTTGTCGGCTGTCGCCTCTCTCCTCCCGGACGTTTGATACAAAACATGAATTTTTTTTCATAAATTTTCCCCGACAATGAAATGCATGGGTGTGATTCCCTCAGTGTACTATGTGCAAATACACTGGGTAAATCACACCTACACATTTTATTTTCGGGGAAGATTTATGGGAAAGTCACTAGGTGAATCACACCCACACATTTTATTTTCGGGGAAGATTTATGGGAAAGTTTTCGTATTCCATACACTTTTCCCTCCTCTCGACTTGGACTTGAGTATCGTGTCCATCTCTCTCCTAATTTGTTTATCTGGCTCCGTTCATTTGCCAAGAATATCATGCGAGAAAATTAATCCTGAGAAAAGTGAAATGAAGTGAAGTAAAAGAAAGGAAAATTTACTTTCCCATGAGTGTTCACTTGATAAAGGATTTTTCCAGGAATGTATAATTCGTGGGAGCAAACTTTCCCACGACACATAATTCCTTCATTTTTGCAGGATGCATTTTGAGAAAAAGTGAGTCCTAGTGAGAAAATTATTTTTGTGGGTCCCATTATTTTTCTTGCTAACTGAACACCCAAAAAGTTATGGGAAAGTTGATTTTTCCATCCTTTCCCATACTTTCTTGACAACTGAACGAGGTGTCTGTGAATGAGCGGGTTTGGAACTAAAATTTGTTTAGAAATTTGAAGGTTCGATGAGATTTCTATTAACTAACTGAAATTTCTGTACTCAACGTGTGTTTCCTATCGATCAACTAATGCAACGAGGTGAGATTTCTCAGTTTTCTCTGTACCACAAGCTGAAATTGTGTGAGTGCCCAATTATGTTCTTGCACTGATTCCTATGCCGAACCAAACGTAGGAATGAGAATCAGTATTCCAACGTCATTCCATTCCAATGTTCATCCTATTCCATTCCACCGTTCATTCCATCGAACCAAACGCACCCTTAAAGAAAACTAGAAATGGATAACACAATCGTGAAAAAATAACCAACATGAACATCCTTTTACATCAGTGGTACTTTGCATATATAGCCATGGAATGAGAAGGTTATGGTTTTCGGTTCTACCATGTACTCATGCACATGTTTCATTATAGTTACAAAAGAAGGTTAATTGGGTCCCCAACAGAGCAAGTGCATGAGAATCTCAGCCCTGTTCTCCTCTCTCCTCCTCCTTCTATCAGCACCGGCCGTCTTCTTTTCTGGGTTCACCGCACTTCCGTCTATCCACCGGTGGTGGTTGTTTGCCTTTCTTGCTTCCGTCAAAGCAGTTCTCTTGTGTTGAATGGTCTTCATTAATGCTTCCTCGAATTTACAAGCCCTGCCTTCATTTCTGCTCATCTCTCGAATCTACGTGCTCTCTGCGATGGACAATTACCAGCTTCAAATCTATTTGATATAGTTCAAGTTTCTGTTTTGGGCCTATATTTGGTGGTCTTGAACGATTTATATAGGGAAGAAGCAGTTGGACTGACTAGTGAGAAGGAACCGGGGGCGTTTGGAAGTTTCTCCGAACCGGGTCCTATTGTGAAAATCCAGGGTGCAGAGTTGATAGATTTGCAGCAGTGGTTTAGCATAAACCGTTGGTAAAGCAGACACTTGTTTTGACTCTTAAAACCCAATTGGGCCCTAAGCCCAGAATTGGGCCTATTCAGATACAAAAGCAGAAAATAAAATGGAGAGTGGAAAAAATTCATTTAAAGTTCTCTTTCTTTTCTTGAAATCAGCATGAATTCCTAAAATGGTGAGGAATTTCACTTAAATTTGTCCATGGTTTTCTATCTTTCTCGTCCATTTTTTTTCCTTTTAAAATCATTATTGTATATTGAATCTAAACACTCAGGTTGTTTTCTTATTTTTGTGCTGCGGTTGAGTACTGGACAATATTGAGTTTGTTTAAAAGTTTAATTTTGCAGATAAAATTGAAAATACGTGTGTGACCTTGAATCAATAGCTTGGGTTTTTACAATACGGTAAATCCCATCTATTCGCGTACACTAGTATTTTTTAAACCAATAGTTAGAGTGAAAGAGACAAAGGTTTTGATCAAACGTTTCACAAGGTAAAAACTTGTGTCAAATTTGGCATAGCTTTTAAGTCGTTGCCAAATTTTGACCAATGACCCATGGATGGAAAATTCTAAACAAGAAGTATTTTCCGTTTTCATTGTGGCTCGTTGCAAATAGGGTCTCCCATGTTAACATGATATGACGATAGGAATTTAACATGAAATACATGGTAAATATTCATCCAGACTAGAGATAGAGGAGTTAAACGGGCTAGGCACGACACGGAATGGGAACAGTTTTAGATTGGTCGGGCACAGGCATGGAAGTGTGTTCAGCATGGCACGACACGGTCTTAGAACTAACATGACAGGGGCACAGCAAAGACTGTACATGGGCACGAAGTGAAAAAGAGAGAAAAGTAACACACGCGTAGAGAGGAGTTGGATCTCATGAGCCTGTGAATTATTTGGGGAGCATCCGCCCAAGCAGCAAATCCAATTTTGGGACCAGCCCAGAATTCTCTCTAAAAGAAAAGGAAATTATCAAAATTTTCTCCAATGAATGTTTATTTGTTGAAAAAGAAGTCGTTCAATCAAGGATTTTGATGTGGGCTTAGTTAGTTGTGGTTTTGAGCCATATGTTGGGCCAAGAGTTTTTTTGGACGGTTTGGTTGTTGGGTCGGACTTGTTTTGGGCCAAGAATAATCAAGGATTTTGACGTGGGCTTATAGTTAGTTGTGGATGGGCTCATCACGTAGGAGTGAGCTTGCTTCATCACGTCGGTTTGAAGTGGGGCTGCAACAGGTAAGTTGTTGAGCGAGCCTAATTACTCCACTTAATTAGTAGGGGTAACAAATATGGATTGACAAGTAAAGTTATTGTTTTGGCCACTAATTATCAAGGATTTTGTAGTGTTTGATTATGAGTATATATTTTTCGTTGCTAAAAACAATTATGAAGTGACAATCAATCTGATGAATTGAATTGAATTGAATGAAAACATTTACAAAAATTGAAATGCACATTTGATAGTGTAGGAAACTTCACGGTCCTTACACTATATGTATTTGCCCATCATAATATATAATGAAACCCTGAAAAACACATTTATAAGATCTAACACGTCGTCGAGCGTCCAGACGCAATTAACAATCATTCAAACCGGAGAAATAGACCACCTAAGAATCAAAACCAAGCTAAGCGTCTGGATGGGAGCCACATTCGTCCGGACTCACTAAGCCAAACTTCACAACTTCAAACTAATTTTAAGTAAGTTGATCGCGAGTAGAAATGAATTATTGAAAATCATAGCTTGAACAAGCTAAAGAGTAACTTGTATAAATTTGGCATGAATGATTTACATGTTAGGAACGTTTAAACTTGATTTGTTGTGTGAAGAAAGCAATCATGAACGATTTCTTGTCCAATTGCAATTTTCAATTTCAGAATTAATGCCAACTCAACTGAGTAACATTACAACCTAAATGTTATGACAATAAATTTTTGGTTCAACAGTACCCCTGTGTGAAAAACCAATCTTCAATGAATTAGAGTTGGATCTTTTGTTAACCCCGCACTTAAACTCCTTGAAAGCCATCTATTAGAGTTAACATTGATTATTAGTTGACCAACCAAAAAATTTACTCCAGTTAATTTGTCCATTTGCAGAAAATGGCTATAATACACACCCCTTATTTGGGTGTACCATATGCACCTATTGTATGATATGGTACACCTATTGTATGATCCAGATTGTGCCACCTTATCAACAATCGCAACATTTTTTAGTTTTTCGTAACTTTTCAGCAATATGATTCATAATATTTTGGTGCATTTCGTAACTTTTTTTAAAAAAAAATCGTAACTTTTACAAAGAATTCGTAACTATTATAGGACTCAAATAAGGGGTGTGTATTATAGCCTTTTTCCCATTTGCAACATTCATTTCCAAAGGCCAACAACTGAGTGACATTACAACCCAAATGTTATGACAAACACATACTCCAGTATAAAACATTGGTTCAACACTCCTGTGTGAAAAAACCAATCTTAAATGAACTCAAATAGGTCAGTTCTTTTGTTAACCCACACTTAAACTCCTTAAAAGCCATCGGTTAGAGTTAATATTGATTATTATATGACCAGCCAGAAAATTCAGTTAACTTGTCATGTGCTTTCTTGTTCATTCGGAATGTCAACTCAAGCTAAATTATGTTATGACAATTACCTTCGGTTGAACACCCCTATGTGGAAAAATGATACTCCCTCCGTCCCATATTGCTTGCCCCTTTTGGGGAAGGGTATATTTTCCACGCAAAAAATGATGTGTTTATGAGAATTATTTTTTAAAGAAATTTACACCAATTTTTTCTACTCAATGAGATCTTTAAATTGCTGTATAAATTTTTGAAAGAAAATGAATGCTAATACATTAGATTCTGCGTGCAAAATGCATGAAATCCCAAAAAGGGCAAGCAATTTGGGATAGAGGGAGTATTAAGTGAATACGAGGTAGAACTCAGATGTCTTTTGTCAACTTTAGTCAGCCAATAAGATTTAGTCAACTTCTCCCATTGCTTTGTTGTTCATTTTTAGAATATCAACTTAACTGTGTGGCTTTGCGGCAAAAATAATATAATATTTGACAATTACATAACAAACTTTTGTTCCACGTCCCTGTGATATTCACTTTTTTTTTCTTTTCAAGAATGACAATTAGTACTAATTAACGAGGTTGACTATTGCGACTTGATTTGATAATGTGAAATATTAGAATTATAAAAGAGAGTTAAATGGGACAAGAACCATTAATTGGGGTCATGGGTCATTTCTTATGTGATCAATGTGAACTTTAATTTGTTGTGTACTGCAACTTCAGTTAAAGGAAATCGTAGAAAAACTAAAATAACAATGTCAACCATACTTCATGGTAGCAAATCATAATAACAAAATCAAAAAGAAATGATTCAGTGACGCAAATTCACTCTTGAAAAATTGAAGGGTCATCTTTCGGGTTAGAATCAATCAGGCAGTTGATCATCTGTCTTAGGAAAAGTAAAAACCAAGGAGTTGGGCCCAATTCCACTAAATTAGGCCCTAACTAGATGCTTATTCAAGCCGAAGAACATTTAAAAGAGAACGAAAAATAAGGGAGGAGAGGAGGAGGGGAGGCCCAAGGCCATATGTTCGAATTTCACAGAGGCCAACCATCCCTAACCTTGGGATTGGGACCACTAGGCGTTATGACTGGTCGTTACCTTCAACGCCTCGTAACTAACTACAATTAGTAATTAAACCATATACTATACATAATGAATTGAGTTCACACGATGCGCTCAAACAAGAATTGTACTTTCCAGGTTGAGGTGCAATTGGCATGATGTGGTTGGTGTCTTACCAAATTTGTTGAAGTTTTGGCGTGCTTTTCGGTCTTCCTGTCAATTTGTGGTAATTATTATTCAAATTAGACTTTTTTGAAAACAAAAAATAAAGAAAGGTGTGAGGTGGTTAGTTCGACTCACGTACGTTCTACTTTGATTCAGATTCGAGGAATAGGGTTAATACTTGTAATAATATCCACTTGGTTAATGCAAAACAAATAATACTATGAACAATAAAAAAAAAATGCTAAGCTTTCGATTTTTGGGATTCTAATTCTTTTTCCTCATTACTAGGGGGCAGTGAGGACTTTCTTTTCTATTTTTTAAAATCCGGATGACACTTTCAATTCGGACCGTTGGGTGCATTATTGGACGGCCCGGGTGTGCCGAGAGGGTACCACGTGGTACCCTCCCCGTACCCAAAATTTTCTCATTGAGGGTCAATACCTAGAATAATATGTCTGCCTTTAATTTTGTTAATGCAAAACAAAAATTATTAGGAACAAAAAGTAGCTAACGGTTATGGTTTCACACAATGCGTTGACAAATCATATGTACTATCAGTTAAAAAAAAAAGGACAAACCATATTTACTACCATATATATCCAAACAAGAATTGTACTTACTGGTAGAGGTGCATTAGGCATGATGTGGTTGGTGCCTTACCAAATTTGTTGAAGTTTTGGCATGCTTGTTAATTTGTTGTAATTATTACTCAAATTAGACCATTTTTGAAAACAAAAAATATAGAAAGGTCTAAGGTGGTTAGTGTAGACTTGCGTATGTTCTACTTGGGTTCAGATTCAATTTCAATAGGAGAAATTTTTTGCCTCAATGACGAAGCAAGGACCAAGACTTTCGAGGAATTCGGTTAATACTTGGAATACCATCCGCTTGGTTAATGCAAAATAAACGATATTATTAACAATAAAAATGCTTACCTTTTGATTTTGTGATTTTCTTTTGCCTCAATGGCCGCCCTAGGGCAGGGCGAAGATTTTTTAGCAATTAATAGGGTCAATGCCTAAATATAAAAACTGCACTATTCACTAGCATTTTTAGCTAAATTAATTTTAACCTAAACTGTTGATGCTCGTTTTACATATGTAACAGAAACAGATAACAAAAAAGGTATCTCCTTTACTTGAAATTTGAGAACATCATCTTGGTTCCATTGGCCCAAAGATTGTTAAGTTACCAACTCTCCCTACAACTAAATGGGCCCAACAATGTATATTAAGCTATCTAACACCCTACCTCATGTGCAAACCTGTCTTGCACGTGGAGATACAAATTTTCAGAGAGAGAGAGCATAGTAGAACAGGATACGAAGGGGAGAAACAGAATGCAAACGGGGAACAAATGCAAACAGCGAGACTTGAACCCAAGGCCTCTCGCAGCCAGAGCTCTGATACCATGTACCATGTTACACAGTCTTGTGTAGAACTCAACCCCAAAAGCTAGCTTGTGAAGTGAGGGTTCCCTCACGCTTATATTATTACTTAGGTAGCCAGGCAATGTGGGACATTGCTTCACAACTTTCCCTAAAGCTTAAGCTGTTAGGAAATAGGTCCAACAATGTATATCAAGCTATCTAACGAAGATGTGACTCGTGATCTTGAGAAGTAATGTAGGCCGTCTAGTTAAGAAGTTCCGGTGATTCAAATGAACCACTCTGATTTCTCTCGTGTCCAAAAGCATTGGGTTGTAACCATGGAGTCTTATTTCTCTTATGATCTAGCTTCAACTCTACCTCAGTTTCTCTGCCATTTTCCGGTATTTGTTTTGTTGTGGCTTAGTATGGTTTTACAATTCTTTAACAGCCAGACAACAAATGAGATTTACTTGTGCATCAACAAGTATTGATGAAGCTTAATGTTACACCTTAAAGAAAAATAACAACAAGGCTACAAAAGGAATCAGTGATACCTCGAAAAAACGGCACCTACAAGAACCATGAACTTCTTAGACCCCTCTTGACCAGCATTGCAAAACATGCAAACTTCTCCCTTGGCAGACATTTGGGCATATTCTGCCCCACTGCTTTAGTACCCTTTTTTACTGGAGCATCAAAACTTGTTTGATCATCAAAACCCAAGATGGAATTTGGGACTTGATTAGTCTTCGCAGCAGATAAAGGAACGGTTCCATGAAGAGCGGAAGTCATGGGCAACGACCAACCACCACTTGCTATAACTTTCTGCTCAGATAAGAGATAACAAAGATTAACGACCAAACTGAAATGTCCATATTCATGAAAATACTTTGCTAAGTGTTTCGTAACTTTCATAAATTGCTCCTTTGATAATCACGTTTATGCAGTTACTATATGATAAATCCCAGTTGCAAATAATGATATTAGGTCATGACCATGGCCTTGAATCGTTTCTCTCACTGAAATTAACTTACCTGATACAAGCCTCAAACAAGGATAAAAAAGACTTTGTATTATAGAGGTATGGTCCTCAAGAACATAACAAGAAAAAAAGGAGGAAAAGATCGCGCTGCATCAGACCAACAAGATTCCTAGTACCACTTGGACAAATAACGATAATAAATAAAATGATATGAGTAGATTTCCTAACCCTTCGGGGCAAAGACACATTTGTTTGCTGCATCAAGGCATCCTGGGCGAGTGACCAATCCCATATTGAGATGATATAGCTGTTGTAAGAAAACATGTCAGAAGCTCACACACCATTTAATTACTCATATTACTAAAGAAGCAGAAGTAACGATGACTTGATTACAACTCCATAGATAACCTGGTAGAGCCTGTAAGAACTCGATAGGGGTCCTCACGAAACCGCAATAATTCATCCTGGTACCCCCGAAAAAGGTATTCAAGTCTTACTTGGTGATACAAGGAGGTTAAATCACTCCGAAAGCTCAAGAGATAAATGATAAATGAACTTGTAAAAAGAGAAGACGACAATCCAGAAAAAGCACATAAAAAAAACTTTTGTCAAACCAGTCTCCGAGGTTAAATTCAAATTGTCCAGCCATCAATCTAAACCCTGCTTCCTTAAGGATCAAAGCAACATCTTTCTCCACTTGTTCGCGCTCCACCTATAAAGTACCACGAGAAGATTAATTGTGATGAATAAATAAGCATTCCTCGTGAACTCATACACATCTATATATGCACACAGGCACACAAGCATTGGATACTATTACTTTCAATAAATTAGCAAACATGAGCTTAAATCTCCTTGAGGAGCTGAGATCTTCCTCCATAGAAACACGAGATGGAAAGTAGCATGCAGTTTACAACAATATGCTTTGGATCCAACATAAAATCATATCTTAAGATGCCATTGGCAAAAGAATAGCTAGGACCTCCCCTGCTTCTCTGTACCTCGGATTGGCAGGAAGATTCGTTGAAACAACGGGGAAAACAAAAGGATGAAAAAATAGCTTCCACTACACCTTATATTTCCTTCTATTTCTCAACTATTTTTCCTACAAAAATCCCTGTGAATCCAACCACTGTAGGTTTCAAGATCATATTGACCCTTGCTCATGTGCTCCTAAGTTAGAATCAACTAGGACCCTCTCTCCCATCAAGAAAGAAGCCTGCTTCCAACTAGGATAGCACCTCTCAAGCATATAAATTCCAAAAGAAACAAAAGAAAAGCTACTAGGCAAGAGAAATATGTAGTAATGATAAGATAATAGAATAAATACTAACTCAAATTAGCACAAGCACTAAGTACAAATATAATACTTGGGTTCAAACACAATAGTTGATACAGATTACAAATTGAAATCTATACTTGGGCTAACAACAAGAAAATATCTTCAGAGAAAATATCCCATTTAAGGGATCCCTTATTAGATCATTGGTGTATATATATATATATATATATATATATATATATATATATATATATATATATATATATATATATATATATATATATATATATATATATATATATATATATACATGTGCTCCTAAGAAGTTCCCATATTTAGTTGAGGTGCACTCAAGCTGGCCCGGACCACCCAGTTACTAAAAAAAAATCTCGCTCTCCCACACCCGCTCCCGTTTTATGCAACTAAAGGTTATTTGCGAATCCTTGAAGGAATTGAATCTTCAATGGTAGTGTTCAGCATAAACTTCCCAAGAAAATTAACCGCAAAAGGAACTTATTTGACACCTTATATCAAATTTTAACACGAGGTCATGGTTAATAGTGGTGAGTAAAAAATATGCCAGGTCAACCCAATGAGATATAGCACCACCTTAAGTATTACGAGGAGCTATTGCTAACAAATCCTCTCTCTTCTCTCCTCTCCTCTTCTCTCTGTCCAAAAAACGCAAGAACGAAGGTCCAAGGGCTTAAGTTCATTCAAGAACTCTCATCAGCTCAGACGCCTCGGATCCCTAAATTTCAAAATAAGTGTAGATTGATGATTCACGTTCGATGTTTAACGTATGTTAAAAATATTTATCGAGAGCTTGGTTCAAGTTTGACTACTTAATTTATTAAGTTGAGCCTTCCACTATGAGAATTTTGTGTGTTGATTCCATCCGTTCAATAACTATGTTCCTAATTATATGTGGGAGGTAATATCGGTTCATCCAAAGGCACCACTAGCCAAGCCCCATGTGGCGGACATAAGGGAAGCAACTTGGAACAAGTCATGCATAAAAAAGATAAAGAAAAGAGTCATGCGTAACAAATAATTTAACGAAAAAACCTTGTTCGTCATCTACTTCATATGCAAGCATTTGTAGTCTGAGGTTACAAAAGAAAATTCGAGTATGAATAGTTTGCAGAAAAACAAACCCAAGATGGCCGACAAAGTGATACTATCACCGTGAAAAGAGACTTTCGTAGATCAGAGTACACCATACCCCTGCGCAATCAGTACAATAAATTAGGAAGCAAGAATTCTTAAGAAAGAAAATAAAGACATTGGGCCAAAATCAGGACAAGGAATCCAGCGTGGAAAATTGGGGGCCACCTCGCAGCATCAAGTGCTATATTGAGTGGGAGCATTCCATTGAGTCGGCGCATTGAGTCCCACGGTTTTTTACTCGTGAATCGGACATCAGTTCGAGCTCCATAGGCAAATACACATGTGCCGCACCACAGTGGTTCGGCAATAACAGTCCTTCTGCATTATCGAATGTGATGTAATAGATAATATCTTCTTCCAAATGGATGTCACGATAACCACCACCATCACCACCATCCGGAGCCCATTCCTGTCATTGGTTCAAAAAAGCGATTATCAAACAAAATAAAAAATTTGGTCCAAAAAAGAAAAATAAAGAAATTTACAGGATCGCCCCGCTTAATTGCGTTTCAGCCTTTTTAACAGTTCCCGACAGCAGAAAAAAAAAAAAACCGAAAATAGGAACAGGGCCTAACAATTCGACATTGGAGTTTTTAGCTTCGAATCTCATCTGTAATTACCAACATACGTGAAATGGAGCAACCTGTACCAGACACCCTCGTCATAAAAAATATATACTCTATCTGCACGATGTTGTTAAAGTCCTACTACTAATCGGATCAAAAACTAAAACATTTACTCCCTCCGTCCCTTTTTGTTTGTCATTTTTTGATAATCGTGTCAGTTTTCGATCGCTTATATCTTTTAATATTGATCTCCAAATATATGCAATATGGATCTTGTTTGATAGTTCACGATTAATTCTATTATACAAAGTTTTTAAAACCGTGAAAAACATTATAGATTGAAAGATATAAACAATTTAAGGCATAACAGAAAATGGAATAATTGACAAACAAATTGGGACAGAGGGAGTAGTTCTTTTGAAAGTCTCGTAAGCATAACATATACGTAGAGAGAAGATGAGACGGGGATAGATGTTGGTACCGTCAACTCTCGCACCATCGCTGTGAATCGACCAGGGCCGGTCCAAGCCCTAGGCCCAAGAGGCCTGGGCCTAGGGCACTCTCCAAAACCCAAAATTTTAGGGCACTCCCATAAGTTTTGACACTAGGCTTGGGAAGGGATCTTTTGGCCCAATAAAAAAGTCCAATTCAAACCTTGGGCCGGCCTTGCCTCCACCCTCGTCGATCAAAATTTATCTAGTCTGGAGGAGAACAAAAGGGATGGATGTACGCTAGGTTATACAGATGAAACGAAGATAGATGCACGGACCCATAGGGCAGACACAGACAGGAATGCAAACGACCCAAATGAATGGCATAGGTTTTTTATCAGTTTGATTTTTTAAGGAAGACAGGAAACAAAAAGGTAAATTATTTATGTAACCTTCTACTTTCACTCAAATTTCGCTTTGGTCCTTATGAATCTACTTAGTTTTTTAAGAGTGCGATTTTGTTCATCTCCCTCAAAGAGGTCTATTGGGTGAAATGAGACAGAACCCACACAAAATGATGTCATGTTTATTTCAGTAATAAACTTTTTGGTAAGCATGATGTCATTTTGTGGTGGGATTCATATCATTTCAACCAATACGAGAGAGGATTTTGTTCACACTCTTTTGAGGAGGGTAAACAAAACTTCACTCTAATTTGAACCATTCCCTTATACTTCATGATATGTTGCAATGTACCTCTCTTTTGCCTTCCGTTTGAATTGTGGATGCAAAATGCTTATGTGCCATCACGTAAGGTGCATATGAGGGGTACTTTGGGTATTGCGAGTGTAAAAAATTCGGAACAAATCAAAAAAAGTCACCGGCTTTAATATTCTCTCTCTCTTCCCCCGCCGCCCCAACATTCAGTACCTTTAATTGATTGACATTTGCTCTTAATCTGCTTATGTATTTATATACAATAACTTATTCTTAACTTCCTGACCTGATGGATCTTAACCTAGTAAAAGCACTGATAGCCAAATTCATAGAAATTCAGAAGAAATTGAGATCTAAATAGTGGAACTTAAGTCACTGATAGTATCAAGCAAAATGAGAAAATTACAGTTTTTAAGAAGGAAAAAGAAAATAATAAATAACATATAATTCTCCACACACACACACACACTCACTCTCTCTCACACACACACACACACTCACTCACACATTCTCTCTCTCTAACATTCACACTTTCCTTCCCTTTCGTGCTAATAGAAATTCCCGCCAAAAGGGAAATAAGGAAAAAGAAAAGAAACAATATTAATTTACGTGTAATAAGAAAAAGAAAAGAATATCCCCTTAAGTGTATCATTCCCTCCTCCTTGAAAACAACCTTGTCCTCAAGGTTGGAAAGAGGGAAACTGATGTTGGAGCTTGTGAAATGGCTCCCATGGAGCATTTTCAAGCACATAATTTGACCATTGAACAAGGACCATAGTGAGAGGTCTGTTGTATTTCTTCACAATCCTGTCCAGAATGGCTAAAGGAGCCTCAAGAAATTGCCCTGTAGCTATAATGTAGGGTTGATTGGAGAGATAGAATCCAGTTTCCTTTTGAGCTGAGACACATGGAAGACAGAATGGATTTTGGAGTCAGGGGGTAGTGCTAGTTTATATGCTAGGCCCCATCTGTTGGGTGATCTGGAATGGACCATAGTATTTTAGGGCCAACTTTGGAACAGGCCTTCCAGCTACAGAGGTTTGTTTATATGTTTAGAGCTACAAATAAGCCCACTTTGACCACAAGAACCTTACCGACTGGTTGCTAAGCCTTCAAGAAGTTCGAGAGGTTTAGCCTTCAATTAGGGATGGCCATCTCGGCCGACCCGCTCAACCCGTCCCCTCCCTGAATGGGTAGGGGGATTCGGGGATTTTTGCGGGGATCGGATAGGGTATGGAGATTATTTTTAAAAAATTTGGAGGATCGGGTATGGGATGGTATTGTTAGTCCCCTCCCCGATCCCTACCCCTCCTTGTTCCCCTCCCCTCCCCTCTCCTCTCCACATCCCCATTCACATATATAGATATATTATAAGTTTATAATTTTTTTTTTTTGGGATAAGTTTATAGGTAAAGTTATAACTTGTAAAAAGTTAGGGTTACTCAACCCTTGGAAGAGGGGCTGTTGGAGACTAGTTTAAACTACTTTATGATTTTTGTTTGATGTTTGTTGCTACTAGTAATCTTGTTTTGTTCATCTTGAAACTAGAATTAGTTATCTTGTTTTGTTCAGCTTGGAACTGGAACTAGCTATCTTGTTTTGTTCAACTTGAAACTGTATCTTGCATCTGATTATATGCATATGATGGCAACAGGAGTTAAAGGATCACTTGCTTGGAAATATGATTTATATGTATAAGAATATGAATCTAGTACTTTTATTATTTGGTGTTTTTAATTAATTTGCTAATGTTTCTTAAACAAAAATAATACCTCTTTTATACATATGCTTGCATCCATCGACATTGTGAGATATCTAGGATTGGTCTGATGCACTACTGATGTCTTTCAAATGCCCATTTATCCATGAATTTTTGGATCCTCAATTCCCCGTGGGGATCCCCATTCCCCACATTGGGTTGGGGATGGAGGTTAAAAAAAAGATACCTGGTGGGTATTGGGGAGGTGAGGGGGATTGATATGGGTTTGGGGATGGAGGTAGTGGTATCCACCCCCTACCCTCCCCATGCCCATCCCAATCTTCAATTGGGGAAATGGAAGTACTGAAATACCCCGGTAAAGAATAGCTCTCCTTTTGCACACCATCGTTTGGGTTCTCTCAGGCAATACAAGCCAGGGGTGTCCTGTCCTTCGTATTGAATCCTCCATTTCTTGGGAAAGAGTACAAGAAGACGGACTGAAAAGAGAATGGAGAACAAGAACAGGTATTGCAGACCACAATTTTTTTTACCCCATTTGAAAAGTGTTCCTCATTTCAGTCTCCCAACTTGCAGACACCATTGAAGTAACTTCTTCCATGCCACTACAGTAATCGCACAGTTGATCAACTGATTCGAGGGTTGTGTTATAACGGGTACTAAACATGAGATAAGCTCTGTTTCACAAGAAACCGAATTATAACCATTCCCACATAAATTGGATAAAAAGCAGCCATTACGTGTGTAATACCAATTTTTACGTGTGTAATACCAAATCATACGAATCACTAGGTTAGAGTTCTCTTCCAACAAACACGCGACTTGTTAATAGAGTTGCATGACATCATGTGTTAAGTTGAATCACCTTGACAAGTCGAATGTTCTCAAACTAATGAAAGAACAATGACTGAACCGTCTATTTATGAGACTTTATTTACCTCATACTGAGAGCCTACTTGCAGTGTTTACAACTAAGAGAAATTAAATCTCCCCGTCCACAGGATAATTAGTCAAAAACTACTACCATTTTCAATTTTAGCCATCCCATTGGAGATGCTCTAATAAGAGCCCACTTGCAAGTGTCTACAACCACAAATTAGACCGACAAATTAGACCAACATGTACAAATTAGACTGACATGTACAAATTCAAGTAATCATATAACAACGAAAGAACTAGAACGCGAGAATGAGTGGAGTGCACTATCCGAAAATCAGTGTTCCTTCCATCTTGAAGATCCCACATCAAAGTGCACCATCCCGAAAAGTTACCACAAGTGCTTGCTCCAAATCAAACCTGTACACGAGGGGTTGAAACATAATAAGTTGGATAACCGAGTAAATAACCACCCCCACCAGAACTAGCTAGATCAAGAATATACAACAGTAGAGGATACCCAAATTCATTTTTAAGTTGAACAAAACAGTCCAAAGAATGAGTCGAGAGAAAAATCTCAGTTGTCCATACAAGGACACTCTAGGGTCAACTTAAAAAGTCCAATGAATGAGTCAAGAGAAAAATCTCAGTTGTCCATACGAAGACACTCTAGGGGCCTCTACCTCCGACAGAAGATGGGGGGGCTCTATCCACCTCCTAGGCGCCATTAGCAGACACTATTGGCACCTCAAACCTTTGACAACAGACCATTAGTGGACACGACCTCTATCAGATCCAATATCACAGAGTGAAACAAATAAAGCCGCATAGCAAGAGATGGATGATCGTACACCTTCCCAAAGGTTAAATTCATAGTGTCATACTTTACCCATAATTTCTCATAAGAGTCCAGGAAAATCAAAATATTATGTCTCACATGAATAACAAGTATGGTAGAACAATATGACTTGGGTTGTCGACCTAGCCCCTTGTTTCAGCCCAAGAATGATCTAGTCCGCCCCTCCACAGATCATGTTCTAAAGGGTTTCACAAATGCAACAGGAACGGAAGTAGAAAGAGAATCATTTCAAAGAAAACCAGAAAGGTAACTCCTTTGCTTTTTGTTAGAGAACATCATCTCGGGTTCCGTTGGACCAAAGATGTGACTTGAGAATAGTTGATACACTCATGATCTTGAGAAGTTATGTTGGTCGTCTAGTTAACACCGTTTCAAATGAAAAACTCTGATTTCTCTCTTGTACAAAAACATTGGGCTTAACATAGTCTTATTTCTCTTATGATCTAGCTTAAACTATACCTAAGTTTCTCTGCTGTTTTCTGGTATTTCACTGCTGGTTTGTTGTGGCTTAGTATGGTTGTACACTTCTTTAACATCCGGACAACAAGGCTACAAAAGGAATCAATGATACCTCGAAAAACGCCACCTACAAGAACCGTGGACTTCTTAGACCCCTCTTGACCAGCATTGCAATATATCCATACTTCTCCATTGGCACCCCTGCCACAAAAAGAAGAAAAAAGCGAATAGCAAAAAGTCAAGTTCAATGAACTACAATTGTTATTGTTAGCTTGGAGACATAAACTAGCTGCACACAGGGCCGGCCCAGGCCCAAGGCCCACAAGGCCTGGGCCTAGGGCACTCCAAAAATGGCTCAAATTTGGGGCACTCCAGCACTTTGTACAAATGGGCTTGACTAGAACACTTTTTTGACCCAAAAAAGAAAAAAAATCCATTATTAGTTATAAAAGAGCCCAACCATTGTGACCCAATATTTAAAAAAAGACCCGAAAACCATTGTGGCCCAATATTAAAAAAAAGGCCCCAAAGGTGAAGTTGTTTTTATAGGCGAAGTTGGTTTCATCACTTCTATGAGTATCCAATGTGGGACTAAAAGGAGCAGTGCAAGTTTCACTTCTATGAGAGCATGCAACAGATTCTTTTGTTTAAGAAAATATGTCAAGGTCTTAGAGATAGGGAATAGAAGAAGCCATAGAAATGGAAGAATATCAAGTAGTGGAGCCTACCTCAATACTCGAATTTATACAAATAATCAAAGACTTCAAGCCAATTTACCCAATGAAGCCATAAAGGCTGTGTTAGACAGTTAGCTAGAAGCTAGATAATTTCTGCGGGATTAACAAAATGCATCGAGACAGTCCTTTACAAGAACAACTCGATTTAAAGGACACAAGTATGGATTTAAGTTTGAATCACTTCACTGGAGAAATATCATCAGGATCCAGAAACACTCTATTTGAACTACGAAAAGTCCAAAAAATTACTAGAAAACCAAGATGCAAAGCAAACTACTAAGGCCATCTCAAATCCTCAATCCGAGTAAAATGTTGGTTAAAAAAGCTTTGATTTGAAATGATGCATTCCAACCCTTACTCTTTTCTTCTCATCAGACCTTTTCCAAAAGCTTCCCAAATTATCCTTATATGGCCGAATCCTCCTTCGACCATTTGGTCCATTTCTTTATGAAAGTTTGATTTTGGAGAAAGCTTTTTAATCCCACATCGGTAGAACAAGTGGGAGTTTTTGCTCCCCTTCCTAGATAGCTTCAACTTGACTCTCCCTATTTCTAAGTGGCAGAACAAGCCAACAGCTAGTGATGATTTTATATGCTATGTTTGGGTTTAATTTTAATTTTTTTTTAAAAAAAATATTTAAGAGTGAAGGGCACATTATTGTAAGTAGGCCTAGGGCACTTTGGACCCTTGGGCCAGCCCTGGCTGCACAATCTAAATTATTGTGCATAACTTGCCCACATACGCAGACACATTATGATACTAATCTCCCAACTACACTATCATCATGAAGAAAAGCTTCGTACCTCCATATCGCTTGTTCTCATAATCTACATAAAAGTCACGCAGAACCCAACGGACCCTTGGCAATGCTGCATTACAAGTAAAAGGTTTAATTAGAGCTTGTATACTTGAAACCAAATACAAAACCCACCAACAAAATACATAAAAAGTACCTTTTATCTGCAAAGCAGTTGTATCATGAAGAAATGCTCCAAACACATTATAGTGCCCCAAAGATACTGAACATATGTTTTCTCGTGCTTCCTCTTCCCTGCAATAGACAATAGACAATAACCATAAATAGATAGTCAAATAGCCTAGCAACTAACATCACGAAAAACGATTTAGGATTTAAATTACCCGCCGACCACTATAGCCAATGTTTGAATAAACCCTTTAAAAGGGTTGGGCTCGCGTTCTTTCATAACAATTAGCCAACGATCAAACTTTGTCGTCTCAGCTCCATCTTGGAATCCGAGCTGGGAGAGAGGACCTAGATGCAAAAGAAGAACAGGTTCATCAAACATGCAATTGGTCTTACTTTGAAACAGCATATTTCTTCCTTCCACTATTTCAGTTGAAACTCCGAATTATATGTTTGATGAATGTATTCCCAACCAATATCACCCAGTAAAAAAGATTACTTCTTTAATCAACAACAGTAATGAACAGCTAATTGCGACCCATACACTAGTCACTACTCACTAGCATTGAGCATATCAGACACTTCTTGTACAAATGAAAATACAAAAGTAATCCAAAATCAAATAACTCGTAAACATCCATGGACATTTTATGAAGAAATGAAAGAGGGGACTGATCTTAGAACTGGTGCTCAACCACTCAGCGCTAACAAATTTTTTCCAAGGCCTTATAATTCTTCCTACTGCTTCAAACATGAGAGCAACAAAGTGATTTATCACATAAGCTTAGTTACCTTTTGAAGAGGAATAGGTAAATAAACCAAATTCTCAAGTACCACAGCAAGACTATAATTGCAACCATGGAGAGAGATATGGAAGTCCCAAAATTGTTGACATAAGATTTCACCAATTATGCCAAATTCAAGAGGGTTACAACTATCTGTTTATGTTCGACAATCTGACCCAAGTTAAAATGACACATGTATACTTTTATTTCCTTTTTCTTTTGATGTAATGAACACATGTATTCTTTGCTTTTGAGTACAAGAAATCCACACTGTAGAAGAGAGAACATACAATCAACGAACTGCAATAATAAAGTTGGAGGATATGCAATTTTTCCTAGCACTTTTACACACTCCAAAAACTGCTCATTAGATGAACAAGTGTAAAAAAATGAACTCATCCTCCCTATACAACTCAGTCACCCACAAAGCGGCATAAATCTAATTTACAGGAAAAGTTAGGGAGCCTATCTATTATAGCGTGGCCAGCAGAATGTTATAAAATTAAGCTGGAAAAGGCCTTATTTATTGCAGTGCCTTTTCAGTTCCTTTTGCTGAAAATTGAACTCCGAACTATGTTTCCAAACTTTAAAAGAAAAGCACTCTTAACATTAGGAGTGACTTGCACAACCCCAAGGCAACTTTCAGTATTTTGTTGCATGTAAAGGCAGCGCAAGATTTCCACAAAGTTCAGCGTGTTATCCTTCGATGTAACTTCAGTTAACTTAGGCAAATCATTAATCAGAAAATATAACTCACTTTGGGATAGGTCTAGATAGGCAGAAGCTTGTGGGCCGATAAAGAGACCTAATTTGCGTAGGCAAGGCCAACATGACCTTTTAGGACCCAAAACAAACCTAAAAAATGAGCCGATTGCAAGTATTGAACGCCTGACCAAAATTTTTAGTTTAAACTTTTAGCTGGTTTTACCCTTTTCAATTCTTTGTACTGGTTCTAAGACTGCTCTGTGTTTGTTTAATGGGATTGGTTCTCGTATTTGATTGGCTTGACAGAATATCACCTTAGACGCTTGATTTAATGGATACTACATCAGAGAAGCCTCATTTTTTGCATTCAAGACACCAACAAAATCATTTCTTTTTTTGGCTTTGAAAGCAAGAGCAGATAGATGGGAAAGGTAGAGGATTGGAAGCCACTCAAAAACCCCTTTCATGTCCTCCTTACCCTATTTGTTCACTTCAATTTGGTTCTGCTATGACCCAAATTTCTGCACCATAACATAACATATCAAGTTGTCCAAGAAAAAACTTCTATAAGAAACAAAAACTGTAATAGAAAAATTCGACTTCATGTCTTGGCAAGACTTGATTTCATTTCCATTTTATTGGCCCCAAACTGTAAAATCAATCTCAAAATGAAACTTCATTAGATGGCCACACTATCCACACCCTACAAAAAGGTCAAGCCATAGGACTTGTCAACGAACCCATTTTCAGCAAATTGTAGTTACGCAAATCAGATGCATTCTGATGCAAACCAAAATAAAGGGATAGATTAATTAAGAGATGGAGGATCCCAAATGGGATACAAGGAGCAAAAGCTCTCAATATTCTATTATCAATATATCAAAAACTACCTAATGAAGACCCAAGACACCCATTGACCCAAGCTACGCACGAGGTCAATGGTTCGAGTGTATGCCTGTTGTTGATGAGTGCATCTAGCATGGAATAATGAAGGGATTGTTGTTCCCGTAGGAAATATGTACATAATTTGTTTTTAAGCTTGTAGCAAAATATTCACATTTCTAACTCCGGAGTTCAGGTTGCAATGCAAAAAGATTTGGTTGGAAGTAGATTGCACACACTAAAAGGTCTGCTTCCTTACTAATCTAGTAATGCTGAGGAAACAAGCGCAGCAAAAGATTTGCAGGTTGCACATTTAGGAGTTCGAAATATCTGGCCTGATCAAATATCTTTGTATTTGGCCTGGAACTTCAGTTGAATGACAGTGCCTAGTCATTCCTTGATAATAAAAAGTCAGAATGTGAAACCTAATATTGGTGAATAGGAAATATCAACAGAAAGCGGTCGTTCAAGATCTGTCCCACAGAAGAATTCTAGATAAATTACGCTTCTAGCTGTGTATAACTTTTTCCAAATCTAAAGTACCTCGTAAAAAAGGACGGTAAGAAGTCCAATTCCGATAATTCCAGTGACAATAAGTATAGTAATCATTAAAGTTATATTATTACTAGAACTTATGAGCCATTAAGAAGAACGATAAGTTGTTGGAATATCAAGGAAAGACGAACGAAAGAAAAAATCCACATACCATTGTTCTTCATATCCTCTTTATCCACTTTTATCCCTGCAAAACTCCATAAAAAGAAAATTATAGGGAAATGCTGAGCACAAACTTTGGCTTTGCTAGAAACTTTATCAGAAAATAGTGAATTTGAAACCAAGTAACAAGATATGCCATAATTTCTTCAAAAAGTGAAACAACATAATTAAGGGCAAATTGCAGACACCCCTTGATTTTTTAAGATCATCACTGATTACCAGCTCAGATTTACATGTCATCTGTACTCGCTTGCTGATGTTGAGGCAAGCTATCAAAATCTGATAAGTTTGTATACTAATTTCAGTGGAAAAAACACAAAACCCCTGACTTTACACAAAAAGTCAAACACACACTTGGCAGAAACCCATCACAATACTCCCTCACACTTAACAAGTCATCTCATCCGTACTCAAATAAATTGAGAGAAAACTAGACTTTTTAAAAAGTGGATATCCAGTAAGGTAGTCTATCTAAATGAAAGAGCATGCCGTGACCTATTTGGGGGGAAAACTTAGGTTTGATAACTTAGGTTTCCAGGGTAGAAATCAGTTCTAAAACTATGACACCAGGGCATTCGAGCATGAGGCCATGAGTTGGTAGTCTAAGGATTTGAACAAAGTAACGAACAGACGACTATGAAAAGAGAGGCTAGTGGAGTATCTTTACCAGAATGCACTATTAACTTTGGAGTCAATCCAAAAACCATTATGAGAAGGCTAAGCATGTTTAATGGTATACATCTCGAAAATGAATACTTCAGAGAATTATACACACAAGTACATACCTCCAATGAAGAGCTTTGAAGACGAAAAGCAACGAATGGTGTTGAGCATAGTCTGCCTCACGAGACTTCCACATCTCCCACAGAAGAGCATTGCTATATACCATATGATGCAGAAAAACAGTTCTATAGTGTCAAATTAATTCATCAAGTACCATGTTAAAAAGTGGAGAAAATGGAGAATAAGATTTCAAAATGTAGAGATGATATTATCTACATGCAAGCGAGATGATGACAAATCAATGAATAATATCTGGTTATATTGACCTCAGGCAGCTCATCAGAAAGTTCACAAGTTTCAAAGCCAAACAATTATTCCACACTAGGAGTTTGGATTGCAGGTGTTTCTTGGAGAACTGACACTTAGCAATAAGAAATGGTATTTAGAGTACCACAGATTTAGAGAAGAACTCCAAAGTACCAAACCATATCAAATTCTGTGACTTCAGTCAGATGAAGCATTTTCCATAATTAGGACAAGCAAGAGTAACTTCAGAATTGATCTGAATGCTATTCCTCATAATAAAATGATACTCATGGTTTTCCTACTACTAATAATTAAGCTGACAACGAGGAAACACTGTTTTAGAAGGGGGGGGGGGGGGGGGGGGGGGGGGGGGGGGGGGGGGGGGGGGGGGGGGGGGGGGGGGGGGGGGGGGGGGGGGGGGGGGGCACAACCATCTTTTGCATTCTTCCATGCGGACAAAGATCATGCTCTAAAGCTAGGAATGCTGAACAATAACTTCAATACCTTTCCAACCAACAGAGAACACCTAATGTCTGACCTCAGGAACAGGGAACAAGCTTTTTAATTCATGTTTCCAACCTTTTTGCTCTTTAGAGAACACATTAAATTTCATCCAATGATGACAAAAAAAAAAAAACCATATTGCAGAATGCATTTCTCAAACTTGTTCAATCTTTTCTCTCTTATAGTCGATCATGGGAGACCAACACAACTTATTAAAAAACAAATATTCAGTTCGTGCTCCAAACAATCAGAACATGAACATAAAGCAAATCATGCTTTCAACATAAGCATTCATACGTATTGAATACTCAAAAACCCTGAGTCGACACTCCATTTGCTAAACCATATTTCACCAAACCCACAACACCATGGTAGACACTTTTAAGTTTCCATTTCCAAATTATATCTGTAGTATGTACAACTTGCAACTCAAAAATGTCATCCTCTATACCATAAAACAAGTTTTCTATTCTGATTATTCACCTGGCAAATAAACTGAGAACGCACATAAGTAAACAGCATCAAATCAAATGAACAACAAACATTTCTGTCAAATCTTTTCTCCAAACAACAAGAACACTTGCACAGACGAAAAACAGAAAAGGATTAAAAAAAAAAAAACTGTGACGAGATCATATAGAAGGTAACGCAAAACAGAGAGAGCATAAAATTGTGATTGTACCTGCAACAGAGTGGTTCAGGGAGAGGGGGGGAGAGAGATTTTACAATGGAGCGAGTGTTGTGAGAGAGAGAGAGAGAGAGCGGCTAGGGTTTATGGCTTACTATAGACAGTGTGGAACCTATAGCGAGAGTCCGCTCTGGGTTTTGATCCTCCGCGGTTATCTTTCACTGGAGTCACCGACCGTTTGATTTCTCTATCGCATGGGTACAATGCTAATGCTAATAGCCTAATACTAATACAATCGTAAATGAGCTCTGGTGGACAAATTTCCCAGGGGGCTTGCTATGGGCACACCCATTTTTAGTATACACCAAATATACACTATCTTTTATAGAATCATTTCGGAACCGCACACTAACAAATGAAGTAGTACCTCGAGGTCATTGGTGGGCATCTTTGACGGAATAGAAGCTGGGTCACTTGGTTATGTCTCGAATGTACAATGAAACCAAAATATATAGGCCAGTGTGATGGATTTTGTTTGTCTTCGGATGCCACAAGCATTCACTGCAGTCGATGATTTAATTTTTACATAAACGTTTCTTATGTGGGACATGCTCTAATCAACTTGTATTGTACAAAATGAAATAAACATAGAGAAAGCATTCAAAATATGCTATTGAAACACCTTTAATTATCTAAATTACCAATATGCATACCATATATTGCCCAAATGCTTAGCCAACATGTTTCCACGTGTTTCGAAAACCCTAGTGGGGAACTTGCTCAGCTACTTGGCACTTGCATTTTTATTTTTTTGTCAAAGCCAAATTTGGCCTTGTTACAGTGTTTTTTGTGTCGTAATTTAGCCAAACTGTTCCAGTAGTGTTCATGCCAAAATTTGGCTTCCTTCCTCAACTACATACCAACTGCCATTTTTTCAACTAACTTTTGATTTACCAACTAATATTATTTACTTTAACTATTGTTTAACCGCCCAATTGAAGAATAGAATAGATATCCAATTAGTGGAATTACTAGACTTGGCATGGAACATCCATGAGGACCTCCACATGGACCTCCATGAGATTCTTAACACACATCTTAAACGAATGGAGGTCCGACAACTGGAAATCGAATCCGAACGAATGGAGGTCCGTAACTGGAGGTCTAGCAACTGGATATCGGATCATTTTTCTATCTCTACCTCCTTTGATTTCTAGTAAGTTGAAATCAGATCTATATTTTTAGGGTTTGGGTCAATCAATAATTTTTGCTCTATATTTTTAAGGTTTGAACTCAAATATGATTTGGAGTGAAAATTTGCTGTCTGTTATTTTTTGGAGAATTACTACTCGTCTTTGTCTATATACATGCATGTTGTTCTTGATACTTGGGTGGTTGAAATTTGAAAATGGTGGGGGGTTGGTATGTATTGACACAAATGGCATGGGCATTTTCCTCAGCCAAATTTGGTCGGATAAATGCCTCGGTCATTTTTGGCAAAATGGGTATGGCAAGAGATTTGGCTCCCCATTGAAGATGTTCTTAGAGCATCTCCAATGGTGGGTGCCATTTTTGGGGTGCCAAACCCAAATTTGGCACCCACAAACCCAAATTTGGCACTCCAACAGTGTTTTTTTGACCACCCTGCTCCAGTGGTGTGGGTGCCAAATTTTGGCACCCTTCCTCAACTACCTTCCAACAACTAATTCTCAACTACCTTTTAAATTTTTGTACCGGTAAAATCTTAGAGTTTCAACGGGCAAAATCTTTTTGTACCGTTGGTGAGACTTTTTGTACCACACAGGATCATTTCCCATGAGAGGTTACCTTGGTTACATCGTCTCTCTCTGGAAACTTCATCTTCTTCAATTGTTTCATACTCCCAAAGAAAGAAAATGGCAGACAAACCGACTCTCTCTCTCTCTCTCTCTCTCTCTCTCTCTCTCTCTCTCGCGGCCAATCTCTCTCTCTCTCTCGGCCAATCTCTCTCTCTCTCTCTCTCTCTCTCTCTCTCTCTCTCTCTCTCACACACACACACATACACACACAGATCTGTCACGATGATCTCTACTATCACCTGCGGTCCGACGAGTTTCCGGAGTGAGTGACAAGTCCGGCGACTTTTGGGAGTGCATGAAGTCCGGCAATCCGGTATGTTTTGTGTTTCCAAATTAATTTTGATTTCTAGGAATGTAAAAGAAATCCTACGAGTTTCAGATTTTTGGGGGGGTTTTGGTTGTTGAAAATGGAGGGGAAAGGGTGACGTGGATCAAATGGCAGGAGCCATTTCCTCGGCCAAATTTGGCCAGACAAATGGCCGGGGCCATTTTTGGCTCCCACAAATGGCCTGCCGTTGGAGCCCCTGAAAATGGTCTGGGGTGCCAAAAATGGGTATGGCTCCCCATATGGCACCCCGTTGGAGATGCTCTTATGGTCATACATATGTACCAAAGTAACTATCCATTGAAAAAATGGTTGAGATTTTAAATTACAGTATTACTCAATAGGAAATGCTGAGCGACTTATAAATCCCAAATACCAGACAAGGTTCTAAAACTCGCTGGGCACTCCCAGGGCGGTCGGGCACTTCCAAGCTTCTAGGGCCGAGTAGTCGACGAGGGGCCTTCTAGCGCCTAGGCGGCGAGTACTCGACCTTCCAGACCTTCTTTTAGAACACTGATACCAGATCTCCTATATGGACTTGGGCTAAATTATGCCCAGAGTTCCATTTGCCAATCGATTGTGATATTTCCGAATATGGCCATTTTAAGGGGAAAAAACTTTTGTTCTATCGACCGAGTATCTCACCGTCAAGATCCGTGGTAAAAGTGAGCCTTTTGAGTACCCTATGACTTATGACTCTCAAAATTTTGATCCAGGCACCTCCACTATTGATGAATTAGCAAATGATTCGGTTGGTGAGCCGGTTTAATGTCAACTAGATTACAAAAACGCTTTAATCTTCCAATATTGAGAAGCCTCCAATCAATATAGAAGCTAATCTTGCACATCAAGGTTCAAATGTGAGAAACCTCAGTGTAGCAGCCGGAGTCACAAGGGCTCAAAGGGCTTGGCCCCTTACACGTGGAGATTGAAGGTCAAGAGGGGCCTCCTTCACCGGAATAGCTGGAGGAGGTCAGACCCCTTTGGTTTTGCCGAACGGACTATGTTCTCGGCGTAGGGTTGCTCGAAAATCATTTGCACAAGTACAGGACAGTTAGACTCGATCTGCCGAGGACACCATCGAAGCACTAGTGTCCTCGGACGGTACAACGCCTCCTCGGAAATCCACGCCTTGGCGGGTGTCCGCAGCGTGATCTCGGGAGCTCGGATGATCCCACGACCGAGCATCTTACGAGCCGAGTCGATTGACCTCGGGTAAGTCACTTTAAATGTCAGGGGCTTGATCGAGGCATGCCTGACAGTCTGAGCGGCTCATTAATGATCATTCAACCACCCCGCATGCAAAACATTAATGGTGGCAGCTACCTACCCTGCAGACGCAGCCTGTAGGACCACGTGATGGACCGGGGGGTATTTCCAGGCCAGTTGACTCCTCTGGGAAGACAGTATTGGTTGATTTATTCTAATATTGGCAACGCAATCCGCTCTTGTTAGCTATAATAAGAAGAGCAACACTACATACACACAAAAGTTACCCACAAAATACCCAAACACACACACACAAGTGTGGCCCCCACACACACTGGAGGTGCAGTGTGTGTGGGGGCCACACTTGTGTGTGTGTGTTTGGGTATTTTGTGGGTACAAATTTTGTGTGTACCTATCATTTTCCTAATAAGAAAGTCTATCATTTATTCCCTTGTTGATAGACAGGGGCGGCCTCATGTAGGGGCAAGGGGGGGCCCTGCCGGAAATCCTTCCTGAGGTACGCATATTTTTTTGGTTATTTTTGTAATTTTGCTCCACGGGAGTATATATTGTTGTCTTTACATTGTATTCATTACCCCACAAATAATTCACTTGCCCCAAATGTGCTGAAAATTTGCATGTAACTTCATAGGGAACCATCAAAATGAAACGAAAGGACTAAATATTGTAGATTTTTTATCCTCCTAATGATAAATCGATCCTGCGTCCGCCCCTATTAATACATTGGTTCCCCTTGTGCTGATAAATTGGTTCCTCATGTGAGAGAATTAATGGGTAACTAGTGATCCTTTTTCCTTAATGTGTTGTATCTCTGAAAGTAAAGGTTGGTCAGATAGTGATGGTTCGATTAAGAAACTAATGCTTGAGTACCATTTTGGGTACCACCTTATGTATTGTCCCTATATTGGTGGAGCTTTTAAATATAAGGACCACTCAGCCAATGTGTTGATGCAAGTGCGATGGTACTCAAAATGTGGTCATCGTAACATTGTTTCGGTTAAGATTCTGGAGTCTCAGTACATAACACAGAGAGACTCCGCTCCCTCCGATCTCTCTAAAATAACCTCCGGCTAAGGTTTCACTGGGGGAGAGTGGCGCGGCCCCTTGCCAAAAGATAATTCTACTCCCATAAGATAATACTTTGGATTAAGATAATTCTACTCCCAAAAGATAATACTTGCTCCACTCAATATTTCTTAAAACAAACCTCCTATAACGTTGATTCATGTCTAATTTGTATGTTTATCTACCGATTATGCTGCAATTAGAATTTCTCTTTAATTGTTAGGCATTTTAGTTTAATTTGTCAATCAAGATATTGTTTGGATGTGAAAATTAGAAGCTAATTGTAATAATATTCATGGAATATTCATGGAAAACATCTGGTTATGCATTCAATTATACTCTTTCTTTTCAAAAAAACTTTTATCAAAGAATAAGTCATAAGTTTTTCGGGTTTTGGTAGGCTCTTTTCTTCTTTTCCTTTTACGAATTTACAAAGGAAAACAATGGAAAATGTCACCAACTCCATAGTAGATCAGCAAATGAATAAGTAATCAAGATCGGGACGAAAAAAAGAGTACCTTTCATAGTAGATCGTTGGACTGGACAATTAATCTCTTTTTCTTCTTCTCTTTCCTGTTGATACTCGTTTAATCATCATCATCAACTCAATGTTCCCCATGCGAAAGACCCCTGTCCGGCAGTCCCTCCCTTCAGAGAGAGAAAAAAACATCCCGCCGATGAACCGTAGCAAGCTAATTTGATCACCACGTTCGAAGAAAAAGAGACTTCTGGATGAAGACGACAATTTTCCGATCGGAGGAGAGTCCGCCATTGTCACAGAGAGAGAGAGAGAGAGAGAGACGGCCGAAGAAGAAGAAGAGAATTTATTTTCCACAAGAAACGCCTTTTCTTGAAGTTACCACAAGATTCTGTTGTTCACGGAAAAAGTTACCACGAGGTAGGGCCGCTCACGTGTTCTAGCTTCCCTGTCGGGTCAAACTAGTTACTAGATGAGACAAATGAATTGGCAGGGGCCCCAATGAAATGATGCTCTCTCCTCTGGGAAAAATTATCTGGTGGTGTTGGCCCATGTGCTTGAACACCTTATCGGGGTTAGAGTCCGTGTTGTGCAGAGCACTCTGTGCGTCTGTGCGGCCTATTTGGGGCCCACCTCGGAATCTTTTTTTTATTTGGATTGTTTATTTTGTTCGCCTAGTTAAGTATGTGCTCCACGTAAAAGTTTATGTTAATTAGATATCGGTAACTATTTGATTTGTTATCATTTAGCTTATTGTTTTGTAGAAAAAAATCACATATAATAGTTTTTTCGAGTGTTCCATTTTCATGAAAAAAAAAGTCTGAAAACATCTATATAAAAAGGGAGCTCAGTGTTTGAAATTCCTATATTTTCGACCCTTGGATCTGAATTAAGGGCTCAGATTGCAAGTGAACTACTATACTCCCCCCCCCCCCCCCCCCCCCCCCCCCGTTCCAGTCTACTCCTCTCCCCTCTCTGGCTCTGTCACTCACCCACGTCCTCCACCAACTCCCATGTCTCTCTCTACCACATTTTCCCGCTCAACATCACAGCCCAGTAGCCCCCAGACTTCGGAATCGTTTATGCCAGAAACAAATGCTACAAACCACGTTCAACAACTGCTGCAACACCCACGCCCCCCCCTCTCTCTCTCTCTCTCTCTCAGATGTCCATAGATGAACGCGAAATCAGTCCTCACCCAACGAAATCTGTAAGTCTATGTGTCTGTCTGTGTTAAGCTTTTGCATGTTCCTTTCTCTTCTCTGTTTCTCTGTCTGATTAGGAATGGAAAACTTTCACACCTGTTTCAATTTAGAGTTGTTTCAACTGCTGCATACCATGTGTTCGATAAAATGGTTCACTCAAGTCATTTTTTGCGTAAAGGACAGCATGTCATTTTTTGCATAATTGTATCTTCTGTAGTTTGATTTTGATAACATTGACATGTATATGTTTTGCTACCAATTTTCTTTGCAAAAAATTGGAACGTCAAAAAAATGTGCTGGTGTGCATTTTCACCCGAAGTCTGAAGATGGTAAAATCCTGTGTCATAAAATGCACATGATGCAGTTTGTTTTTCTCTTAATACAGAATAAGTTCCGATATGCTATCCTGGGCAAGTGAATTCATCTGTTCCACCAAAATTTGATGAACCATTGATCTGGTGTTAAAATCCTAACCCGAAGTATATAACTGTACCCGGCCAATTTCGTCTTCCCGCAGCACTGTCATGTGATTCCATTGTAGATGGTGTTTTGCAGATTATTTCTCCTTAACCGCAAATTGTACACGAGTGTCGTAGTTTGTAGACGAACATTTTGTAGGAATTCTGTTCCTAATGGTTGATAACTTAGAAAAGGATACTTGCAGTTTTTACTGCGGCTGATTGATGTTTTTGGGTTTTCTAATCTCAATGTGCAGAAAGTTGAGGATGGGGAATATGCTGTGATGTTGAAATGCAGTACGGGTGTAATTTTGAAGTCTTTGTGGTTTTGGCTTTGCAAAGAAAATTGGTAGCAAAACATATACATGTCATTGTTATCATAATTGTATTGTACTCTGTGGCACCAAACCCAACCACCATTTGCATCTTCTGTAGTTTCAATACAGCACTTGAATGCATCAATGGATCTTCTTTTTCCATGACTTTGGTCTCTGATTTACTCAATGCCGTCTTCTTCTTCTGTATTTCAGCGGTGGGAAATCAGTTGCTCGAGTGGGTGGCCCTTTAGTGCCAATAGCAAAGGTTTCTCTTCAGTTAATTATCAGGTAAATCAATACTGGGCTCTCTCTCAATGCCGCCTTTTTCTTCTGTAAATCAATATCAGGCTCCTGTTTGTTGGGCTAATTTAGTTGTAGTTTGTTTTAAGTTAAGAACTTTTATTTTTTTTATCAACAATCAAAGTTTACTTTGTGCGTACTTTGCTATGGGAAATTATTTGCTCGAGTGGGTGGCACCCAGCACTGGTGCTTTATGAAATTGGATGATATAAAATCTTTTGATTGGTTGATATTGGCTCTAAGTATGAGTTAACTTAGCCACACATTGTATTTGACAACCAACTCTTCCTGCTATGATTGAAAATTTTCATATTTTGGTATATTGAATTGTCTGAACCAAATGTTTTTGTGGAACTTTTAGGCTAAATTTCATCATTTTTTAAAATTTTTGGAGTTGGACACAAATGTAGAATCCCTCCTTTCAAGACTTTAAATGACTTTGTGCGACAAACATGGGGAGCATAGTTATCTTTTTTGATGTTCTTCAAGCTCAAACATGGAAAGTGGATTTTCCGGCATAGATAATTGTAGGCTGGAGTTCACCGGAACCGAGGATGGTTATGCAAATTGCTATATCAACACTGTCTTTTTTCTTTTTCCTGCTTCTGGACTAATTTTTTTTTTTTACTTCCTTATGTTCAAAGTTTGAATTATCTTGCTTTGGAGTGTTTGTGATGCTTATATTGAGTACATCAGGAATAGCCACTCACAGAATTATTTTTCTGTTTCGTTAGTCATTAAGTCCTAATCAACTCCCGTTTCCCCATCTAGAATTTGCAGAGTACGCCTTGAATTTGCAAAGTTATTGAAGAGTTCTCATTTTGGGTAAACGCCCCTCTCTCTCTCTCTCTCTCTCTCTCATTGATCAAGGTTTGTTGAAGAGTTTAATCTGTTGTTATAATTTGAATCGCTGGAATCTGGAATATTGGTTTTACATGTTGGTATACTTTGATTTGTGATACTCAAGCCTTTTCCTTCGTTCTCCCTGATTGGGTATGTGGATGTTTGGGTTGAGCTTTGTTGGAAAATACAGGTGTTTTACGACTTGGGGAAAGTTTAGTTGGAGCAAATAACTTCTATCCCCCAAAAGAAATAAACATTGGTTTTGTCAGCCGTGATTAGGGGTGAACAAAAAACCGGCCGAACCGAACCGAGTACAAGAACCGAACCGAACCGGTTGATTTTTTCGGTTTTTAAAATATTTAGGTTCGGTTCGGTTCTCAGAATTGAATTTTTTTTGAAACCGGTTCGGTTCCCGGTTCAAGGAATTTTCAGGCGAACCGAACCGAACCGAACCGGTAATATACGTATATACTAAAAAATGTAAGAGGTGGGGTTCGAACCCCCGACCTAACGCAAGGAATGGCTAGCACGTAACCACTTGGCCAGCTAACACTTTTGTTTTAATTCGGGTAATAAAATTATTTATTACTTCCTAGAATTCTCTTTCCTATATATATTCCTTTCACTCGTAAGTCATCACTTCATTTCAGTTTTTCCACCGTAGTCTCTCTCTCTACCACTCTCCAGAAATATCCCGTCGGACCGACATCTCTCTCTCTCTCTCTCTCCTGCATCTATGGCAGACGACAACATAGAGATGAGAGATCCCATCTCCGGCGCTGGCCTCGATCTACCATCTCCGGCACACAGAGAGGCGACGGCGACGACGAAGAAGAAGAAGATCCGACAGCGACGACACTCCTATTAGATCTGGTTTCGCCTCTCTCTCTCTCTCTCTTTCGATCTCGAGATCGATTTGTGTACTCGTGTTTGTAGATGGATGTGTATGTATAGTTTGTTTGTATGTATCTGTTAATGTTTGGATGTGTATGTATAGTTTGTTTGTACTCGTGTATAGTTTGTCTGATTTGAGATTTGTCCGACACCCGAGTCGTGTACGTATTTGTAGATCTGTAATCTGTTAATGTTTTTTGTTTTTTTTTTCTTCTGGATCGATGTAGAAGCATAGATCTCTCTCTCTCTCTCGTTTGGAACCGAACCGACCATGAACCGAACCGGAACCGGAGGAACCGAACCGAGAACCGAACCGACCTTCAAAACTCGGTTTCGGTTCCTAGTACTCCCTGAACCGGTTTCATTCGGTTCAGTCAAAAACCCCCCTGAACCGAACCGAACCGAACCGGTTACACCCCTAGCCGTGATGAGCGGGATATCACCGTCACACACATTCGAGAGGTATTTCTTATCTAATTTCCTTATCAACTTCGTAAAATTCTTCCAACACACTCTTTCTATATAGGAACAAGAAAGGATGGAATCAATAGCTTGGGAAGCAGCGGGCAAGTTATAGACAAGGAGAAAGGAAAAACAATCTTTCCAAGCAAGGGAAACTAAAATGCACAGGCAATTTTTTTCCCATGATCATTCGTATCAGAAAACTTAAATTAATTAGACATACTCCTCGCTTGAAGCCACTTTCTCCCAATCTAAGAACTTGAGGTTAGCTGCAGTTTTTGGGTATTGGAAAAGGGGCATTTTACTGTCAGCTACCATACAAAACAAAAAAACAACTACACTGTATGTTCTACAAAGGTTCTTCTCTGGATGTTACATTGCTGAAAAGTAGAGTTAAATGGTGCTCAATTGGAAATAATCTGATTGACTTGGTTGATTGGTGCAAGGTGTGGCAAATGCATTTGGTACATGCTGTGTCAAAATGAAATGGACTTTGACCCCATTCATTTTTAGGAAGATACTGACACTGAGGCCTATTTAGATCTTGGTTTAATATATGTGCGGCTAATTCATACGGGACACATCATTCATAGTAATGGCTTTCTGTATCACAGTAGTTGTTGCTGATGGAGTGTGTGTGTGTGTGTGTTTTTTTTTGTCCCAAACAGACCTGGTTAATTAATTGGTACGTAAAAGTTGATACAAGGAAATTTCGAACAGTTACAATGAGGATGATTGGAGAAGTTCAGCGTTAGAGGTGTTTGTGAAGTTACTTTTTTCGGGAGACTCTTTCTATTTTCTTTTTCTTTTCGTGAATATGACATGTTATCCTCTGTTTATTTGTTTATTCAGCTTAACCAGGTTAATTAACATGCTTGGACCATTGATTTTCTTGGGTCGATTGGAAGTTTATGTGGATTTAATGCTCAGTCCAGGAGTCCAGGACTCTAGGGTTTTGCTTCTTTTTTTAAGCTCGAAATGAGCGATGGTTTATTTTCTCTCCCACTCTCTCTTTCTCTCTAAAGGCAATCTCACCTTCTGAGAGTGATATTTGACTGCTATTTGTTCGTGAAATAGGTTGAAAGAGCAAACAATTCGGATCTTCACTGTGTTGATTGGAATCCTCATGATCCAAACCTTATTCTAACTGGGTAAATTCTTCCTCTTATATTTTTGGTGTTAACTGGATTACGGGACGTAAAATACTTGGCATGTGGAATACTTCTTAATGTTGGTCAAAATGGACTTCGGTAAGGGTTTCGGGGGTAGAAAAATAGAAGGGCTGTTAGGCGTGTGACTGTTACACTGATTTAGAGCTGTTTTAAATGATGTCATTTCAGGTCTGCTGATCAATCTGTTCGCATGTTTGATTGTCGAAATCTAATTTCCAATGGAGTGGGGTCGCCCATCCAAAAGTTTGAACGTCACAAATCTGCTGTTCTTTGTGTTCAGGATAACTATATACCTGTTGTGACTAGGTAATCCATGGGTATAACTATACTTGAAGTTGATTGTATCACTCTGCTTCTCCCCAAAGAAGAAATAGATCCCACAATTGATATTCATCAAACCCATAGTTCTGAATTAATAAGGGAGTTGTATCGAACTAGGTACAACAGGTTGCAATGTACTCTAATTTTGTTTTCTTCTATTAGCATACGATTTTTAAAACAAATAACTTGGCGGACTAACTGGGCTTTTGGAGATTAGATTGAGCAACCTTGGAGTTCCGAAGAATCAATAAAAATTGGTGCGAGGACGTTTCGAACAGTTATGACAAGGATGTTTGGAGACTTTCAGCGTTAATTGTGTTCGTGGACTAATGATGTGTTTTCGTGTGTTCTTTTTATTTTTTTGTTTGTTGTGTTTCTTTTTTTATTTTGTTGTTGTTTTGGATGGTGAAGGATATTTAATAACGTCGAATTTTATGAGGTTTTATGTGTTTGGTTTTTGTGCATAAAAAAGTTAGGGATTGGTAAATTATTCCTTCATTTTTTTGCTAAAGTTAACCAAGTCGATGAATGTGCTTTAACTATTTATTTTTTGCAAAGTAGGAATCATATTGAGCCCAGCATTTACATGCGTATATTGATTGTTTGAGCTGTGCCTTCAGGCACGGGCATTCACTAGTAGTTAAAGATTTCCGATCAACATGAATTTTTACTTGGACCACATACTCGATGAGACAAACAAATGGACGATTGGGATACAAAAAGGGACCCGAGGTGGGCCCCAAATGGGCCTCACAACACGCTTATTAGGGGTGTACACGATCCGGTTTGGACCGGTTTTGTAGAACCATATCTAACGGTTCCAAAAATTGAAAACCGTAACCAGACTGTTATACATATGGAACCAAACCACACCAAACCATTAGATCGGTCCGGTATGGTTCGGTTTCTGGTTCTAACCCATGTTAGCATTCAAAAATTGCCAAAAAAAAGAATTGTCCACAAAATTGTTGCAACTTCTTCATAAAACTACTACAATTTTACAAACTCACAAATAGATTAAGAAGTCCAACCATTATTAAAAGAACTATTAAACTACTATGACACAAAACCTTGAACGATAATTAAAATTAAAAAAAAAACTAATAAGAACCAACAACATCAAAAATCTTTCTAAACTTCAACATTTGCAACTCAAAACAACAGCTGGCAGATGCATCTTTAAAACATACGTAAAAACTTAAATACTGAGGAAATTATCAAGTGTGTGTGGGTATATAAGAGTGTATATATTATATTTTATATATATATAGGAAGATGTTCTATTGAGGACTCCCTCAAAGATCTCCTCCGTGAGGACCACCCCTTTTTTTATTTCCCGGACCAAATTTCAATGATCCGAACCGCTCAATGTGTTTAAAACATGTTTTCCATGACCAACGGGAGGAATCACAAAAAAAAATACCCGAAAGGGCTTCATCCGAGCGGCTTTTCATAATAACCGTACATATATAATTTATCGAAAAATGCTCGAATGAAGCCCTTCTGAGTATTTTTTTTTTACGAATCCTCGCGGTGACCCTTAAAATCACGTTTTAAACACATTGAGCGGTTCGGATCGTCGAGATTCGACCCCGATCCATGAGGTCCGCAAACCACGGTTTCTAATTATGAAACCAGGGACTGAACCAAAAAGTATGGTCCTCATTTTTTTAGAACCAGAATCAATCCATATAGAACCAATCCAAATCGACTGGTTCGGTCTGGTTGGTCCGGTTTCACGATTTTTTCGGTTTTCTTGTACACCCCTAGCGCGTATTGTGCACTAGGTGCACAAAAGAGACTTTGAACCCCCTTTATCCGTTTTGTTACTAAGGCCTCATTCCACTAACTCAAAAAGTTAGCTTATTGTGGGGTTCGAGACCGATCATTCTCTCACAATATATCACATAAAAAATCGTGAAACATCAAAAAACCATCCTTAGTAGAACACCCTCATAAGTGCATGCATTCACGAAAATGTAAGGTGAAAAAAAAAGTGTTGTGACACAATGTGTATGTATTCACGAAAATGTAAGGTGACTGTATGTGTTAGTGCATCTTCAACGGCATATTCAAAAAGAAAAAGTACTCAAATTTTGACATTTTGATACTCAAAAAAGGCTCACAATGGCATTTGGATAAATACTCAAAGTTCGCAACATTTTCTAAACTCAAATTTTGGCATTTATATACTCAAAACTACCAACGTTTTTCAAATAATCAAACTTGGATACTCAAAACTACCAACATTTTTTCTTATTTTGAGTACGGACAAAAATGAACCGTTGTAGAGCTTCACATTGCTAACTTTAGAAACTTATTAAATGAATACTCAAAAAGTGATGTGGCAACATTTGAGTATTCACATTTGAATATGTCATTGAGGATGCTCAGAAAGTGGCGGTGTTGATCACCAAATAATTACTCCTCTATTAGTCCCCTCTTTTGTGGTTTTTTATTTGGTCCACAATGATAATGGAAGCTCCTCATATTTTAGAGGGAGAGAGTTCGTTCAAAATATCAATTTGTACTAAAAATTAGATCGACCGAATATTGTAAAGATTACAAAACCAATTCATATTTCTTTTCTTTTGGCAGACGCTATTCATAATTGGAGATTTAGAGGTGTGTTCATCACTAGTGGTATACTCAAATATGGATACTCAAATATTGCCACATCACATTTTGAGTATTCATTTAATGGGTTTATAAGTTTGAGTATCTACCCTTCTACAATGGTTCATTTGTGTCCATAATAAAAAAGTACTATTCACTCTATTTGTATTCATAAAATGGGCACAACTTTAAATTTGTACATATTTTTTTTATAATATTAATACCATTTAAAAGATATTCACAATACGTTTAAAATGAGATCAATCTTGAACATATTTTGGTAAAGATTAAAATTTGATAATTTCAATTTTTGAGAGAGAGTGCAAAAAAATTGAGTTTTGAATTAAGTATTTGAAAAATGGGGAGAGAATGTTGTTATTTTTGATAGGGTGTGGTCTCCAAAATTTGGTTATTGAGGTTTGGTTATTGAGAAAGATTGGTAGTTTTGAGTATCCAAATGCCAAAAGTTGAGTATTTGTAACAAATGTTGTTAACTTTGAGTATTTATCCAAATACCATTGTGAGCCTCTTTTGTGTATCAAAATACTCATCTTTGAGTATTTTTTTGTTTGAGTATACCACCAGTGATGCTCTTAGTACTTAGTAGGATAAAAATTAAAAAGGAAATTTGAAGCCTCTCTCCACAAACAATCTGAGCTCTCCACAAACAATCTGAACTAAGAGCCACGTCTCAAATCTAAGCTAAGATACTCCTATATATTTTGAAATCATAACAAATTATATCCGATTAATTTGATTTTTGATATGACCAATATTCTTGACATGTTTTATTAAAAATAAATAAATGATTTGGATTGAACCAAAAAAATTATATCCCACAAAGGGTCCGTCAAAAGTCCATTTTTATGAATTGAATTTCGCAACCAACCAATTATGACACGTCAGCATACTGATAAGCCATACCTCAGTTGGTGGGGAATACTTATTAAACCTTCATTACTCACTGTGGTCTGAATGTTTCAGCTAGGGTGAAACCGGTCCGGTTCGGTCCGGTTCTTGGCCCTTTTTTAGAGAACCGGAGGAAACCGGTTCGGGACTAATAGAGAACCGGAACCGAGTTTTCAAGGTCGGTTCGGTTCGTGTTTCGGATCGGCCGGTTCGGTTCGGTTCGGTTCGGCCATCGGTTCGGCCATCGGATGGGGTAGTTTTTGGGCCTAGCCCAATGGCATTCTCAGCCCATTAAAAGGGCCCACTGACACACATGATAATTGATAAGCCCATTCAAACATTTAAACCCAGCAAACGTAATCTGTGAACCCAGCAAGCATTCAAACATTTAAACCCAGCAAGCATTTGGTTTCAGAGAGTACTCATTAGAATCATAATCTGTGAATATTTGCTACATAAAACAACTGTGATTCATAAAACAACTGTGATTCATAAAACAACTGTGATTCAAATTGCCTCCAGCAAACTTTCAGCATGTACAGGTTAATATTCCACGATCCCGACGGCTTCATGATCGAAATCTGCAACTGCGATAACCTCCCTGTCGTGCCACTGGCCGGATACGCAGTCCGGTCGTGCTCTCGGGTTAATATTCAGGCGCTTCAGCATCAGCAAGTTAAACAGTAAAGCTCCGAACAAAGTTAGTTTGGTTTGTCTTCTCGAACAAATTCGAACCCTAGTTTAGTTTGTCTTCTCGGTTACGCGAGAGAGAGAGAGAGAGAGAGAGAGAGAGAGTACCATTTAGATCTCGAACGGTTGATCTCCAACAGTCGAACAAAGTTAGATCTCGAACGGTTGATGGCTTGATGCATTGATGGACGATTGGACGCCGGACGCCGGACGGGGAGAGACCGAGAGAGGGGAAGGGAGGGAGAGAGAGAGAGAGAGTCGCCGATCGGCGATGTGCGAACAGGTTACTCAGTTACTGGGTAGTGGCCAGTGGGTTGGGTGGAAAAATTTAGGGCTACAAATGGGGTGGGGCGGTTTTGACAGAAGAGGAGTATATATAGTATGTATAAAAATAAAAATATATATATATATATAATTAAAACCGGTTCGGTTCGGTTCGAACCGGGCTCAAAATATCCAAAACCGAGAACCGAACCGGTTTTTCAAAAATTAAAATTTTATGAACCGGACCGAACCGGGGAAAGTAAAGAACCGAACAAAACAACCGGTTCTAACCGGTTCACCGGTTCGGTTCGGTTTTTTTTTTTTTCTTTCAGCCCTAGTTTCAGCTCTGAGAAACGCATTGAATTTTTCAGCCACCAGCACCACTTATCAGTCATCACTATCCCGCGCGCCATCCCTCCCCTCCCCTTCCCACGGATAGTGCCGGCCCCGATGTTTGGGTTGGCCAAATCCTATCCCTAAATTGGTTGCCTACTTAATATTAAATCATACAAATAAAAAGACATACAATTGTAATTTAAAAAAAGAAGCATGGTTATATTGTGTTTTTAGATTGAATTACATAAAAGAAAATCATAAGCACATAAATCTGTGGGGGTTCACACACATAACACTACCATATTTGTGTGGTCCAACTCATTTATGAGAGTATTTGTACATTTGCGTACTAGATTTGTAGCGGGGAAAATGGAATTAACAAAAATAAGGAAAGAAACTGAGAGAACAAAAAGGGTCCAAGAGATGGCCAAATCAAAAGACGAGGAATAGCGGATAAGTCTCCAACTCTCGAACACTCCTCTTAGGGTATTATGACAGCAAACGGACCACTAAACCAAGTTGCTTCACCGAAACTTTTTTATATTTATAAATAACTTACATTTTTTTTTTTGGGGGTTGCCCCTGCTCGGGGGTTGCCCAAGCCCATGGGCTTGCGGGCAAGGGTGGAGCCACATGGAGACAAGAGGGGTCAGTTGACCCCGCTGACCCCCAAATTTCTATAGGGATTTTACTAGTATACCTCACAAAATTGCTAATTGACCCCTTTTTGATTTTTTTCTTTTTGCGCCCCTGAACCAAAATCCTTGCACCCCCCTGAACGGGTCTAATTCTTGCCCCCCCCCCCCGAACCAAAATCCTGGCTCCGCCCTTGCTTGCGGGGCCCCGGGCCGACCCTACACACAGAGCAATTTTTGAGTGTCAAATAGGCACCACGTGATCGTATCTGAACACCCATCTCAGCTCTCCAAAATTGGAGGTCCTGGTTTAGCTAGGAGAAAGCTGGTCCGCACATGCCTTTTAATAAAGAGAAAATGACCATACAGTGGCATCAAGTGGGAATAACGTTCCTGTAAAAAGAGACCTACTTTGCGCCCCCTGGCAAAACCCCCCAACGGCCCAACCCAGCCCCGCTCCCCCTTCCCCCAACTGCCCTCTTCTTTTCGGCCCAATTACTCTTTATTTTTTTTTCGTCCCAATTACTTTACTCTTTATTTATTTAATTACTTATTTAATTTGATTTACTCAAATTATATTTGCAAGTAAATTATTTTTTTACATTTACATTTAAATTTTACTTCATATTTAGAAACTTTATATTATTTTAATTAGTTAATTAATTTGTCTTAACAATGAATAATAAATAAAAAAAACTTCTAAAAGTGAATAATATTATAATCACATTTAAAAGTAAATAAATATTACAATCACATTTAAAAGTGAATAAATATTACAATCACTTGGCACCGTCTGGAAGTATTAGTATACCTCACAACTCAAATGGACAATCACATTTTTTAGTCCCAGTATTCTTATGCAAGGTTTGCCCTTCAACCAAATACTAGTGTGGTTTGTACTTTCCTCCTTTTTCACAACCAAGAATGCACTTCGGCAGCTTGCCGTCTTTTAAATTAGCAGATTTGTTAATAACCACCACAATACCATTTTGGAGACCAACTCTTCGCACCCAAGCTAACATATCTTCTCTACTTTCAAAAATCTATAAAAAAAAAATAACGAATATGTATAAGTAAAACATTATCCAATCTTACCATATTTTATCTACTTTCAAAATAAATGATGAATATGCATAAGAACAACGGTAATAACTAACCTGATCAGTGCTAAATTCGGCTGTATAATCGTGACTGATGTAGGAGATGCTCTCCTCACAGGGAACATCATTCTCAAATGACCAACCATCTGAATAGTAGTAGCCATCCATAATGTTGTTCGATGAATTACGGAAAAAAAAAATAGTGGGAGATGTTTCTGATAATGTATGAAGTAGTGGGAGAATTAGGAAAAGAAGGTGTGAAATAGTACAAGAATGAAGTAGTATAAATAGAAAAGAAGGTAAGAAAAAAACCCTGAATGAGTAGTTGTAAATGAAGATAAGAGGATAATTTGAATGAGTGGTTGTGAATAAAGATAAATAAGTGGTTATAAATGAAAATAAGAAAATAAGAAGGTAAAAAGAAAATATGAATTAAATAAATAAGATTTAATTAAGAAAAAGAGGTAAATAAATAAAAGAGAAAAAGAAATAATTAAATAAATGAATTAAAATATATACAAAGAAAGAGAATTAAAAGATATTAAAGAAACAAGATATTAAATAATTAAAAAAGAGAAACAAGATATTAGAGCATATTAAAACGATAAAAGATAAAAAAGATATTAATAAAAGAGATAAATAAATAATTAAATAAAAGAAATGAATTAAATAAAAGAACTAAATTAAATAATTAAATGAATTAATTTAACGAAATGAATTAAATAATTAAATGATTTATATAAAGAAATGAATTAATATAAATAATATAAATGAAGTAATTAATTAATTAAAGGAGGGGAGGACGGGTAAAACGGTAAAAAGAAGGGGGCATAAGCGGTAAAAAGTAGTAAACGGTAAAAAAACGGTAAAAATTATGATCTGATTCGTTTATTGTACATGAACCTCAATGTATAGCGACCAGTGCTACCGAAATCCAATTAACTTGATTAATTTTGGCAGCTATACTTTTTTATAACGGAAAATTATTTATTAAATAATTTTATCTCATATTGATGAAAATCTTTTATGAGTAAATGTTTGCATGATATTATTGTATGTTGTGCATATATGTATTTTTATATTTCACATAGTAGACGATCCAGTGCATAGTGTACAACTTACACATAGAAGATTAGATCATTAGCTCTTGTGGAATATAAGTATCGGTTCACAACTGTAAATGGAATTTGAAACACCATATGGTTCACACACGGAAGATTGGATCAATGTCTCTAGTTAATTCTATCAATGACATAACAGGTAAGAAGGAAGAAATTTATGGTAGGTAAATCGAGTACTAATCAGCTAGGAATCATTATAATGAATGATTAGTTGAAGAGATTAAGTGGTGATCTAGCAGTAAGGAAGAACATTTGGCAGAAATTCGACCCCAATTAAAACAATAATCGACGTCTCTTTAGAATGATAAAAAAATAAAACAAAACAAGAATGATAGTATATGAAGTGAGGTCATTGACTCGGTATTTGAAGTGACTACCAGATGCATGCACAAGGGCGGATGTAGGCTTGGGCTAAGGTGGGCCGTAGCACACGTGGGAATTTCTTTTTAAAAAAAATTATACGTAAATTTTAGCCCTCCTCAAATTATGAAATGATGGGTCAGATACTTTGTGTTAATTTTCTTACATATAGCGCCGGGAGCACGTGCTCAATACATGTCATCCCATTCAATTTTTTTTTTTTATTTCAATGCGATATTGAATTTTTTATTTCATTAGACAATAAATCACGATATTCAGAACTTTGGTTAGCCCAAAACAGATTAGACTCCTGAATCTGCCCTTGTGTATACAGAGTCGCACGATAAAAGTATTTATCTACCTTACAGATTTGATATATTTGACACCCAGTGAAGTCATACGAATCACTACATTAGAGTTCTCATCCAACAAACACGAGTACCAGATTACAACAATGTCGGATTAAAAAAAAAAGCTATCTACCTTACAGATTTGATATATTTGACACCCAGTGAAGTCATACGAATCACTACATTAGAGTTCTCATCCAACAAACACGAGTACCAGATTACAACAATGTCGGATTAAAAAAAAAAACTTACAACAAATGTGAGTTGTTAATAGAGTTGCATGACATGATGTGATAAGTTGAATCACATCGACAAGTCGAATGTTTTCGAACTAATGAAAGAACAATGACTCAACGGTCCATTAGGGAAGTTTTCAAAATAATAAAATCAGATAAAATTAATATATGCTAAAATTAAAGATTTTTCAATGCTAAAATCTTAGCACATGGCTTCCTTATTTTCAATTTTAGCAAATTTTGTTTTTATTTTGATTTTATTATTTAGGAAACTCCCCGAGAGCATCTTCAATGAACCATATAAAACACTCAATAGTGTGAATGACTAATTTTTTTGTAAAGCCCCGTTTTATTTATTTATTTATTTATTTTATATATTAACATGCTTTTATTAAATTATTTTATTTTGCAAAACAAATACTATTGAATTTTGGATTTCTTTAATTAGCTAATGGATAACTATATAATACAGATATAGGGGCAGGAACGGAGCTAGTAAAGGAGAGGTGGCACGTGGTGGCACATGCCACGTGCCACCCCAGTTTCCAAAAGACCCGGATAAAATATATACTATTACGCAAAAAATGATTAAATATTAACATTCGAAGTATTCTACACAATTGCATCCTCTAGTGCAGTGGGAAAGATCCTCGATCCTTTAAAGATACCAATGTCGTTACGCCACCAAAGCTTTGTGCTCTGAAGTGGTGCACTCCTTGCCAGGCCACTAGTTCAAGTTAGGGGTTCACAAACACCGGGCCGGACTGAGTTCGGGTCGGGTTTATGCTAGATAAAAACGAGATTTTTCTATTCCCAAGCCCGGCCCATTAATGATCGGGCTTCATTTAATATGCCCAAGCCTGGCCCAGTTACAATTTAAATTTCTCAAGCCCGTTCAACAAGCCCATTTATTTTTCTAAAGTATGGTATATCATAAACATAAATCATTCAACTATAACGATTAGAATTACAATTTACAACCGTAATAATATACTTAAAGTTCTATGTTCTCCCAAAAATATTAGAAATAGACCCATAAATTGAAGTGCAATTAAAGTGCTTCAAAAGATGAAACTCTGACATGTAAAAACTTCTCTCGAGTATTTCTCCTTTAAAATCACACTTCTTCACAGCTGTTCTTGTAGAGCACAATGAAAATAAAAGGAAGAAAAAACTATGAGTTATTACTATAAAACAGTAGTTTAATGGAAAACAAAAAACCTCAAAGTTTTCTTAACAAATTACTATTACTTCAAAGATATTTTTTACATACGTAGTACCTTGAATTCATTTTCATCAATGTCACTTTCATCAAAATAAATAAACCCTAACGAGCTAGGTTCCAAAGATAACATACACATATATACATATAGTTTTTAAATAAAAATATAATTTTAATCGAGCCGGGCCAGGCTGGGCTGGACCTTATAGGAATTTCCCAAACCTGGCCCAATTAGTAAACGGGCTTAAAATCTCAACCCAGCCAGGCCCTATGGGCCTAAATATTTTTCCCAAACCCTAAAAAAATCGGGCTAGGTTGGGCGGGCTACCGAGCCGATGTGCACCCTTAGTTCAAGTCATGGTGCCCTCACAACAACAGTGTCATTGCGCCAGGGTTCGAATCCCTTGGCAGACTAGGATTTTATGTTTTTCAAACTTCTCTCTAATTTTTTGCATATAAGAGCACCTACTATGCATAGGTTCAATACTAAATTAGAAGCAAGTTAGTACAAAATGTTAACTTTTTAGTTAGTAATTTGACTGTTTTCATCTTGTAATAGTTAGGTTATCCATAAGTTAATTTTAGCAAGTGTTAAGATGTTGGCTAAATTCGGCTCTCTTTCTAACCATTCAAAAGTAGGCCTCAAACAAATTAATTTCATTATTTAAATTTTTTCTCGTTGGATACAGATAAAAGAAAAAAACTAATCAATGTTTCCTTTGCAAACTATCAAATTATCATTGTTTGACTATTAATTATTTTTCATTATCAATGTGTGACTATTTTCATCTTCGAGATTTAAATTATTATTTTAATTTTTGTTTCCTTTGCAAATAAAAAATCAATCAGTAAAAATAAAATATTTATAAAAAAAAAGGAAGTAAGAAAGAAAAGTTCAACTATCCACTTTATATGCAATAGCCGTTGGAAACAGGAAAAAAAAAAAAAGGGAGAGCATGGGATTCAAAATACATGTATATGTAGATAAAAAAAAATGTTGGCAATAAATAAAAGAAATTATTGGGCACTTATTTCAACTAATGAACCCTTTTAACTATTTCATAGAACTTCACCATTCACATGATGTCAATACCTAACTTATACCTTAACTAAATCGAATGATCTCTAAATTTAGTCATATGTCACTTTTAAGTTTTAACATTTAAAAAGTTAACCTATCTATAATGGATGTTCCCACAAGATTTGTAATTTTTTCCACCTAATTGGGAAGGAACGTGGGCCGTTATTTCAATATTATCCTTCCTATGACGTTTTAATCTTTATGATTCAATCCTGTAAATGTAATTTGGACCATTGTGCCCTTATTTACTCATTTAGTATTATATATAGTAAATATTATGATTATATGATTTACCTTTTACACGGTTACTTTTCCCATTATACAGGTTAGACTTTCCCAAATCAACCAGATTGGATGCAGTTTCCATTTTGTATGTTCAATACCAAATTCAAATCATCCCATTATTCCATTTATTGGAATTATCCCATTTACCGGAATCAGTCAGAGAAGAGAACCTACAAATGGGAAGATGTTTTACAATTAGAAGGCAATAATTCCATCTTTGGAACAACAATGGTCCTTATCAGATGACGCAGATGCACCCCATGAAGCCGAAGAACCACTCTGTTGACGTTGCTAACCACGACGCGGAGGCAATTCATGGTCATACTCACTCCGCCATCACCGCTAACCATGTTGTAGAGGAGTTGTTAGCGATCTCAACCATCCACTACTCACTCCAGGCCATCCAATCGGACAACCCGCAAAATAAAAAATCTAGGCGGCGAAGGAGATCGGAAGGTGCGCCGCAGCCAAACTCGAAATTGATTGATCTCGACGGCAATGGAAAAACCCAATGAGTTGTAATATCCCAAATTTTCAAAAAAATAAAATTTGTGATATTTGTAAATACTAATTTTCCTAATTTAATTTTTCCCAACTTTGACTTAGTTGACCATTTGCAGGTCTCTTATTTATTTATTTATTTAGTTATTTATTTATTTTATTTCCTTTAGACGAGTTGGCGCTCGAGGCGCACAGAATAATTTCAACCGACTTGGCACCAGTGGGCCCGGACGAACGGCCAGAATAATGTGCGTAATGCGGATGATGATTTTGAGCTACGCAGATGACACTAGCACGACTACTACAATGGTGGGACCCGAGTCAACCATTTACGCTCACCTGGCGAGCGCATCGTAATGCGTGTTCTACTTTCACGATTTTTCCAAACGATTCCGAGCACGCGGTGACGTCGCCCTCGATTTTCTAAGTCAGTACGAATATTTTGGTATTTTTCTGAAATCGAAACCCGGACAGTTAGAACACTGCCCGGAGTAAATTGTACTGCATTATACCACGTCGTGTGGCGCGCCCAACCCATTTCCCCTTGTCCCCCACGCCTGCCCCAGCCTCCCCTCACTTTTCCCCCTTTTGATTTCTGGGGAAGAAGAAAATCAGAGAAAAGAAAGAAAAGAAAAGAGAGGAGAAAAGAAGAAGGAAGAAGGAAAGAAGAGGGAGAAGCTACGGCTGCCACCGCCGTCCGGCCACCTCCACCGCCACTCCCGACCACCATCTCCACCCCCAACTTCATCTCTGCAAGTATAGCTCTCACCTCCCTCATTTTTGTCAATTTTAATCGCAAATATTCGTGTATTTATGTTGGTATATACGGCAGATTTCGTATAGAAAACTGGGTTACTGTTTTTGGTCAGTTTCGCCTTCATAAACTGTTAATTAGGTTTCGATTCCTTCTTATGATTTAAAGTACACTCATAGCTCTTTCTTTTGCCGCTAGAATCACTCAAATCCATGGAGTATTCGATTTGTTATGAATTTTTGAAAACCAGGTATGTAATCTGGAAATCTGTTCTGGGACAGATTTGTGTAACCTGTGTATTTTCCTGTTTTCTCATCTTTCAAGTACGAATTGGATTTTGGTCTCTTCTAGATCTTTGAAGGTAATTTCAATACGAAACTTTTGACACTAGAATCACTTCAAAATATTAAGAACTCGATTTATGGTGATTTTTCAAAGTCGGGCTGTCAAGTTTTATCCGTTTTTCCTGCAAACCCTGTTTTGGCCGATTTATTTGATATTGTTCCAAAACTGGTAAATTTCCTAAAATTTTATATAAGCTACCCATGGGTGTTCTTTGTGTTGTGTAAAAATTTTAGAAGTTAATTCGAAATATAGAAAATATGAAAAATGTTTTGGTTGGGCTGTTTTGTGTTAACTCGTTTTTCTACAGACCACTGTTTTGTACGAATTTTTAAGGGTATCATATGGACTTCAAATGTTCTGATTTTTGGAGTGATTACTCTCCTTTGTGACTAGTATGAGTGTGATTTTTCGTGGACATAAGTTCTTTGAAAGTAATGGATCAAATCCAACATGTTTTGGAATGCCTGCCTGTTTTTCCTCCCCGTAAACTGTCAATTTTAAAAACAAGCCCATTTCTTCCACATATCATATTTTCAAGCGGTTCTTGTTTGAGAAGTTAGAAAATTGTCTTATCTTTCAAACCCAACTGGTCTCGTTTGATTTGATGAAGTTTTGAGTGAGTTATAGCCATCCAAAGTTCAGTAAAATTCTTCCGGCCACATTTTCCAGACAGCTCACTGTCCTTAGACAAATCTCCATTTTTCTCATTGTTGGAGTGCGTTTTAGGCTTAAACTTCTTCTTCAACGTTGTAGAGCACTTCGAGAGCTTCGTTTTAGACACAAGAATCGCTGGGAACGGACGAGATTTGAACCCGATATCGCAGCCCAAAGATTCTGTTCGCAATAGAGTTCTTCATTGCCACTCGAGGTATCACCGGACTTTACCGTCGAGCTTTTCGTCTGGACCTAAGGTAGATAATCGCTATCCTACTCTCTCCTAAGTATATTTAGTAGCCTTAGACTTGATATTGGGGCTTGCGATGAGCCCGAACGAAATGAAATCAAAATGTAAAATATATGATGTTGATGTTTGTCTCGATGTACCCTTTTGACCCGAAACTTTATGTTCATGCTTAGTAAACTCTAGATCCATCGCGGTTCATGTTTTTAATTATTCCAAGCATGTTTAATACTTTAATAACTGTTTATATGAGTTTCTCCATAAATTTATTGTGCTTAAGCTTGTTCTTGATCGTTGTGTTAAAATTTGAGGTTTAAAGTGTAATTTTGTGAAATTCGGCGTACGTACTTGTGTATCGTTCACGAAACCTATTTTTATCAACTAAATGTCACTACTGGAAATTTGGGAGTTTAACGAAATGACCAGAATGCCCTTCGGGTGTAAAATGACCATTTTGCCCTTAGGGGTGTAAATTGCATAATGTGTAGTTTTGTACTTAGTCAGAAAATCAAGGAATTGCGTTTTGTGACAAGTTAGGACTTTATTAACCAAAATAAAGTATTTTTACGTATTTACCCTTGTCGGTGGCAAAATTACATTTTCGCCCTTGTAGTATGTTAGTTTACAAAAAGGCCCCAGAGTTGTAAAATTACACTAAGGACCCTAGAGTTGTGAAATTATGTTGGACACCCTTGTACTTACTTAAAATGACGTTGGTGACCCTTAATATTTTTAAATTACGTTTTGACCCCAATAGTTTAGTAAATTGTGTTTTGGCCCCTGTAGTTGGGTTTATTACGTTTAGACCCTTGGTTCTCGATTACTTGAATTTCGTGAACTTGTGAATTGAGATATTCGGTTGTGACCCTTGAGATATTGTTGTCGCTTTGCTTCTGCTGTTAAGTGCACTTCTCATAAACGTGTTGAATGTTAGAATGGACAATTAGGTTCCCGGGTTGGGTGATTGTACGCGGATATCACATAGACGATGAGGTAAATGGAAAAGTGAATTGGAATTGATTGATGGGGAGTTACCCCGAGATTGTTGTTGAATGGCAGTTCCGCCAAGTGATTTGTTTCGGAGGATTGTTTGGCAGTCTGCCTTGATTCGAAACCCTAGGATGTGACACTCTGTGATTTGCTTCATTTGAATTCTGAGGCGTTATAAGGGTGGAAGTATTATAGACCGAGTTACGGCTATATACCTACAGGAGTTGGTTGTTGCCACTCATAGCCCAGTACCTACAGGAGTTGGTTGTTGCCACTCGTAGCTGGGAAATTCATCCTTGTGAGGCGGCTGACGGCTGGATTAAGTACATAACTTATGCCTTCCGTCGGGGCTCCCGAGTCACGGGCAAGCAAGGGGGGAGTAAATCACAGTTTGGTCATATTCCTTAGTGGTTAACCGGGAGGAAAGTTCTCTAGGCTGAGAACTTAGATGAACATGTAAGTTAATGGCTAGTAATGAAAACAGCTATGTGTTTAATTTCTGCCTTACGATTTATTTCCTGCTTATTCCTTTACTATGTTGATGCTTGATATTGAATCAATTTATCTGTTCCATAATGTTATGTCCTTGTTATATCAAACCGTGTATTACTTGTAAAGTAAGGGGTTAGTAGGGTTGGGATTATCTATTGAGTGTCGACTCATGGTGCTACGGCCCACCCCCCTCCAGGTATCGAGGAAGATGGCGGCGAATTTGTCTATCCGCAAGAGGGTCAGAATTATGATCAGATGCAGGAGGAGAACCGGAATCAGGATTTGAATCTGAATCTGTAGAACCCACCCCTTTATTTTTAATGTTGGATCTGTATTATTAATTTCTCAAACCGTACTAAGTATTTTGGAATGGGTTGCACTTCACGTTTTCCAACGTGTACTCTGATGGAAACTCTTTTTATTAAATTATTAATTCTTTTTAATAAATTTAACGTACCCAAAAATCCGGGTCGTTACATGAGTAACCTTTCAATCTCGATCGATCTTGCAATCTCATTTGATTACTGTAATCTTTTGTTTTGTTTTGTATGGTAGTGGTAGGTTTCGGATCTTGTTAATGGCGGTGTGGTTTTTTTCCGACTCAATGATGGTTTTTTTCGATTTTTTTCTTCAATACAGTAAAGGTAAATCAATAAACCTTGTTCATATGCGCTTTAAAAGATGGTTATTTCATACAATGAATATGGTATATTGATTTAACATTTTGATGATTTGATACAATAAAAGTGGTAAATCAATAAACTATGTTCACTATTTGAAATAAACGACAAGTGAATATGATTTACTGTGTTTCCATATTGGGTGATTTGGTAAATAAAAGATAGTTCACTAGTTTACCACTTCGGCAAAGTTAAACATGATACAATAAAAGATAGTTTACTAGTTTTCCATGTGGTTTTGTGGTTCATTAATCAACCATGTTTTGATGGGTTTGGCTTGGGTTGTGGTTTTATGGTGCATTAATTTATCATATGTTTCATGATTTTTTTATGGTTTTTTTTGTGCTGCAATAATCTACCATGTTTTATAATTTTTTTTTATATACAATCCGACTTTTATTGTACATAAATCTATCATGGTAAAAACATGGTGGATTAAAGTGCATGAAGTCAATTTATCATGACTCGTGTTTTTAGGTCAAAATGTCATGATTATTTATTTTCAATTTTGTTTTGAGTAAGTGAGAAGATTAGGAGAGAAAGAGAGAATTATAAGATTAGAAAATAGAGAGATTTTTTAAGATAGGAGGGGAGAGATTGAGATAAATTAGGAAAGATTAGGAGAGAGAAATGTTAGGAAAATTAGGAGTGAGAAATATTTACAAAATCAGGAGAGAAATATTAGGAAAATTAGGAGAGAGAGAAAGGGTGTATTAGGGTTTATTTGAATTTCAGGATAGAATCATAATGATATTTTTTTGTATAAGATGCCTAATTAACTCTCCCTAATTTTTTCCATGACCCATTCGAATGCATAAATATTTTTGTAGACTAACGTGGTTGGCTAGGCTACGGGTATGCAATATTTTGTACAAATATTGTAAAAAATGCAATTTAGACGATGGTAAGAAAAATTAATGCCCCCTCCGTTCCTTTCCTTTTGAAGTGTATAGCTTCGTAATTTTAACTTATTAAAAACATCATCATTATTCATTACACCTTTCACATTAACTTTTATATTCACTCTCCATTATTTCCTTTGATGAAAGCATCATCATTAAACTTTACCTAATAACTTTTCAAAAATGAATCTACTTTTAATGGCAAAATAAGAAATGTACTAGTAAATTTTACCCACTAGCTTTTCAACATCACACTTATTTAGAAATAACCCAAATCAGAATATACTACTCTTTTTAAGGAACAGAGGGAGTATCGTAATGTCTTGCATTTGCATACCTTACGAGAGTTAAAGCAAACCTTTATTTCTTTCCCCGAAAAAAAAAAAGAGCCAACGACAAAACCTAATTATATGACTGTACACTTAATTTTTTTCTTCATATTTTTCTACACAAAATGAAACTAGATTTTTATTGAATAGTGTCACCCCGCGTCCGAATCATGGTTCCGTCACTGTATGGGGGTTAGCAATATTGTATCATAATGTGTTTTTTAATTGTTTTGCAAAATAATATAATAAAATCCTATTAATATAATTAATATAATAAAAACGGGTCTTTACAATTTTAGCTAGTGAATGTCTAAAAATTAACTTCAATGGACTAGATAAATTGGGTCATTAACCTATCACTCAATTACTCACCCAATAAATTTGGCCACCTATTTTTGCACTATGACTCACCCCCCATCTATAAAAATCTCTCTTTTTTTAACTAGAACCTCTCTCTCTCTCTCTCTCTCTCTCTCTCAATTTAGATGTTTTTTCATTATAATCTTTGGCAAGTTTTAGCATTTGGGTATTTTTGTGCCATTCTTGTGGGTGTGCGATCCCTAATTTGGAATTACTTTCTCAATCACAGCTCATTTTCCATTTTAACTTCAAGTTAATGTGAATAACCCTAAATACGAGATTCCCTTCGTTGGGTCTCATTATCTAGGTTTTGTTTCGCTTGTTTAGGTTTCTTGGCTTAAATTGATTTAGACCTGAAATGGCTCAAGAATTGGTAAACCAAGATGAACAGGTGAACAGTGAATTATTTCAGTGTCCAAAATCAAAATTTAACCTCCCAAAACTCTATTTTTTTTTCTGTAAAAAACTTCAAATGGGTCTTGTATCATCTCTCTTTTAAGACTCGCCAATTGAATGCAATTTCGTCAAAAGTGCTAAGCGAAGATAACCGATTATACACAGTTCACTCGCACTAATGACAAAAATGCAGAGCTAGTGATAGTGGTTAATAATGGTTATTGATGAAGGGGTCTCTCTAGACAATTTTAAACGTTAGGGGGTCTCTGTGAAAAAGAGATAAAGTGAACACAAGTTGACGAACTAGTAAAGTGAACAACACCAGTCTTAGATTGTTAGGATAATCAAAGATCAATACAGTTACGATAATTAACAAAAGCTACATCGCGTAGGTTTCAAAATCCTCAAACCACAAACTAGACCTACATGTGCAAATTCAAGTAAACATAATAAGTTAAACAGTCGAAAGAACTAGAACACGAGAATGATAGGAGTGCTAAAATCACTGTCCGATAATCGGTGTTCCTTCCATCTTGAACATCCCATCAAAGTGCACCATCCCAAAAAATAAAACACAAGTGCTCGCGCTCCAGATCAAACCTGTACATTAGTGGTTGAAACATAATAAGTTGGATAACCCAGTAAATAACCACCAACACCACCCTCTCTTGTGGAGGATGAGCTAGGTCTTGCATCACAGAATAGGAAAAGTATCCAACATAAAAAAAAAAAAATCTAAATATGAAAAAAAGAAAGCAATCCAAAATGTTCAAATCATCAATAATAATTATAAAAAAAAAAGGCAAAAGAAGAAGAAGAGGAAATAATTTAGAACAAAAAATATCCAAAAATTCATAAAAAAATCAAAACTCAAAGGGAAAAAAATGGAGGAAGAAGAATAAAACCCATGGCTCACAATCTTAGTCCTTCTACGCTGATTAGATATATAGATATTGAATAGTTTCCCAAATTGCAATCCTTTTTAATAAAAAATGGAGATGGTATCTTGAACCAATCAGGGAAAAATAAATTTGAGTGTGCCTCACTCGCCTCAAGGCATTTTGGATGCGCCTTGCCCGGCCTCCCCTCACCTCAGGCGCAGCCTCTAAAAGCACTTGGGAACCCGACTTGCTGTCAAATCATCACGTGCTTGCCAAGTGATCTTAATGATCTCGTGCTACATCCCGTGTATGGCGGGAGCACACTTGTGGTCCCCTTTGCAATATAGGAACCTGCTTACTCCCTCTGTCACTGTCACAGTTTGTTTGCTCACTACGGTTATGTGTGCCTTATTAAAACTCTTAAAGTTTTCAATCTATAATGTATTTTATATGCAATATGGATCTTATTTTATTGATCTCAATTAGTTTTATAAGACAATTTTCAAAAACTTTAAAAACACTACAAATAAAAAGTTATAAACGTTTAAAAATGGCAAGGATATTCAAAGTGAACAAACAAATGACGTCAGTTATTCTCCACACAAGACAGGTGCCAACTCCTATGCCACTTGGTGTCCCACAAGGCACCAGGCAACTCTGGCTATGATTGCGCCCAACTTGGGCTTTACCTAGTCATTGTACTGAGCCGAGCCGCCCAGCCTTGCAATGCCAGGAGTCAAGCCTCAGACCTCCAGCTTGCTCGTCCTTCATTTGCTCAGCCAATGTTGGATTGGGACAAGGATGGTAGAACAAACATGAATTGGGTTGTGGACCTAACCCCTTGTTTCGGCCCAAGGATGATCTAGTCCGCCCCTCCACAGATCATACAATATAGAACAATTAACGGGTTTCACGTATGCAACAGAAACGGAAGTAGAAAGAGTATCATTACATGCTGCCTTACGAAAAGAAAACAATAAAGGTAACTCCTCTACGTTTTGAGAACATCATCTTGGTTCCATTGGACCAAAGATGTGACTTGAAAATAGTTGATACACTCATGATCTGGAGAAGTTATGTAGGTCGTCTAGTCAACACCGTTTCAAATGAACAACTCTGATTTCTCTCTTGTCCAGAAACATTGGGCGGTATTAACCATAGAGTTTTAACTCTACATAAGTCTCTCAGCTATTTCCTGGTATTGCACTGCTGGATTGTTGTGGCTTAGTATGGTTTTACACTTCTTGAACAGCCAGACAGCAACTAAGGTTTACTTGTGCATCAACAAGTATTGATGAATTTTAATGTTGAACTCAAAGTAAAAGAACAACAAGGCTACAAAAGGAATCAGTGATACCTCGAAAAACGGCACCTACAAGAACCGTGAACTTCTTAGACCCCTCTTGACCAGCATTGCAATATATCCAAACTTCTCCCTTGGCAGACATTTAGGCATATTCTGCTCCACTGCGTTAGTTCCCTTCTTTACTTGAGCATCAAAACTTGTTTGATCATGACCATCCAAGATGGAATTTGGGACTTGATTGCAGATAAAGCACGAGTTCCGCGAAAAGCGGAAGTCCCGTGCAACGACCAATCACCACTCTGCTTAGACAAGAGATAAGAAAGAATAACGACCAAACTGAATTGTCCGTATTCATGAAAACACTTCGCTTAGTTTGTCTGTAACAATAGGTAACAACTTTCATAAATTGCTCCCTCGATAATCAAGTTTACGCTGTTATTATAAGACAAAATCCCTGCTGCAGCCTGCAAATAATGATATTAGGTCATGACCACGGCCTTGCATCCCTCTCCCCTCAAACAAGGATTAAAATTATTATAGAGGAGGAAAAGATAACACTGCTTCAGACAACAAGGTTCCTAGTAACACTTGATCAAATAAAGATAATAAATAACATGATATATGTTAATTTCCTAACCCTTCGGGGAAAAGACGCATTTGTTTGCTGCATCAAGGGTGACCTGGACGAGTGAGGAATCACGAATTGAGACGATCTACCTGTTGTTAGAAAACTGTCAGAAGCTCCCACGCCATTCAATTGATCTTAATTACTTAGGAAGCAGAAGTAACAACTTCATTACAACTCAAGAGATAACCTGGTAGAGTCTGTAAGAACTCGACACGGGTCCTCGCGAAACCACAATAATTCATCCTGTCACCCCAAAAAAGGTATTCAAGTCTTACTCGGTGATTCAAGGAGGTTAAATTACTCTGAAAACTCGAGATTTAAGATAAATGAACTCCTATAAAGAGAAGAATACAATCCAGAAAAAGCACATAAAAAAACTTATGCCAGACCAGTCTCTGAGGCTAAATTCAAATTTTCCATCCGTCAATCTAAAACCAGCTTCCTCAAAGATCAAAGCAACATCTTTCTCCACTTGTTCGCTCTTCACCTATAAAGTAACACCAGATGATTAAGTGTGATGAACAAATATGCATTCCTCATGAACTCATACACATCTACATAAGCACACAACCACAGAAGCATTGGATAATGTTACTTTCAGTACATTAGCAAACATGAGCTTAAATCTCCTTGAGGAGCTGAGATCTTCCTCCATAGAACCTCGAGATGGAAATTAGCATGTGCAGTTTACAACTTGCTTTGGATACAAGGTGAAATGTGAAATCATATCTAAAGATACTATTGGCAAAAGAAAAGCTAAGACCTGCATTGCTTCTCTGTTAGGCTATTTTTTGACCTCGGATTGGCAGAAAGATTCGAAGAAACTAGGGAAAAAAAAAAGGATGAAAAAATAGCTTCCACAGCACCTTATATTACCTTCTATTTCCCTACTATGTTTCCTACAAAAATTCTGGCGAATCCAACCACCTTAGGTTTCAAGATCATATTGCCAAAGGGAGAGCCCTCAAAACCTTGCTCCCGCGCTCCTAAGTCAAAATCAACTAGGACCCTCACCCCCATAAAGAAACAAGGATAGAACCTCTCAAGCATATAAATTCCAAAAGAAAAAATCGAAAAGCTCCTAAGCAAGAGAAATAACAAAAGAAAAGCTACTAAGCAAGAGAAATATGTAGTACTGGCAATTAAAATAGAAAAACTACTAACTCAATGAACACAAGCATGAAGTACAAATATAATACTTTTGTGGACACAAAAATAATAGTTTGATTAGTTTCAGTAGACAATGACTACCAATTGACATGTATACTAGGACTAAAAAAAAGATAATATCTTCAGAGTTTCTACGTCTTTATTTCACTGGGGCGGAGGGTAAGGGGTGGCCCACTGAGTACAGAAATACCCCCAGAATCGTAATAATTTACTTTCTTATTTCCATCTATTTGACCCCACAAATATTGTACATTTGCCCTAAAGATCCTCTAAAAAAATAATTTCCCCCTTTCTATTCCTAACATGATCCTCTCTCCTCTCCTCTTCTCTTCACACTCTGTCCAAAACACACAAGAACGAAGGTCCAAGGATTAAGTTCATTTAGAACTCTCATCGCCTCAGGCGCCTCTGATCCCGAAATTTCATGTTCAATAAAGTGTGTAAAAGCTTTTTATTGAGAACTTGGTTCAAGTTTGACTGCTTAATGATTAAGTTGAGCCTTGCACTATGAGAATTTTGTGTGTTGATTCCATCCGCTCGTCTTAGGATTGCTTAGAATTTTTGTGCAATCATAAATATAAAATGAAACCTGTATGAGCAGATATTTACTTCTTTTGTTTTTTTTTAGCATTTTGGTGTAGTTATTTTCTTATCATTTTGAAAGATGGGGAAAAAAAAAAGTCTATTTGCTTAGAGACCGCAGTGGCCATGAATCCTGGCTCCACCCCTCAGCCCTCACCTTCATGGGTCAGGTCTTACTCTCAGGACCTAGTCAGCAAGGCATCATCTGAGCTTGCACCAGCCCATCTCCTGAGTCCTTGTGATGAAGGTGGGACACTTGACAAAAAGCTAAGGGGGACCTAACAAGCCCATCACAACAACAGGATATACGTTCGGCAGCAGTGACAAGTTAGTTCTTCCTCTCCAACTAAAAACTTCATTTCTCCTATTTCGCCATAGCCTACTCTAACTTGATCTTCATTCTTCAGAGGGTCATTGAAGACACCAATCGATGTGTCTCCAAATGCTTTCTTTTTAGGACTCCCTATTTTACCAGGAGCGGACTACATCATCACCGAATCTAATCTAGGAACACTACTGTGTCACCACAAGAAATGTGCGTAAAAATCCTACCAACTATACACAAAATTCCCATTCTTACATCTGACATTCTGAAGTGGACCAAGAAATCTGTCAAATCGAACCAAGTGTAGAGTACAAAAAGATAGTGGCAGAGAATCCAAACAACCAAAACAAGAAAAGAAAAAGAAATGGAATTGCTGATTCCCTCTGTATAATATTGTACTACAGATGATGACATTCTTGGTAGGTAATTATGGCAATAATACTTCATAGAATCATGGGGTAAGAGTTACTTTGGCTTAAATACCCCCACAAGAGATACTTTGACATGTTTTCCCAGAAAGAAAGAAAATAAGGGTTATGACTCAAGAGACTACAGACTCTGAATAGATGCCCACTGGTTTTCTCACAAATCACTCCAAGAAGTTGTCAGAATAAAACGAAGCAAAGTAAGGCTCAAAATTTTCAGGACCTGACAGTGTTGCGATGTGAATCAATTGATCTTCTAGGTGATGAATGTGAGTTCCTGCCTCTGGAGTTGGTAAAGTGTTTGTCTTGCTTTTGCTATGAACTGACCATACCCCAAACCAACAAGAAATAGAAGTTCAAGTTTTGCTCGATTTACCAAGGAATTTTGGTAGGAGGCGGCCAACTACGGGTTGGTATCCTGAGTTGTGGATATTATGCAATGCAAATCAAGTTTTACAATGAGCCATCTCCAACTATATCTCAATGTAGATTCACCACAGGTTCACATTTCACATAGTTCCCAAGGGATCGAATTGTGAATTGCAAAGCTTTGTTTGGAGAAAATACCAATTATCAGTTCTCAACTTATATATATAGATAGAGGGAGGGAGATCTAATGCTTCTATAAATTTGTTGTGCATGAGTGATTAGAAAATAACACCCTACACTTTAAGATGTTAATCTTTAATAAATTAACATTCTAGAACTTCAATGTTTACAAGCTACCTCACAGTACAACAATTTAGGACATGTGGCTTACTGCATTCCTGTAGCTGTTTCTCATACTGGAAGATCCACATTCAATCAAAGGGTGAAGTCGGGCATCTCCATGTTGAAGGGAGGACGTTCACTTGAACACCAAAAAAAAAAAAAAAGAAGTTATAATACATGTAATATTAGTTGTTTTTGTTTAGTTTAGCTCTACACCCAACTCAAAAATCTTTGAACACCCAATCCAAAAATATTTGAACACCCAGCCCAAAAAACCAACCCACAAGTGAATCCTGTGTAAACAACCAAATTACATCCCATAACAAAAAAATATATCTTCATATCATCCAAAAGAAGATCATATCTTTAAAAGATATGTCTCAACCTATTCGCCACAATTTCTTTTAAAATGATATTGGTAGATTAAATACTCCTGCTTAACTCATTCAAGAAATTGTAAAATCTTATTCCCCTATTTACAGAAGATTGTATTTTGTACCACCACTATGCAAAATAAGAAATTCCAAAATTTATGAATTTTTTTTGGACCAAAAAAAATTTAGGTACAAGTTATATACGAATTATATATTTAAAAGGGATTTTGATCAACTAGTAAGGATAAAACAATGTTAAGATTTTGGTTTGAATTCTAGTGCGCACTCTAATCACCAAATGGTCAACAAATTATGGATGAGCATTTGTTACTTTTAAAATTTTAACAAAACACTCTGAAGTTTGGCTCTTGCTTTTCCAAAACTAAAACATATAGTAAGACATTTTGAATTTGCCAAGCACAACGGTTCAAGAAGCGTACACATTAATAACGTGTGAACTGAATTGTGAGCGAAAACTTGAATCGTGAGACAACAGCCGATGTTAATCAAAAATAGATTCACAGCTAGATTACTATTGATTTTGCATTGATCCCAAAAAAGGAATAGTGAATTTCTTTACTATTTATAGACTAAGTACGAACAATTAATAGTAAAAAAGACGAAGAAAAGAGCCATGCGCAACAAATATTTCATCTCTAAGCAGAGACGAAAGGAAGCAAGATACTAGGGTATTAAAATACATACATCAGGCTGTTGCGACTGCAGATACTCTTCAATAGTATGACCAGCTCTCTCAAAAACTTCAAGCAACAGAGCCGTCAAACTCATACTCATCATCTTCTGTTGAATCTGAGCTAACTCTCCATGTTTACATTCTCCCACTAAAATGACCTCATCAATCAGTGACAGAATTTGATTACTAACGCATCGAGGGATCATCATTCTTCCATTCAAAACTTTTTCGCGAGCAACAATCAGCAAGACAGCCAACTCAACGAGCTTTCCTTCCATGGCATAATAGTAAGCAAACTCTTCAATGTTATTGGATGACTCCACGAGCAATTTACTAACATCCAATGATTTCTTCTGTGACAAGTAATTTAAAGAAAAAACCTTGTTTGTCATCTACTTCATATGCAAGCATTTGTAGTCTGAGGTTGCAAAAGAAAATTTGAGTATGAATATATTGCAGAAAAACAGACCATAGATGGTCGACAAAGTAATTCTATCGACTTGAAAAGAGACTCTTGTCGATACAACTGCATCAGCCTCCTGCACAATCAGTACAATAAATTAGGAAGTCAGAACTCTTAAGAAAGAAAGACAATAAAACAAATAAATAAAAGACAGACGGTGGACCAAACTCAGGATAAGGAATCCAGCGTGGAAAAACGGGGTCACCTCGTGGCATCAAGTGCTATGCTGAGTGGTAGCATTCCAGTGGGTGGTAGCACTCCATTGGGCCACCTAAATTTACTAGCGAATCGGACATCAGTTCGAGCTCCATAGTGAAGGAATAACTTAACTGATTCGGGACACACACACCAAGCTGCGTGATGCAACAGCTTGTCCCTATTTACATCTTGTTACATCTTGTTGTAACGAACGCTATGAATGCGACTAAGTTTGGGAGAAAGCAAACAAAACAACAAGCAATCACACGACACAAAGATATACGTGGTTCCCCCAAGATTGAGGTACGTCCACGGGCGAGGAGAGAGAGAGAGTTCACTATCAATGGTGAAGAAGAGATACAAAGAGCCGGCTATGATCCGTAACTCTGGAGAGGCCACAATATGAGAGATAGCTAAAGGATCCCCAAAAGCCTCTATTTATAAGAAGCACAATCAATAGGAAATCCTAAACACAATAGGAAAACTTAAATATAATTGGAAATCCTAAATGCAATAGGAAATCTTAAACACAATAGGAAATCCTAAACACAATTGGAATTCTCCCAAAAAAGGAAAATTCAAGGCACAATTCCAACAATTCTCCACCTTGACTTGAATTCCACTGAACCCAAATCACTAATTATAGCAACCCTCTTCTGCCTCTTCCTCGCCACAATGCCCCCAAGGGGCGATCAACTGCAAATACCAACCAAGCCCAAGCAATGCTTGAACTTGGCAACCGAAACCGGTTTAGTCAACATATCCGCTGGGTTATCCGCCGTTCCCACTTTCTTCACCTCAACTTGCTTCTGTGAGATGATCTCTCGAACGAAGTGATACCTGACATCAATATGCTTGGTCCGTTCATGATACATCAGATTTTTAGTCAGATGTATAGCACTCTGAGAGTCACAAAATACTGAAGTAACCCCTTGTGCAATACCAAGCTCGCAAAGAATTCCCCTCATCCACAATGCCTCCTTTACAGCTTCGGCAATGGCCATATACTCCGCTTCTGTTGTAGACAGCGCGACCGTAGCCTGCAAAGTTGCTTTCCAACTAATGGCACTTCCGGATAGAGTGAACACATAACCTGTCAGAGACCTTCTCTTATCATGGTCACCGGCAAAATCCGAATCAACATAACCAACAACTTGATTACCTGGATTAGAAACCCCATACAAAAGACCCACATCTGCAGTCCCTTTCAAATACCGAAGTATCCACTTCACAGCCTCCCAATGTGCCTTTCCCGGTCGCCCCATATAGCGACTTACGACACTAACTGCATGTGAAATATCAGGACGAGTACATACCATGGCGTACATAAGGCTCCCAACTGCGCTCGAATATGGAACCTGAGACATATATTTCTCCTCATTCTCTGACTGAGGTGACAATTCTGCTGAAAGTCGAAAGTGTGCTGCCAAAGGGGTACTGACTGGCTTCGAGTTCTGCATGGCAAAGCGCTCAAGCACTTTGAGAACATATGACTTTTGATTCAAGAACAACTTGCCATCTACTCGATTTCTGCTAATCTCCATACCAAAAATCCGTTTTGCTGCACCTAAATCCTTCATCTCGAATTCACCACTTAACTGCTGCTTCAACCTGTTGATTTCTGATACACCTTTGGCAGCAATAAGCATATCATCAACATACAACAGTAGATAAATAAATGAACCATCTGGAAGTCTCCGAAAATACACACAACTGTCATATTCACTCCTAGAATATGATTGGCTTATCATGAATGTATCAAACCGCTTATACCACTGCCTAGGAGACTGTTTTAAGCCATATAAAGACTTACGAAGCAAGCATACATGATCTTCCTTACCAGAAACAACAAATCCCTCTGGTTGACGCATATAAATCTGTTCCTCAAGCTCCCCATGCAAAAACGCCGTTTTGACATCAAGTTGCTCTAACTCAAGGTTATAACAAGCAACAATAGCAAGTAAAGTGCGAATGGAACTGCGTTTTACAACTGGTGAAAATACCTCATTGTAGTCAACACCTTCCTTTTGACTGAATCCTTTCGCCACTAGCCGAGCTTTGAACCGTGCCTCTTCAACCCCTGGAATACCTGGCTTGCGCTTGAAGACCCATTTGCACCCAACAATCCTCCTATTTTTCAGCGGTTCCACCAACTTCCATGTCTGGTTCTTCTGAAGAGACTCAATCTCTTCATTCATAGCAACACACCACTGTGCACTCTCATTGCTCGAAACAGCTTCCGCATAGGTAGAAGGCTCATCATACTCCACTGTTTCAGCAATCGATAAAGCATAGGCCACCATCTCAGAATAAGCCGAATACCGTTCAGGAGGCCGAATCTCCCTCCTTGGCCTATCTTTAGCAATAGTGCGTGGTTGCTCTGCTGGTACATCATCCTCTGTGTCTGAACTTTTGAACTCCTCTTCAATTGGCTGATTACTGACATTCTTCCCTGAGCCAGAAGATTCAATCACAAACTCCACCTGCTTTGGAACCCTCGGTTCCTCAACTGCACCTTCAACCTGCTTAGACCCCTTAACCATAAAGTTTTCATCAAAAGTAACATCTCTACTGATCAAAAACTTAGAGGATTCCGGACACCATAAACGATACCCTTTCACACCTGCCTGATAACCCAAGAAAATACACTTCTTGGCACGTGGCTCCAACTTACCCTCATTGACATGAGCATAAGCTGGACACCCAAACACACGCAGCATGGAATAATCAGCTTTATGACCCGACCATACCTCAAACGGAGTCTTACACTCAATAGCAGTCGACGGAGACCTGTTCACCAAATAGCATACTGTGGAAACGGCTTCAGCCCAAAACTCTTTGCCCAACCCGGCATTGGACAACATACAACGCGCCTTCTCCAAAAGAGTCCTGTTCATTCGTTCAGCCACACCGTTCTGCTGGGGGGTTTTCCTCACTGTGTGATGTCTCACAATGCCCTCATTACTGCAAAACTTATCAAATTCGCCAAGACAAAACTCCATACCATTGTCAGTTCTCAAACGTTTTATTTTCTTACCCGTCTGATTCTCTATCAAAATTTTAAACTGTTTGAATGTACTTAGAGCATCACTTTTATGTTTTAGCATATATACCCAAACCTTACGAGAGAAATCATCGATAATACTCATAAAATATCGAAAACCACCTTTAGAAGTTACCTCAGCGGGACCCCAAAGATCCGAGTGAAAATAATCCACCGTGCCTTTGGTGCGATGAACAGCTGTACTGAATTTGACCCTGCACTGCTTGCCGTAGACACAATGCTCGCAAAAATCCAGCTTCTCAGTTTTCTGCCCACAAAGTAGACCCTGATTGCTCAAAACTGTCATCCCTCTCTCGCTCATATGCCCAAGACGCATATGCCATAACCGAGTCAAATCCGAACCTGAAACCTTGGAAGAAGCGACCGCTGCTGCAGAACCTGTAACTGTACTGCCCATGAGTGAATAGAGATTGTTACGCTTCTGACCCTTCATCAGCACCAAAGCACCCCTTGAGACCTTCAAAACTCCACCTTCACCAGTGAAAGTACAACCAATGGAATCTAGAGCACCCAAAGAGATAAGATTTTTCTTCAACTCCGGAACATGCCGAACATTCGATAAAGTCCTCACAATACCGTCGTGCATCTTGAGTTGGATCGTTCCACAACCAACAGTTTTGCAGGGCATGTTGTTTCCCATTAAAACTGTACCACCATTGACCGCCTCATAGGTGGCGAACCACTCCTTATGCGGACACATGTGATATGAACACCCAGAATCCAAAATCCACTCGGTATCACAGCGAGAATCTCCCACTGTAACTGATAAAACAGTATCTAACTCATCAAAACTTTCAGCAACCCCGACAATATTTTTACCCCCTTTCTGGTCCTCTTTTTCCTTCTCCTTGAGTTTTATACAGTCTCTTTCCCAGTGCCCCGGTTTCTTGCAATAATTGCACTTTCCCTTTTTCTTATTTTTAACTGCTGATTTGGATCTTTCCCTATTACTCGTACCACCCTTTTCGGTCGTTCTTCCCCTAACAAACAATCCCTCCGCATGATCATCAACCTCTCCTGACACCTTTTTCCTCAACTCTTTCGAATGAAGACTGGCCTTAACATCCTCCATGGATATGGTGTCTTGCCCATACAATAAGGTTGTAACAAAATGTTCATACGATGGCGGTAAAGAACATAACAAAATTAGGACTTGGTCCTCCTCCTCGATTTTACAATCAATATTTTTCAAGTCCATCAAAATACGATTAAACTCGTCTAAGTGATCCCTAACAAGTGTACCTTCACGCATTCGAAACGTATAAAGACGTTGTTTAAGATACAACCTGTTCGTGAGCGATTTCGTCATATATATGCCTTCCAACTTCAGCCAAATTCCTGCTGCTGAAGTTTCTTCTTCCACCTCGCGAAGAACATCGTTTGCTAGACTCAACTGAATCGAACTCAGAGCTTTAGCATCCATGTCTTCCCAATTTTCCGCGCTGATGCCGGATTTTTCCTGCCCCTGCAAGGTCTTGTGTAATCCCTGTTGAACTAGCAAAGCCTTCATCTTAACCCTCCAAAGACTGAAGCTGCTGCTCTGCCCATCAAACTTCGCAATCTCAAACTTAGCCGCCATAGCCACAATCGGAAACGAAACCCTAGTTTTTCAACCAGAAGCTCTGATACCAGTTTGTTGTAACGAACGCTATGAATGCGACTAAGTTTGGGAGAAAGCAAACAAAACAACAAGCAATCACACGACACAAAGATATACGTGGTTCCCCCAAGATTGAGGTACGTCCACGGGCGAGGAGAGAGAGAGAGTTCACTATCAATGGTGAAGAAGAGATACAAAGAGCCGGCTATGATCCGTAACTCTGGAGAGGCCACAATATGAGAGATAACTAAAGGATCCTCAAAAGCCTCTATTTATAAGAAGCACAATCAATAGGAAATCCTAAACACAATAGGAAAACCTGAATACAATTGAAAATCCTAAATGCAATAGGAAATCCTAAACACAATAGGAAATCCTAAACACAATTGGAATTCTCCCAAAAAAGGAAAATTCAAGGCACAATTCCAACACATCTACTATGCCCAACTTTCCATCCACCAACGCAGTGGCACATTTTATGGCTCCATAAAGACACAGAGACTGCAGCAGAGTGGTTCGGCAATACCTGTAGATTCCATTTCTTACATCTGGGTATGTCAATAAGGACCTCAGTCCTTTCGCATTATCGTTTTGGATGTAATAGATGATATCATCTTCCACATCCAGGTCAGAATAACTTTCACCGTCGATGTCACCAGGAGTCCATTCCTGTCAACAATCAATAAGAAACCACTGTTACTGGTCCAAAAAGCAAAATAAAGAAAGTTTAGGACCTCCCTGTATATGTGCGGAGTCTGGGGAAGGGTTGATGTACGAAGCCTTACCGCTCTCGATAGAAGAAAAATAACCAACAATAGGAACAGGGCCTAACAATTCGACATTGTAGGTGTTAGGTTCAAATCTCATTTGTAATTACCAACACAAGCAAAATGGGGCAACCTGTACCAGACATCCTCGGCATAAAAAAATAAAAAATAAAAATACTCCATCTGCACGATGTTGTTTGTCCATTCTAAAAAGTCCTACAACTAATAAGTTCTTTTGGATGACGCATAAAGTTTTAAACGAAATTCCATCAATCTAAACATGATCAGCATCTCCAACCTGTTCCCTCTAATTTATTCAACCCCAAAATCTGTGTAAAAACTCTTAAAAACTCACTCCAATAGTCCAATCCAATACCAATTAGAATTTTACTCAACTTTATGCTCAAATTAAGGGTTTACTCGCGTTTCAAAAGGCTACTTTGTGCTCCTCAAAATTACAACTTTGTCTTAATAAAGCCTTCAATCAATGTTATGCTTAGATTTGAGTTTGTTCATTGGAGCATTTTCACACCAAATAAAGCTCTTATATCACAAAGCCGGACTGTGATCCACTAGCCCTTGATGGGGCAGTAGAAAGTAACACCCAGAGGAGGTTGCCATAGCAGATCGTCTACTGTTCCACCCTCGTTGATCGAAATTTATCTAGTCTAGAGGAAAACAAAGGGATGCATGTACGCTAGGTTATTTGTTTCCGTTAACAGTGGAAAAAGAAAAAGATCAACATATACAGATGGAAACCACGAATTAGAAGTCACAAAAGTAGAGAGAAGATGAAAAGTAGAGAGAAGATGAAATGAAGATAGATGTTGGTACCGTCCCATTTCTATTTCGGCCCATCGCTTTGAATCGGCAGACGCAGAGGAGGTTGCTATAGCAGATCGTCTACTCCTCAATCGACAGAGCAACGCCAGGCACGGACACGGCCAAGGATAAACTTCTGAAGTACCCAACCAAAAAAAAAGACGGGGAAGGAGCCTAATGCATGGCTTAGGTTTTGTGTCGGTTCAGTTTTTTAAGGAAGACAGAAAACAAAATGGTAGATTATTATTCACATATCCCTTCAACTTCTACTCCCATTTCGCTTTGGTTCTTATAGTTCTAATTTGAACCATTCTAACCAACCTTGTACTTCGTGATATCTTGCAATGTACACCCTATCTTTGCCTGCCTTTTGAATTGTGGACGAAAACGCCCATGGGCCATCCACGTACGGTGAGAATAATTTTATTCACCCTCCTTAAAATAAGGTGAACAAAATCCTCTCTCCCATTGGTTGATACGTATGTGTGGAGCCCTCTTTCTCTGGTAGTTCTTCCTGATGGTGATCAGCGACGGAGATGAAGCCCTCACTCTCGAGTTATGCCTAGGCCTGCACACTTAACACACCGTTAACACCGGACTGGACCGTAGAGTCCAGAACGGCACTCCGACGATCAAGTCAGTAAAATGGAGAAGATGAAGTGTAGATCTAGGGTTTCGAGAGGAGAGTTATGCGTACCTTTTCTAGGTGGTCAAGTTTACCTTTTATAGGTGAGCCTTGGCTTGATCTCCAAGCACAGCTGTGCTCGTCACGTAACTTAACCGCTCGGCTGAGGTCACGATGATGAGTCTGAAGGAATATGTTGCGAGCACATGCTTCCAGTAAAATCGTTACACGTGTCATAACCGTTCGAATGACGTCATTCGTCAGGATCACGGTTTGTTACGTGCACGTGCAGCATTAACTGCTCTGCTGACTCAGCATCCAATCTTTCGGCACATTCTTGCATCACAGAGTCGATTATATGTCACCCTTCGGTCATGCCCCGAGGTCTTTTGATATTAACTCAGGAGACTCACTAATGAGTCAGGTATAGGATGGGTCTCGGCAATATCCGAGACGCTAGACCGAACTCCGAAGCCCCACTATGTCTTTTATACATCCGAAGAGTCACTCAAAGATAGTCTCTCTGTGACTAACGAGGATGTGTCTCTTTATGTGATCTAGGTGCTCGGTATATCTGGACCCCTACAGTATGGGTCCCACTACAAGTGATGTCATGCTTACCAAAAAGCATATTGCAGATGTAAGCATGACATCACTTTGTAGTGAGATTCACACCAATTCAACCAGTAGGAGGCAGAATTTTGTTTACCCTATTTAAGGAGGGTGAATAAAATTGCACTCAAAGACATTAAATTGCTAAAGGAACTAAATGGAATATTGGAGATGGTAACAATGTAGACCTCTAGAAGGACTGGTGGTGTGGTTCTAACCTTTTGGAACACAGTTATTCAGGACCTCATGTAGATTCTGGAATAAGATTTAAGGATATCCCCGATAACAATGGCGCCTGAGACATTTATGTACTCAACGTGTGTTTCCTATCGATCAACTAATGCAACGAGGTGAGATTTCTCAGTTTTCTCTGTACCACAAGCTGAAATTGTGTGAGTGCCCAATTATGTTCTTGCACTGATTCCTATGCCGAACCAAACGTAGGAATGAGAATCAGTATTCCAACGTCATTCCATTCCAATGTTCATCCTATTCCATTCCATCGTTCATTCCATCGAACCAAACGCACCCTTAAAGAAAACTAGAAATGGATAACACAATCGTGAAAAAATAACCAACATGAACATCCTTTTACATCAGTGGTACTTTGCATATATAGCCATGGAATGAGAAGGTTATGGTTTTCGGTTCTACCATGTACTCATGCACATGTTTCATTATAGTTACAAAAGAAGGTTAATTGGGTCCCCAACAGAGCAGGTGCATGAGAATCTCAACCCTGTTCTCCTCTCTCCTCCTCCTTCTATCAGCACCGGCCGTCTTCTTTTCTGGGTTCACCGCACTTCCGTCTATCCACCGGTGGTGGTTGTTTGCCTTTCTTGCTTCCGTCAAAGCAGTTCTCTTGTGTTGAATGGTCTTCATTAATGCTTCCTCGAATTTACAAGCCCTGCCTTCATTTCTGCTCATCTCTCGAATCTACGTGCTCTCTGCGATGGACAATTACCAGCTTCAAATCTATTTGATATAGTTCAAGTTTCTGTTTTGGGCCTATATTTGGTGGTCTTGAACGATTTATATAGGGAAGAAGCAGTTGGACTGACTAGTGAGAAGGAACCGGGGGCGTTTGGAAGTTTCTCCGAACCGGGTCCTGTTGTGAAAATCTAGGGTGCAGAGTTGATAGATTTGCAGCAATGGTTTAGCATAAACCGTTGGTAAAGCAGACACTTGTTTTGACTCTTAAAACCCAATTGGGCCCTAAGCCCAGAATTGGGTCTATTCAGATACAAAAGCAGAAAATAAAATGGAGAGTGGAAAAAATTCATTTAAAGTTCTCTTTCTTTTCTTGAAATCAGCATGAATTCCTAAAATGGTGAGGAATTTCACTTAAATTTGTCCATGGTTTTCTATCTTTCTCGTCCATTTTTTTTTTCCTTTTAAAATCATTATTGTATATTGAATCTAAACACTCAAGTTGTTTTCTTATTTTTGTGCTACGGTTGAGTATTGGACAATATTGAGTTTGTTTAAAAGTTGAATTTTGCAGAGAAAATTGAAAATACGTGTGTGACCTTGAATCAATAGCTTGGGTTTTTACAATGTGGTAAATCCCATCTATTCGCGTACACTGGTATTTTTTAGACCAATATTTAGAGTGAGAGACAAAGGTTTTGATCAAACGTTTCACAAGGTAAAAACTTGTGTCAAATTTGGCATAGCTTTTAAGTCGTTGCCAAATTTTGACCAATGACCCATGGATGGAAAATTCTAAACAAGAAGTATTTTCCGTTTCCATTGTGGCTCGTTGGAATTGACTAGGCACATTCAGGAGGATATCCCATGGTGTATGTTATTTGCAGATGACATTGTCCTTGTAGATGAAACGGCTAGTGGTGTTAACACTAAATTAGAAATTTGGCGGGAAGCATTGGAGTCTAAGGGCTTTCGGATAAGTAGGAGTAAAACTGAGTATATGGTCTGCAAGTTCAGTGATACCAGAAGTACGTATGAGGAAAGAGTGAGGATCCAAGATCAGGAGATACCAAAGAGGGACCATTTTAGGTATTTAGGATCTATTATTAGTCAAGATGGAGAGATTGCGAATGATGTGACTCATAGGATCCAAGTGGGGTGGCTCAAGTGGAGGAGTGCTACTGGTGTACTGTGTGACAAGAGGGTACCAACAAAATTGAAAGGAAAATTTTATAGAACTGCCATAAGACCAGCGATGCTTTACGGGACAGAATGCTGGCCTATTAAGAAGCAGCAAGTGAACAAGATAAGTGTAGCGGAAATGAGGATGTTGAGGTGGATGTGTGGTAAGACGAGACGAGATAGGATTAGAAATGAAACAATTCGCGAGATGGTAGGCGTAGCACCTATAGAGGAGAAGTTAAGGGAAAATAGGCTAAGGTTGTTTGGGCATGTCTATCGTAGACCAGCGGATGCAGTAGTTAAGAGAGTGGATAGGATAGCTTTGGGTAGAAACGCACAAGGGAGGGGAAGACCCAAATTGACACTAGATGCGGTAGTACGCAAAGATCTGAGTATACTAGGTTTAAATGATGAAGCAGCACTGGACAGAGCTCAATGGAGAAAAAGGATTCATGTAGCCGACCCCAATTGATTGGGACATAAGGCTTGGTTTGGTTTGGTTTGGTTTATTGTGGCTCGTTGCAAATAGGGTCTCCCATGTAACATGATATGACGATAGAAATTTAACATGAAAGACATGGTAAATATTCATCTAGACTAGAGATAGAGGAGTCAAACGGGCTAGGCATGACATGGAATGGGCACGGTTTTAGATTGGTCGGGCACAGGCATGGAAGTGGGTTCAGCATGGCACGACACGGTCTTAGAACTGGCATGACATGGGCACAGCAAAGACAGGACATGGGCACGGAGTGAAAAAGAGAGAAAAGTAACACACGCGTAGAGAGGGGTAGGATCTCATGAGGCTGTGAATTATTTGGGGAGCGTCCGCCCAAGCAGCAAATCCAATTTTGGGACCGGCCCAGAATTCTCTCTAAAAGAAAAGGAAATGATCAAAATTTTCTCTAATGAATGTTTATTTGTTGAAAAGGAAGTGGTTTCAAGCTTCCGTATTACCCACAAAAAAAAAAAAAAACGAAAAAGAAGTGGTTTTGAGCCATATGTTGGGCCAAGAGTTTTTTTTGGACGGTTTGGTTGTTGGGTCGGACTTGTTTTGGGCCAAGAATAATCAAAAGATTTTGATGTGGGCTTAGTTAGTTATGGATGGGCTCATCACGTCGGAGTGAGCTTGCTTGATCCGTGTCGGTTTGAAGTGAGGCTGCGACAGGTAAGTTGTTGAGCGACAGTCCCTAATTACTCCACTTAATTAGTAGGGCTCTCTCACATGTGTGGTGGGGCCCATTACCGGGTGGGCCCCAACACACATGTGAGAGAGGGTGTGGTGAGGAGTGGTCGAGATGGGTGTGTACCTATCATTTTTGGGCTAACAAATATGGATTGACAAGTAAAGTTATTGTTTTGGCCACTAATTATCAAGGATTTTGTAGTGTTTGATTATGAGTATATATTTTTTGTTGCTAAAAACAATTATGAAGTGACAATCAATGTGATGAATTGAATTGAATGAAAAACATTTATGAAAATTGAAATGCACATTTGGTAGTGTAGGAAACTTCACGATCCTTACACTATATGTATTTGCCTATCATAATACATAATGAAACCCTGAAAAATACATTTATAAGATCTAACACGTCGTCGAGCGTCCAGACATAATTAACAATCATTCAAACCGGAGAAACAGATCACCTAAGAATCAAAACCAAGCTAAGCGTCTGGATGGGAGCCACGTTCGTCCGGACTCACGAAGCTAAACTTCACAACTTCAAACTAATTTTAAGTAAGTTGATCGCGAGTAGAAATGAATTATTGAAAATCATAGCTTGAACAAGCTAAAGGGTAACTTGTATAAATTTGGCATGAATGATTTACATGTTAGGAACATTTAAACTTGATTTGTAATGTGAAGAAGCAATCATGAACGATTTGTTATCCGGTGATTTTTATTCGAGCAACCAATAAAATTTTCAACTTGTCCAATTGCAATGTTCAATTTCAGAATTAATGCCAACTCAACTAACATTACAACCCAAATGTTATGACAATAAATCTTTGGTTCAACAGTACCCCTGTGTGAAAAACCAATCTTCAATGAATTAGAGTTGGTTCTTTTGTTAACCCCACACTCCGTGAAAGCCATCTATTAGAGTTAATATTGATTATTATTTGACCAACCAAAAATTTTACTCCAATTAATTTGTCCATTTGTAGGAAATGGCTATAATACATACCCCTTATTTGGGTGTACCATATGTACCTATTGTATGATCCAGATTTTCGAGGGAAGGGAGCCTGGGGGGAGGGGGGGAAGCCGCCGCTCCCCCCAGGCGGAGGAACCCAATCTGGAAAAAAGAAGGAGAAAAGATTTTAGAGAGAAAGAGAGAGTTAGAGGGAGCCAAACCAAAGTACGTTCAAAACATTTAACTTACTTAATATTATTTGAAGTTGGTTGTGAATTGTTGCCAAGAGATAAAGAAGATTTTGAATAGGTTCTTCGTTTATTCTTGATTAAATGTTCTTTTGTCCCCGAAGAGTGGTGCTTCCAGGATACAATTCAATCGTGCTATTCGCAAGCTCCCTTATCTCCTCCCACTCGTCATTCTCCATCCCTTCCTGCTCTTCAGACTTCTTCTTAGGAGTCTTCATCAAGCACTCTCTCGTCAAAATATTCTTCACTCTTTGTTGCCAAAGATTAAAATCATTACGACCGTTGAAGGGCTCTATCACAAAACTTGTATTTTTCCCGCCATCTCGAAAAATGGATCCAGCAGATGGATTCGAAACAACCCAAAAACTTAAAGAGGACAGAATTACGATTTTCCAGAACCTCAGGGACGAATTTGCAACAAGCGAAAACTATAAGGGGAAGTAGTAATTTAATTACCCTTTGTGGTCAAAACTGGAGTGGTCTGGTCAAACCTGAACCCCCTTCTCTCTTCCTTTGGACGCACGTGCGTACGATGCGTGTAGAGGTTGGATCTGACGCGTTGTACATTGAGGGGGAGATTTTTTTGTTATTTACCGCCCTTTCCTCGACTTTTTGTTTGTACTTTGTAAGAGAATTTTAGAGGAATCATCGTCTTTTTATACATTTGATCTCCAAGTTTTTTTCAAAGATTTGATTTCCAAATTTACTTTGGAGAAGGGCCCCAGATTCAGTAAATAGAATGTGAATTTCGAAAAATTGGGAAGTAGTTGTACCAAACTTTTGCAGAAGTTCTTCGTCAACATCGCAAAACACAAAAATATAAACAGAAGCCAGTCCCGAATTGATAAACAAAACATAATTTTTGAAACTGTAATTGAGAATTTATTATGGTCGACATAACCAATACAATGCAATAGTAGTAAGGCTAAGTTTGGCTTAAAAAGTTAAGCCAAATTTTGGCTTTTTGGTGTTTCAAAAAAGCCAAGAAAAGTTGTTGGGTTTGGCCTAAAAAATGCAGATGCAAATAGCTACTGTAGCTGCTTGTTGGGTTTGCTTTCTTTTTTCCCATTAATACCCATTCTACCCCTCCTGCCACTGTAGCTGCTTGTTTGTTGTCCAAATAGAGGGAAGGGCATTTTGGGAAATGTTGGCACCAATTGCTTTGTAAAGCGGCGGCAGCTCATTTGAAAGAGGAAAAAGCACTTTTTAGGCCAAATGAGCAAACTTATTTTTTGTGGCTTTTTCTTTAAAAAAAGCAAAAAGCTAGAAGTAGTACATACTTTTTTAGCCAAACCTTACCTAAATTAACCCCAGGGATTTAGGCTTGTATAGGCTTAGCCCTCCAAGGTTGCACTCTCAAAAGCGATTTGTCTTTAGATCGATCTCACCTCACGCAAACATTTTTCGTAGTGCCAATCGACTTGTATCCATGGTGCTTACCACTCCAAGGTTGCACTCTCAAAAGCGATTTGTCGTTGAAGTGACCTCACCTCACGAAAACATTTCGAATGTAAAAAGTTAATTTAGTGCTAGAGAGATTAGTCCCATTCATTCATACGCTATTTTTTGGATAAATCATTCATCCATACACTATTCATTACCAAAAGATAAAAAAATGCAGTAGTAAATATTATTGCAAAATGGGATTGGAATTTTCCGATCCAGTTTCTTTTTTTTTTTGATCAGGAATTTTCCAATCCAGTTGAACCCTATTATTGAATCCACATCTCTTCTCATGATTCTTTTAGTAGAAAAGCCCCAGATTCTAGACCTAAAATCTGATGGTACTGGGACCCCAACAGTCCACCTCCATGACTTTCCTCAGCTTCTCCTCCGTCCTCTTCGCTTTCTCCTCTCTCATCTTATTCGAAATCGCCGATCGAGTAGACGACGACGAACCAGAGAGAATCTGCGCTTGGCAATACGATCTCAGATTGATCTTGGCGTGTTGTTGAATCGACCTCAGAGCGTAGTTCCATCGACAGAACCCCAGCTGATCCTTCAAAGCCTCCACTGGCCCAATGCTCGCCGCAACAATCCAAGCTTTTCTCGCACCACTCATGATTTTTTCTTAATCAATCAATATAGAAGGAATACACCCGATTACAGAGTAAATTTCTTCAGATCAGTTGTTGCTATGACAAATTCTATGAAAGATCTATCTATTTATATATGTAGATAAACAATCACAGAGAGTGTGAGAAAGAAAGATCCGAGGAAGGTGCGTGGGTGGCATGATTGAGAAGTGGGTTAGGGAAAACAAGCGGCGGTTAAACTACAGTTTAGAAAAATTAGCTGGGGTCGCTTTTCTGTAATTGACCCACAGGTTTTAGAGTTACCGAAAGAACAAGGCTAGGAAACAATTGCAAGACACTAACACCAGACGTAACATTCTACGTGGTAATACATGATCGAAAACCACCTAATGTATAATAAGGCACGTAATCCTTCCTTATCACCCCTCCAAGATCCGCTCCCGATTCTAATTCTTTCTCATTTTAGTAGTTTGAGATACTTTTCGAAAAACACTTTTAGGCCTGCGATGGTACTTCCGTACTTGCACTCATGTTGACGCATTATGTGACTAAGGTCTTTATGGGATCTCTGGGTAGATACTGCCGGATCTAAACCAACCCATATGGAGCATCTAAGTTGTAGTTTAGCTCAAGTTCAATGGTTGTGTCATTTTAGTAAAGTCATTTCCAAAACATTACCATGAATAGTGTAATTTAGCCAAAAAAATTAATAATGTTGGTGTAACGTTGCATTGCCCCCAGTGCCATTTTTTTTCTTCCAATAATTCCCATTCTATCCCCTTCTCAACACCATTCATTAATAAAAAGAACTATCATTCAACAACTACCATTCTCCATCTACTCTTCTTCATCTGTTGTTCAACATTTCAATTACCATTGGACACTCATCTTTATAAATAAAAATTCCAAAAGAACCATTGACTCAATATACTATCACTATTTATCACTATTCTCTTATCCAATGAACGAGATTAGCTAGATAGAATTAACAGTTCGAGACTTATCACCCGTGTTCAAAACAAAATTCTTTATAACACAACTCCAAAATTGAGATTGCGTTTGTGGCACAAATTACTAGGGCCAGTTTTGATGCCATTTGTTTTGAGTGAAAATGGGCGCAGCCATTTGTGACTAGGCAAATGGCACACACCATCGGGTCAAGTTTTTTTTGCAATTTTGGCCATTTTTTAGAATGACAAATGGAAAAGAATGATAAAAATTAATGAAGAAATTAATGGGAGAGCGCCTACAGTGGCAAAAGAGTTTTGAGGTTAGATTCATGAGTAAATATGATCTCTGTGGGTGGAAAATGAATTGGTTTCTTGCTGAAGCCGAGTGACGTTAAATTCATGACCAAAGTTGAGAGAGGCTTGACTGAGATGAGCAACATCAATCCCCGCGGGTATCCTAAAAGTTGATGGATGCCCTTATTGAGTGGTTCTCATGAATGTATGTTCAGCTGCACCCTTGTGAAACTCAAAACGAATCCTGTTTGCCTACATCCGGTAAGCAAAATGACATTTCAGAGAGCGAGAGAGTGCGCACAGGACTCCAAAGCGCTCTTATATATATGCTCATATATGACATTTAACATCACAGAATGGTTCTTATATTTGCCATGAGAGCATTATAGAGTACAGATACAGTTCGTCAGATTGTGATTGTATAAGGATAACAATAAATACCTTCTTATAATGAGTTTTGTATGGTTTTATGCATTCTTTTACCGATAAGAGTTGAATGCTAGATCCTGATATCAGCAGGACACCCAAATTTTGGAACCATTAATCAGTTTTCAGAATGCCTACTTGTGCAAGGCGAGTCCCATGTCCACTTGGAGCAAGCAAAACGAGCCCATGCCAAGCATTTCTAAAACCAACCACTCAATAAGGGCATCATCAACATACGGAGGAGGTGTATTGTGAGTAAAAAAAAGTGATCGGGATGAAAAACTACGTGATAGCCGTAATTATGACCATGAGTTAACTAATTCATTTATCAATTCATAAAGAACATGTCGCTTTTCATTACATTTTTTTTTAACCAGGGAATTGTATTTATAGCTTGGTTGGGTGCGTAGAAAGTGGGTGAGAATTTAGTACTTTGTTTGATGTTTGTCCTACAAAATTCTACGTTTGGAGGGCTGCAATAATTTCAATAATCATTCAGACTCTCTGTTTGTTTCGATATAAAATATTTTACACCAGAAAATATTCTTCATGTAAAATGATTTTTCCCCAAAAATGTAAGTTTATTTGTAATTTCCGGTGCTTGGCTTTTATTTAGGGGGAAAAAACATAAGGATAACTCAAAAGTAGACCATGGAAATTCACAAATCCTTATACACTTGTAGCTTCTTGCTGAAATGGCTTCTTGTTGAAATGGAGAGGTGGGACTCTCTCTCTCTCTCTCTCTCTCTCTCTCTCCCCCACATTCTTCCTCTGTTTTGGAGGTTGGGGTTGCCGATGACGAAAACAACTTACGAGAGATTTAGAGGAAAATTGTTTTCTGTCCTATGATGGAAACTATTTTACTTGAAAAATGTTTTACAAACTTTTGATCTAACCAAACAATAGAAAATAGATAAGACATTTTACGGGCAAACAAATGAAGCCTTACGTGTGAATAATCTGTCATTCCTATGTTGAGATTGACATCTTAGGATTCTGCTTCTGCCGGTAAGATATATTAATTAAGAAATTACCCAAAAAAAGATATATTAAGAAAGAATGGAAGGATTGACAGTAACAATAGGATCTTTGAAACTAGTAAGACATAAAATTATACTAGTAGCCTTTAAGGTAATTACTTGCCATGTGGAGAAATGCGCGTGCCTTTTGATTGTTTACCTAGTACCTAATATTAATCATTATTGTGAGGGAACAAGATTAAGTATGAAGATTTTGATCATACAAATAAGGGCCCATGGTCTGAATGTCATTGCGAGCCTTTTTTGAGTATCCAAATGTCAAAATTTGAGTATTTTTCTTTTTGAGTATGTCATTGGCGATGCTCTGCGTTACCTGTAGAAATGTATACAGTTAGTTCAGCCAATTATAATCTAAACACACATAAGTCACAACATATATATGCTCATCGAGGGACATTGCAGGCTAGTTACTCTATAATATATATTCTATTATCCTTCCATCTGCGCTCTTCACCAATATTGCATTCAAATAGTAGTCTCTTCCGATATTGGCGATGTTACCTAATCGAATGAAAGTCGACACCTATTAATCGGCAATATTGCATGGTCGAGTACGTTTTAGGGACGGAGCTGCTCCACATTATTTAAATAATCATCGCATAACATGACAGGACAAATTTTGAGCCGAAACTGTACCCTTTTCTTTTGTTTCTGCAACAATTTTTTATGTTTTGTTCACGCAGTATATGAACGCCTACTAAACAACAAATTAAACTACCCACTTGATCTATAATTATAAATTAAATTTCTAAAACTCCCGATATTAGATGTTTTCTAGTTCCTACGTCAACGCGCAAAGTATATTGCTAGTTGATAAATAAAATGACTTTATGCACTAATTAATTCAGATTCAATGTGTGTCTCAGCAGACAGAGAAACAAAATATTTGGTTCCCTGATGTTACCGAAACGTTTATAAATGATTGTTTTTTAAATAAATATTCTAATTGGATTGCTGACGAAATAAATGAGGACTGTGAGTAGGATTCATATGAATTTAATTATTACTAATTAACGAGGTTGACTATTGCGACTTGATTTTAAAACAGAGTGAAATGGGACAAGAACAATTAGCTGGGGTCATGGGTCATTTCTTATGTTTTTTCATCTCCGTTTTTTATAACTCAATTTTGAAGACCACTTTGATCGATTACCCAGTTGATTGTGTTGTGTTGTGTAATCGATTATGGAATTGATTACATAATTGATTACGTATTTAATTATTCCCAACTATTTTTTTATAACTCAATTTTGAAGACCACTTTAATCGATTACGCAATCGATTATACATGGTTGAAAAGTTATGATTTTTTTATTAAAGTTACGAGACCAACAAAAATGTTGTGAATCATATCTACGAAAAGTTACGAATCATATTTGTGAAAAGTTACAAAATGTACAAAAATGTTACAAATCATATTTGAGAAAAGTTATAATTTTTTATCTCAAAGTTACGAGTTTTACGAAAAGTTATGAAACACACAAAAAGTTACGAAACCAAAAAAAAAAAGGAACGAAACAAAAGAAAATGTTACGAATCATATTGTCCAAAAGTTACGAATGCTTAGTATAAAAGTTACGAAACATACAAAAATGTTACGAATCATATTTGAGAAAAGTTACGAAACCCACGAAAAGTTACGAAACACACGAAAAGTTATGAATGAAAGAAAATGTTACGAATCATATTATCCAAAAGTTACGAATTCTTAGTATAAAAGTTACGAAACCCAAGAAAATGTTACGAATGACCGGTGCTTCCGGTCATTTTTTATGAGGTGGCGCAATATGGACCACACAATGGGTGGATATCGTACACCCTAAAAGGGGGTGTGTATTGTAGATTTTTCAACAACCCTTGTGTTGAAAAACCAATCTTAAATGAACTCGAAAACGAAATTAAATACTCCCTCTGTTCCAAATTAATAGTCCACTACGAAAAGTCGTGCCATTTTTTAAATCAAAAGATGAAGTACTTCCGTGTATCATTTTTTGAATTTTTCTGCACCAAATTAAAGTACTCGTCGAGTACTTTAATTTGGTGCAAAAAAATTCAAAAAATGATATACGGAAGTACTTTATTTTTTTATTTGAAAAATGGTAAAAAAGAGAAAGTGAGGCTCTTATTTAGGAACGGATGGTGTATTTTTTATCAAGTGGATACGAGGCATGTGTCTTTTGTCAACTTCTGTCGGCCAATAAAATTTCCGTCAATTTGTTCCATTGTAGTGTTGTTCATTTCAGAATCTCAACTCAAATAATTATTAAGACAATTACCTAACAAACTTATGTTTCCTGTGTAATTCACTTTTTATAAAGTGGATACGAGGTAGGTAGACCCGTACATCTTTTGTCAACTTACGGTCAGCCAATAAAATTTAGTCAACTTGTCCCATTGGTTTTTTTTGTTAATTTCAGAATCTCATCTCAGATTCTCAACTGAGTAGTTTTGCTATGCAAATAATATTATGACAATTACATAACAAACTTTTGTTCCATGCCCCTGTGTTATTCACCTTTTTTTTTTTTTTTTTTTTTTCAGAATGACAAATCAACTTCTTCATTTTATCAGCAAGCGTATTATAATATTGATTAGTGTAATTAAAATTCTAAAAATATGTGATTCTTTTTGGTGTTTCAGAAGTTTGGGGATATTTGTTTTGCTTGGTCAATTGGTGTGACTCTGCTCCTTCTCCTGGCTGTTTGTTTTTTTTTTTTAAGCCAATAGAGAGAATTTCATTTCACGAGAAATACTATGTGATTCTTTTTGGCTGTTTGCTTGACTTTGGGAGAGCGGTGGGTTTTCTCTCCATCCCTAGCCATTGTCCTCTTTTCAGATTATATATGGTTTTTCCTGCCGATAAAAAAAAAAAAAAATCCTTCAAATATCTTCCAGTATTTTTTGGGGGTAATTAAATATCTTCCAGTATTATTTTGTGAAACCTATATGTATTGTTGCTTTCATACTTTGATATAGTGAGCTCCACGGTTGTGTTCTATGGTATATAATATAACATGATTCACTATCCCGATTTAATGTTTTTGAAGGAAACTAATTAATATGCGTCCGAGTTTGCTCACGGGTGTTTAAGTGTGCAGGTCTCCTTCTCAAGCCAACACTTAGGGTTCCAACGAGGTTCAACTAACTTGCCACCTCTCCGTACCAAACCAGAAGGACCAAAGGGGTAACTCGGGTGAAGCGTCTCCCACACTGACCAACATACACCACAGGGGAAACAAATAATCAATTTTTTCTTTTAACAAGAATTGGCCCTCTGCGTTACTCTATAATATATGTTCTATTATCCTTCCATCTGCGCTCTTCACCAATATTATTGCATTCAAATAGTAGTCTCTTCCGATATTGGCGATGTTACCTAATCGAATGAAAGTTGACACCTATTAATCGGCAATATTGCACGGTCGAGTACGTTTTAGGGACAGAGCTGCTCCACATTATTTAAATAATCATCGCATAACATGACAGGACAAATTTTTAGCCGAAACTGTACGCTTTTCTTTTGTTTCTGCAACAATTTTTTATGTTTTGTTCACGCAGTATATGAACGCCTACTAAACAACAAATTAAACTACCCACTTGATCTATAATTATAAATTAAATTTCTAAACGACTACGTCAACGCGCAAAGTATATTGCTGGTTGATAAATAAAATGACTTTATGCACTAATTAATTCAGATTCAATGTGTGTCTGAGCAGACAGAGAAACAAAATATTTGGTTCCCTAATGTTACCGAAACGTTTATAAATGATTGTTTTTTAAATAAATATTCTAATTGGATTGCTGACGAAATAAATGAGGACTGTGAGTAGGATTCATATGAATTTAATTATTACTAATTAACGAGGTTGACAATTGCGACTTGATTTTAAAACAGAGTGAAATGGGACAAGAACAATTAGCTGGGGTCATGGGTCATTTCTTATGTTTTTTCATCTTCGTTTTCTGGGCTAGAGGCTACGTGATCAATGTGAACTTTAGTAACCTCAGTTAAAGAAAAGCGTAGAAAAACTAAAATAACAATGTCCACCATACTTTATAGTAGAACGTCATAATCAAAAATGAAAAGGAAAGGATTCAGTGATGCAAATCAAGGTTTGAACGCAAAATCCCTCCTGAAAAATTAAAGGGTCAACTTCCGGTTGCAATCAATCAGGCAGTTGATCTGTCTTACGAAAAGTAAAAACCAAGGAGGCAAGGAGTTAGGATCCATTCCACTAAATTCTGGCCTTTTTTATTTTTCTTGAACTTTTTAGTTAATCTATGCGAAATAAATGATCTGTCTTGAATATCATGAAAATTCTAAAAAACTCAAAAAAAACGAAGTAATACACACACACACACACAAGAAGTTTCCTCTGAGGGCTCCCTCACAAAAAAAGAGCGGGCAAACAGTTGTAGGCCGTTAGATTCTATGCCCTTCACGCGATCCAATGGCTTACAACTGTTTTTCCGCACTTTTTTTTTTTGTGAGGGAGCCCTCATAGGAAACTTCTTGTATATATATAAACGACCGAGAAGGGTTTGATCCGAGCAATTTTTCACAAAAACTGTACATATATAGTTTTATGAAAAATTGCTCGGATCAAGCCCTTCCCGGTAATTTTTTTTTTTGATGATTTCTCGCAGGGACCCTTAAAAACACGTTTTAAACACATTGGACGGTTCGGATCGTGAAAATTTGATCCGAATTCTGTACAACATATAGTTTTCCAAATTCCAGTGGTTTCCCAAAATAAGATGTCCTTAATCGCTTGGTTTGTTTAGAGAGAAAATTGGTCTAATATAAAGTTTTTTTCGGTTGCATGTATGGACATTCTGTACAACATATTGTTTTCCAAATTCCATTGGTTTCCCAAACTAAAATGTCCTTAATCACTTGGTTTGTTTAGAGAGAAAATTCGTCTAATAAAGTTTTTTTCGGTTGTATATATGGACATTCTGCAGAACATATTTTCCCAAATTCCATTGGTTTCCCAACCTAAGATGTCCTCAATCGCTTGGTTTGTTTAGAGAGAAAATTGGTCTAATTGGATCGGAAGGGGAAGGGAAGATTGGAGAGGAGACCAGACCCAATTGAAGGAGAAAGAGCAGAAAACCAATTGGACGGGGATGGGTAGATTGGAAAAGGGGCGTTGATCGAGGGAAAATAGTTTGGAATAGCTGATCAAACGAGAAAGGGGAGAAATGGAGGGGGAAGTTTGATCGGCTAGGAAAAAGAAAGGGCAGCCGCTCTGACGGAGACAAGAGGATCGAAAGGAGAGGCTGAGTGATGGGAAAGAGGGGGTATCGGATCACCTGTTCCTAAATTCCCCTGTTCCTCTGTTCCAGGGTGGTTTGGGCCGTTGGATGATGAATTTTATTTTTGTGTTTTAAAAGTTTATGTGTGATCCAATGACCCAAATCGCCCTGCAACAACAGAGGAACAAGGAGATTTGGGAACAAATGAAATCAACTAATGCTACTTGTCTCTATTTGGGAACAAATGAAATCAACTCATGCTACTTGTCTCTCCCACGATCCTCTTCACGAAAAGTTATTCTGCAATAATATATAAGATTATCCTTCCATCTACGCTATTCACCAATATTGCATTCAAATAGTCTTTTCCGATATTGACGATGTTATCTAATCGAATGAAAGTCAACACCTATTAATCGGCAATATTGCACGGTCCAGTACATTTTAGGGACAGAGCTGCTCCACATTATTTAAGTAATCATCGCATAACGTGCAATAATTGGACAGAATTTTGGTGAACAGAAAATGCACAGATCGGCTAGGGGACCCACTTTTGGGTCCCATACGAACTATCCGAGCCGTTCATTCATCTTAGAATCATTTTTTGAGGGGCAACGTGAGAAATCACTTCAATCAGACTTGCCTAAGTGCTCGATCCAAATCCCACCCCGTTCCATTTAAATATTTTTGAATAAAATGGGGTGGGCTTTGGATCGAGCACTTAGGCATGTCCGTTGAGGTGATTTCTCAAGGGGCCTCTCGGAAAATGATTCTAAGATGAATGAACGGCTCGGATCGTTCATGTGGGACCCAAAAGTGGGTCCCCGAGCCAATCTGTGCATTTATTGTGCACCAAATTTCTGTACATGTAGTATGGTCCATATGTCCATATATGAACGCATATTAAACAACATATTAAACTTCCCACTTGATCGATAATTATAAATTAAGTTTCTAAAACTCCCGTTATTAAATGTATTCTAGTTTCTACGTCACGGCGCAAAGTATATTGGTGGAATTGATAAATAAAATAAGACTTTATGCACTATTTAATTCAGATTCAAAGCGTCTCTCAGCAAACAAAGAAAAATATATATTTGGTTCCCTGATGTTACCAAATCGTTTATAAAGTTTTTTTAATAAAGATAATTGGATTGCTGACGAAATAAATGAGGACTGTGATTAGGATTCACGTGAATTTAATAATTACTGATTAACGAGGTTGAATATTGCGACTTGATTTGATAAAATGGAATATGAAGATTTCAAAAGAGAGTGGAATGGGACAAGAACAATTAGTTGGGGTCATGGGTTATTTCTTATGTGATCAATGTGAACTTTAATTTGTTGCGTACTGCAACTTCAGTTAAAGAAAAGCGTAGAAAAACTAAAATAACAAAGTCTACCATACTTTGTTTATTTACCAAAACAAAAAAAAAAACATAGTCCTCCCAAATTCCATTGATTTCCCAACCTAAGATGTCCTTATAGAGAGAAAATTGGGTCTTTGACAATTGGCAAGGGGAATCGAACTTGACACTTTGGCAACCCTTTGGGGTTTCTATGAGAATTGTTAACCCAGTGGAGATTGAGGCCGATGGGTATATCATAGGATGATTATAGAATCTGCATGTATAGATTAGATGCCATTTACAGGTTATATACAGCTTCCTTAGGGGGAAAAAAAAAAAGCAACAGGACCTTTTTTCTCTCATCCTAACTTTTTTTTTTTTTCTCATTCATCTCTTCTTAACTCTCTTTCGCTCAGATAATCACATTCTAGTTGTGACGTCTGGCCCAATAGAAAAACATTTCATTTCTTAAACTTAAAAGTAAACCTGTATTTGGATCCAACGAATTTATCGCCAAAACTACAATTAGTGAATTGGGTTCACACGATGCGTTAACCAATCATATTTACTACTGTATACGTTCAAACAAGAATGTACTTTTCGGTAGAGGGGCATTAGGCATGATGTGGTTGGTGTCTTACCAAATTTGTTGAAGTTTTGGCATGCTTTTCGATCTTCCTGTTAATATTTTGTAATTATTAATCAAATTAGATTTATTTAAAAAAAATAAATAAATAAAGGTGTGAGGTGGTTAGTGCGACTCGCGTACATTCTACTTGAGTTCAGATACAATTTCAATATGAGATTTTTTTTTCCTCAATGACGAAGAACAGAGCCAAGATTTTTGAGGAATACGGTTAATTCTAGGAATAATATCCACTTGGTTAATGCAAAACAAATAATATTTTGTCTTTTTATATCTTGTCAATGCCATACAAAAATAATTGACAAAAAATAGCAAACGGGTTGCGTTTGATATCTTTGAAAAATTGTAATAATCCGAAATTTTTAATAAAATTTAGGATTATTTAATTTCGTTATTTAATTTCTAATTGCACTTAGGGTCCTTAATTTGTAATTACTACGGTTTATACCCTAATACTTCCAAATTGCTACAAATTCGACCCTATAGCACGTTTACATTTTAATCGCGAGCATTACATTTTTATAAATTCATTTTATACATAATTATACACGTTCATACACATACACAAGCAATACTAGTACACATATACACACATATGTGCATACATGTACTTTATACATCATCTTACACTACCCAACCACCACCAACCATCACCAATACCACACTCTACCTACTCCCATCATCCAAAATCAATCAACATGACCTCCCCTTGACTGCCATTGACGCAGCGGAATTCACGAGAAACTAGTTGCGTACTAGTTCAAACAGAAATAGGTCTCGAATCCACGAGTTTCTTGAATCCACAAGAAGAAAGAGAATAACTTTGATTTATAATTGATTAAAAGCTGCCTAATAATAGAGGTTACATGCCCTTTTATAGGGAAAACTATCAAACCCTAGCAAAACTTACCTAAAAATAAAGTATCCCGAAAATTGGGGAAACTCCCAAAATTGAAAACTAGAAAGAAAAATAAGATATTCCCAATTGGAAACAACGTAAACGGAATTACACGCTAAGAGTAATTCGAAATCTAATTATTACCTAAAATAGCAAAATTACTAAATTGAAAGCCTAAACGAATGAATTTGGCCGAAATCCACCATCAGTCACGATTAGGGTCGTGAGTCTTGATCGTAACGCGATTCTGCTTCAGCCCACCAAGTTTGGGCCTATTCCGGGCTCGTCGATAAATTGCCGAAATTGGCAATTTTCAATTAAAAGTTGTTTGGACCTCTTAGGCTTTGACCTGTCCAATTGATCGTAGAATTGGGCCGCTACTTGTTCTAAATCAGCCATACACTCCACCACCCTCCCCTATCACTTCCTAACCCACTATGGTACTTCTTTCACCCATCCTACACTCCAAACTCCACCCAAAACCCATTTTATACTCTCCTAAACCCCAAATCTGTCCGTAACCTCTACTGCCCCTCTCCTTCACTCTTTTCCTCCTCCAAACTCTCCCAAGAACTCTCAAACCAAGAACACAAAGCCCCATTACCATCCTTCAAGTTCAAGAGTGAGAAAAGTCAAGAAATTTGGGTTTTCACTTCAAAACATCAACCACAAGCTCTCACCTCTCATCTTCCACTTCAAGATCATCCAACACACTCCAATGTACCCATATTTCACCACCAAAGCCACCCAAGGCCGGCCAAAGAGCTCCCTCCACCGGTTTTTCGCAAAAACTCATTTTTCGCCAATCTTCGCAAAACAAGGTAGAAACTCGTACCCAACCTATTCCAAGCTTTTGAATGTGTTAGAATAGTCTAGGAGTAATTTATAAAAATGTAAAGCTCACCGGGTCAACAAAGTGCTGGGGATGAACGAGAATGATGGCTGCTCAGATGGACAAAAGACACTGGAGGTGATCTGATTTTGGTCGAAAGGCCCTAACTAGATGCTTATTCAAGCCAAAAAACATAAAAGAGAACGAAAATAAGGGAGGAGAGGAGGAGGGAGGCCCAATTCATGAATAAAGATGGAGGCCGATATCTCATAGGATAATTAAATAGTGTGCATGTATAGATTAGTTGGCAAAAATTGAGTATGAGAAAGTGTAGACACCCCGATTTTGAACCCAAGATATGCTCGAGCATTCCCGATGATGAAACGGACCAATCTTGACTACCCGAAACTTGTGAAAACGGCTTGAACTTGGTAAAAGGCAACCAAACATCACCAATTAACCCAAACCAACCCAAGCATTGTTGAACCAAACCAAACCATCAACTTGCCACCAAGAGCCTTGAGCGCTCAAGCTTGAGGCCTTGAGCGCTCAAACCCCCGAGGAGCACCTTGAGCGCTCAAGCCTACGGCTTTGAGCGCTCAACTCTGAGCCAGTCAGGAATCTGCAGAATATCTAATCATGAGATTTTCTGCATGGGAGCGTCTGAGGTGATCTTCTACGATCCTTATGCGTACAATACACCCTAACTCTACTCCTAAACTACCCCTAACCCATTTTGAAAACAAACCCACTTACTCTCTCTCCTTTCTTTTCCCCCCACTCACTCCCTACTTAAACCACTCACCACCCCTGGTTTTGGGGGTTACCAATTTTCATACTCCAGCTGAAAAATCATCCAGAAATCGTCCTCTCACTCTCTCTCTCTCTCTCTCTCTACAAAACCACTTACCTCCATCAAAACCACTTGCAAAAACTACTTGCCAAGCATAAAAATTCAACCTTTGATCGAGAATCAGCCTCTCACATTGGATCATCTACCCAGAATACCACCAAAAATACCCATTACTGTCCATCCCCAAACCCACATTCAAGTTCAAGTCTTTAAACAAGTGAAAAAGGTAGTTAAACATGTGATTCACTCACTGTTTTGGTCCTTCTGATGGAGGCCAGTGAGTTCAAACAAGTTCTCAATACTTGTATTGGACTCACAAAGGTCTAAAAGTTGTCTAAAAGCATTTCAAAATTTACAGCTTCAGCAGGGGTTGAGCGCTCAAGCCTCAGGCATTGAGCGCTCAAACTCAGTTCTGAGCAGCTTCTGTTTTATTAACTTTGATGCTTTTTCCTGGCTTTGATCATCATTAAAAGTTAAATATATTCATGTTGTTCTTAAAACAGCTTATTTCCATTTCAAAATCACATGCACGAGTGTGAATTAACTATTTTATGATGATCAAACATCTAAACCTTTGAAAGTCTTACATTTAAGTGCAAGATAGGGGCTGTCCAACCTCCTAAACCTTGATTTCATGCATTTGTGGTCCTGATAATCACTCAAAATCTACTTTCAAGTCAAAAACCAGAAAGCCATTGGATGGCTTGAGCGCTCAAGGTCAAGCCTTTGAGCGCTCAAGCTGTTCTTGACTGATTTGTACTTTCTTGGGTGATTCAATGATGGATCATGGTCTAATTTCTTTCTGGTATATGTTTGTTGTCATATAGCTGCTTATGATCTGGATCTCTCTCTCACATATTCATTTAAGTATTTTCCATTGTTGATTTATGGTGTTCTTCTCCTTTTCTCATTCTTTGGAAGATCAAAACCTTGTTTTCCAGTTTGTTTCTTCATTAAAAAGGGTTTATTAGTGATTGATCTTGCAAAAAATGGGCAAAGGAGTAATGAAGAGACCTAAAATCACAGAGTCCAGGAACTGGATTGAGCGCTCAATCCAAGATCCTTGAGCGCTCAATCTGGTCAAGATGGGTTTGAGCGCTCAAGCCATTACCCTTGAGCGCTCAACCCCTGTTCTGGGACCCAGATTATAAGTCAGTTTGTTAAGTTTCAGGTTGATAATTTCTTGGGTTGATTGTGCAGTTTCTGTTATAAATCATTTCTGTGTACATCTGTAATAATTTCTGTTATTCTTATCATCATCACCCATGTAGATCACGTGCACGAGCATCCACCGTAGATTCATATCTTTTGTGCATATATATTGTCGTTATGTGATTCCCAACACCGATTCCCTATTTTCGTGGATAGAATTAAATTTCAAATATTTCCAAAATCCCATAAAATGTTGAGTAGAGACCGGTTCACGGACCGGGCGAAAGGGGTGTGTAGACACCCCAATTTTGATAACTCATGCATCCCCAATGATGAGAAGAATACGCGAAATATACCTTGGAACGGATGGATCAAATGAACCAAAAAACCCAAACCCACCTGAACCGTACGGCCCAGAACCCTAAACCGTACGGCTTAAACTTCCATTTGCACCGTGCGGTGTTTCTTTCTGCACCGTACGACATACTATTGGCACCGCACGGCATCCATGTCCCATCAACAGGATTCCCGGGAAACCCCAGCAGCTCAGAACACATGATGATGCTCAGGGCAAATGATGATATTCGGTAATAATGAGAAATCCGTTTCCGGTCTCACTCACCTTCGCCTATAAAATCCAGTGTCATCGAACAAAAAAGAGAGCAGAGAGAGAGCAAGGAGAGATTCAGAAAAAAAAAAAAATTGAAACCATTCCCACCGCAATCACTTCTCTTTCAAAAGCCTCGTCCTTCTGCCTATACTCACCCATAATCCACCAAGCCACCTTATACTCCGTTTCACAGATTCAAAAAAGTTACAAGCCCCATCCCGACCTATTCGATTCCGTTTCAAGGTATAAACAGTTTGTTTTCAAATCGCGATCTTCTGAGGGGAGGAGAGTTTCATCAGGCTTGAGGAGAGTTTCATAGCTCTACCTTGAGTCCGAAAAGAAACATTCCAGTAAAGCTCGCGCCTCTTGGATGAGTATTTTGGGATGTTACCCATTGTCTCGGAATACCATCTCAAATACGAGGTATATCCATTCATCCTAAAGCATTTTCAAAACATTGCTGTGATTGATCAACAGTGAGTTATCTTTACGAAAATAAAACTTGTTTTCAATAGGGTGCAATCTGGATTTTTCTTTGAAAATCATAACTCACAGAGACGCCGTGCGGCATCCCTTATATACCGCGCGGTATCATTTTATATGCCGTGCGGTGTCTATGGAAAAATATTCTTGAGTGCTCTGTTTCAAAAGAAATCCGATGCTCTGTTTTCTGGTAAAACCAGTGGGTTTAATCACAGCAAACCCCCCTTCACTTCCTGTATTCGCGTTTACCTCCCCTCTTAGTTAATTTCATTGCATTTATATACTTGATTATGTGTTGTTTAGTTCATTGTTATTGCTTGCGTCCTTGGATTGTATTTCAAATGATGTTTCCCCAAGCGTAGGGTTTAGGTGTCGCAAAGCATAATAACTCGGAAGTCCGAGGTCGAATCCACAGGGAGGGGTCGGAGCTAGTGAGAGGTTTACTTTACGGTAGGGGTTTCGGCGTTAGGACGGCCAACCTTTTGGTTTGGTTTTGTTTGTGGGATTCCCTCTACCTCTAATGCGATTGAAAATGAAATTTTAAACTATAAATTAAAGGCGGCAAGGTCTAGAGGTTCATACCACCCATGACTAAGGATATTCAATGGCTCTCAACTATAACTCAAGTGAGAGACAAAGTCACTTGCTCTCACTCGGAAGATTTAGCAATGAAAATCATTTTGACTCTAGAAAATTGGTTTAACGATGGGATAAGTTCTTTGAGGCATTTTAACAAACACTTGGAGTGACATAGCTCTAAGCATCATGTGTGGCAAGTAGTCAAGCCCTTGCCTACACAAGATTAAAAAGGTTAACAACTCCTAGTTTTGGTACATAAAATTGAACTCACCCAATGAAAACCAATCTTTACCACAAGAATGAGGTTTGTAAATGGAAAGAAACTCTCTTAGACATTTTGTCGAACACCTAAAGTGACATAGCTCAAAGCATTGTGTGTGCCAAGTAATTTGTCTACACCCAATCAAGGAGGTTAACAACTCTAAGTTTAGACCGAAAATAGAGTGATTAATCCATTCACAAACCCTCAATAAGCATAAAAACGTGAGAAGCCATTGAAACACCGAAGTCATGGGGTGATATTCACCCCATAACCAAGCCTAAACCACTACTCAATCATGCTTAAAGTACACACAAAGGAGAAAAACGTGATTAAGGAAAACATAACGAAAATGAAAATAAACACAAGATTAAGATAGATAAGAGAAATACTTACAACATTTGTGAAGGCAAAAGCCTTGAATCCAAAGAGAAAATCCTAAAATCTAGAGAGAAGTTGGAGCAAATTATGTACAAAACTAATGGAGGTAGAGAGAGAAGGTGGAAGATGAAGAATGCCCTAAAATTCTGATGTTTGGGACATTTTATAGTCCCAAAGTTACAATTGAAATGTCCAAAAAGCCCCCAAGGAATATACAAAAAGTGCACAGAAAAGTGGTTCGGAGTGATTTTGGACCGGTCCAGAATAATTCCGGATCGGTCCGAAATCGTCTGGAAAATCTTCGGCCAATTCTGGATCGGTCCAGAATAATTCCGGATAGGTCCGGAATCGTCTGGAAATTCTTGGGCAATTCTGGATCGGTCCGGAATAATTCTGGATAGGTCCGGAATCGTCTGGACTAGAATTTTACTTCTTTGATCCCTCCGTTGAAATGTGCGCTTCCGGACTTCCTCCAAAGCATTTAAATGAGTTGTGCGACCCTCGGGGGAGGTGTTCCTTGGTCACTTGGGTGCTCGTTCACTCCCGGATACAACCGGGGATTATTTGGAGCTTTGGACACGCCTTTTAGCTCCGATTTTCTGAAACTCATCAAAAACACAACTCGCGCAAAATCACTCATATAAAACCAAATTATGCAAGTGTGTGTGATAAAATTGAGCGAGATAAGCCCGGATATATACAATATTGGGGGCTTATCAGTTATCTTCTTCTTTTTTTTCTTATTTTCTCCAAAGTTCATTATTTCATGGTATATTGTTTATGTGTGGTAAATTTTCTCATAAAATCTTTCCAAAAAAAATCTCACAAATATTTAGTAAAGACCGGAAATTCCGAGCACGCGGGGTGCATTTTTGAAACAAAACCTTCCCCGCGGGTAACCTGGCTCCCGAACCTAAATCTCTATTTTTCGCAGATCAAACCCTTTTTCAGTGGCACAAGAGTCAATCTTTTCTAAACGGTTTCTCGGGTACCTAACATTTTCCAAGAATCAAACCCCGGGTGGCGACTCTAAAATTTTTCTTCATTTCCCGGATCGCCCCTTTCCATAACCAAAACTCCGTGGATATCTATTTTCGCCCGCGCGAAAACCCGAGCGTCCACAAATTGGCGACTCCGCTGGGGATCGATATATTTTAAATTAATCTTTATTTTGACATTTTACACTTGAAAAATGACCCTTCGAAAGCTTGACACCAAGTACGTGCTTCACGCCGTACTAGAAAGAATTGATGTCAGGGTGAAAACCCGATCAGTCTAGAATGGAGCTTTCCCGGTTGTTTGCATGAGTAAAATTTCAGGGTCTTGATTAATTTAAAAAGTGAGCCAAACTTGAAAAATATTTGTGGGATTTTTGAAAAGATTTTATTATTAAACTTTTGCATTGCACGTGCATGGTTACTAGCCTCGCCGCTGCGTCCTGGTTACCCTACCCAGCTTGCTGGTGTTAGGACATCCCAGGATTCTCGGCAACCTTGGACGATGATGAGTCAGCCTGTCGTTATTACCCTTGCCACGTCAGTATTCTGTGCAAAGGGGAGGCAAATATTGACTCTAGTCTGGGGAACCCCCCTCAAACCAAAACCGGCCTCTGCATATAGATATCCTAGAACTTTCCAACCTAAGACAGGAACCCACAGGGTAGGATTTCGTGCTATATCCTGCTACGTGATTACTGTTTTCCTATACCCTGTCAGCATGCTGCCTGTTTAACGCTTTCCGCACATACCATGTTTCCTGTCTACCGCTTTTTGTATATACTGCTGTCATTTTACATGCATACACAAGCTAGATTGACCCTAAGTTTCACCTCACTCACCTTGAGGATCGTCCCGGTAATCTCTGATTAGGCTGAATCCAAAAAAAAAAAAAAAATTTCAAAAGGTTGCAAATAGGCTCCATTTTTCTCCAAATAAACCGGTACTCTTCCTGTCAGAAAGCGATGGCTGACCAACCAAGCAACAAGAGACTCAAGTCTACCTTCTCCACTCACTACAACGCTCCTGTCTGGATCATTGAAGAAGACGAGTCCCCCAAGCCCGAAGAGAAGACCCCCGAAGGTGAAAAGCTCTACAAGTGGGTTGACCAAGTCACCGAGCCCAATCAATGGGACAACACTGAAAGCCATCCAGGCTGGAAGTTTCAGGTCACGCCAGACGACGGCCTAAACATGCTCCCAGAACAAATCACTGTCATGTATGAAGAGAATGATGAAGACTTCTGCCCTATGCCGCCAATCAAGTACTTCGATGAATACGGCAACCCAGTGTACTACTTTGCTGACCCGGTCACTGGTCATAAGTACTGGGATGAATGCAACTGTGATGGATGCTACGAGGATTACCTCCTTGACAACGAGGACATATCCCCCCATCAACTTCAGGAACAGCATGTCAAGAAGGAACAGCAAGAAGAAGAAGCCAAGGCCCGCAAAGGGAAGCAAAAGCTCGGTGAAGCCAGTTCACCATCTACCCCGGTCAACCCAATTCATCCCATCCCGTAAAGCCACAATCTGAAAAGATGAAGCATGCACCATAACCAAATCCGATCAAGCCATCAAGGGCTCTTTTGGAATAAAGCCAACATCGGTTGACCAGTCTGAATACCAAGTCTGTTGCAGTTTGCTTATCGAGTCTGTTGTTGTTTTCTGTATGGGTTATTTACCGAGTCTGTAATAACCTGTACTTTGCTTATCGAGTCTGTTCTCCGCCCGTCGGAACTCTTTTGCATCACCCCGCGTGATCAATGAAAAAGACATCTTTTTTATCAAAATTCGGGAGCCAATTTGCAGTCTCGAACTACGTTATGGCCTGATTCCTCTCCGAGAGGATACGTAGGCAACTTCGGTCCGGCCGTTGTTTTCAGCAAAATCAGAGAAAATTGGGACAATCTTACATCATGCATCATTCATTCATGTAAATAGATTGCATGCACGGCATAATTTATTTTGTTCATACCATCAGTACATAACCATTGGCAAAAACAAGAACACTCCTACACCTGGTTGGGCTCGAACTTCCCAACAACGATTAATTCGGACTGAGTCAAGAGTGGAACAGTCAGCCAGCCTTCCGGTCATGACCAAGAATACAGAGCAGACAGAAAAGACTGAGGTTCAGATTCTCAAGGAAGCCTTGGAAGATCAGCGAGCCGCCAACAGCAAGCAAATGGCTCAGATGATGATCTTGATTCAGGATATTACTTCCCGGTTGCCTTCTGGGGAATCATCAGGTAATCACCCAGAGATGGATGCCATGATGGCCAAGATGGCCAAACTTGAAGAATCAGTCCAAAAGCAAGAAAAGATCGCTGCTATTGGCATTGACATGGAGAAACTATGCCTATTTGATAGGCGCGCAATATTCCGTATATAAGCGCCTAAGTAGGGGGAGTTAGCGTGTTAGACGTGCGGTTTAATGATCATTTTTCGGTTTAATGCGTGCACGGTAGTGTGTTTGGTGTTTGCATGAATTTACCAGGTAAAAAAGGGATTTTGGCGCGCCTGTTGCATGGCTTGAAGTAGAGCTGGGCGTGGGAGTCAAGGTTCGAGGCTGGGATGCTGAAAGAGGAAGGCTTAAGGAGTTGGTATCGATACCCCCGTGAGCCGTATCGATACCAATTGGTTTCAAAGTGCACAAATCGTTCTAGAAGGTTTAGTATCGATACCCCTCAAGTAGGTATCGATACCTACGGCTTACGCGGAAGAAGGGAAGATAAGGGATAGGTATCGATACCCCTCTCAGAGGTATCGATACCGAGAGCTTACAGCGCGAAACATGAAACTACGTCGTTTTGTTGGTCGTAGAACTAATTCTTTAACGATTTTATTCGGTTTTCTTTAGGATGAGGGCTCTGATATAAATACCTAAGTTAAAACCCATTCTAGGGTTCCACAATTTTTACCTAGGTTTTTAGTTTACAAGTTTTCGGCTACAGATCTGAAGTTCTTCGTTCGTTGTTACGCTTTCAAGTTCTAGTACCAGAATTCCAGGATTTGTTTTGCAGATTTTTGTCAAGATTAATTTTGCCTTCGCAATTCCGGTATTGATTCTTATTGGTTTTGTATTTTAATTATTAAAAGCATGATTAGTTTTAGTTTCAATTCATCTTCTGCAATTTATTTCAATATGTGTGAGTAGTCGTATAGAGTACGGCCGCGGGACCAAGGTGTCCCATGGCTAGGCTAATTCATATTTTACCTCGGTGCCGAATTACTTCGATTAATGCGCAGTTTTTGGATACGGAAATTTTTCTAACAAACAAACTCGGGCATCGCCCATTCCAAATGCGCGCAGGAATTGGTGACAAGTGGTGTGCACTTGTTGGAAACTGTTTTCATATTTTTAAATCAATTAATTGAATCATTGTGGCCCGAGTGAATGTGAATTAGACTAGTTGCGGGCACCGTAGTGCCCACGGCTGTGCTCTCTTTTTAAATTCAGAGTTCAATAATTAAATTAGTCCAATTTGGATAATTAAGTAAACCAACTGAGCAAGGGGTGGCTACCTGAGAGCCATTTGCAAACATAGAATCTAGCATTGTTTGGGTCAACACCGTAGACCGTCTCTGTGGTTCGACTCCGGTACTTCCGGATTTATTGTGCTGCACCGGTCGATTGTCCTACACTTGGGACAGAAATCTTAATTAATTTTTAATCACTCGAACGGTCAAGCACTATTCCCTGATGCTAAGCTGCCCGACAAGTTCAAACCCATTGACTGGGACAAGTTTGATGGAAGCGGTGATCCGAAAGCACACTTGCAAACGTGCGTGGGTACCTTATCCATGTACGATGTGGAGAAAAATGCCATGGCACAGATGTTCCAGCAAACCTTAACGGGACCTGCACTCCGTTGGTTTCTAAACTTGGATAATTCAAAGAAAAAGACCTGGGAAGACATTGGGGCAGCTTTTGTGGCTCAATACAACTACAATATCCAGCTGGAAATGACCGTTCGAGAGTTAGAATCCACGAAAATGGGGAAAAATGAGTCTTTCGCTGATTTTGTCAAGCGCTGGAGGGGAAAAGCATCACAGATGATGGACAGGCCCTCAGAGAAAGAGCAGATGAGGATTATCACCCGGAACTCGGAACCTGATTTTGCCAAACACTTGGTAGTTTTTCAAACCTCCGCCGACTTCAAAACCTTTTATGAAGCTGGCTTGGCAGTTGAAGACGCGATTTGCATGGGCATATTTGACAAAGGAGAATCCGTTTCTCGACCTAAGCGAGTCTATTCCGGTAACAACAACTCCCTTTTCGGACCCGGCACTTACAATCCAACCCAAGCCAATCCTTTCAATCCTAAACCAGTCAAAGCTGAACCAGTTAACCAAATAGCCACCCAATCACCACTTGTCCAGAACACCTCCCAGCCGAGAAGAGAATTCTACCAATTCCTTTTCCCTCTTACCACTGTCTACAAAAAGCTCCTCGAGAAAAATGCCATTAAGCCTCTTGACCCACCCAAAGAGCTTCCTGCAAATCACAATCCAAACGTTTACTGCGCTTACCACCAAATGCCCGACCATCATACCAACAATTGCATGCGTCTCAAACACATAGTCCAAGACTTGGTTGAAGACGGCACCATTCCAATTCCTAAGCAAAAACCCAATACCATTTCCAATCCTTTGCCTAACCACAAACCAAATGTCCAAATCAGCCTAATATCCTTCAGCTCCACTTCAAAAGGCCAAAGCCCTACCCAGTTCAATCCCAGCCTACACATCGTGCCAGTCTCTCAACCGAAACCCTCCATCCCGGTGACAGAAGATCCGGAGGTTTATACCATTACTGCCCTTGAGCACAAACTCACATGGGGTGACCTTGCTGAAGAAGGAGAATGGGCCATGAGCGATCAGGAATGGGAAGATTCCCGACAAACATTGTTCGGTTCTTTGCTAGACTCTCGGGACCCGAGCCAGTACATTATCCCAGAAATCCAAGACAAGCCAATTGTTTACATGCCAGAAAATTTCAGTATCAACCAAATTGAAAAAGTAACAACCAATGCTGACCCTTTGGACGCAGTTTCACTTCCAGCTCTGTTTCAGCACAACTCATCGGGCAACTGTCCGCCATCCCAACTTCCCGAAGAAGAGAATCACCAAACCATCGAAACGGTCTTCAGTGATCATGATTGGTTCCCTCAGGCATACATTATCGGAGAATCTCTCCCACGGCCATCTGCGCCATTTCCACACTCTTCCAACATATCAGTTCTGGTCCCAGATCCCCAGATAACGGCATGGAGTGAGGATGAAGTTATCGATATCCGAGTCGGCAGCGACGAAGTATGGACAGTCAATAAATCCATACTAGACCAGTCTTTCTGGCAAGAATCAGAGGTGGCAAACTTGAAGACGAAATTAAAGGCAGTTGATATCAACAGTCAGGGAATCCCAAGCGATTTGATAGACTTGTGGTCTGAGGATCAACATGAAAAACAGAAAAGGGAGGCTATCAAAGCCGGCAAGCGCAAGGTCAGTAAAGAATTTGAAGACTTCTGGGGTGAAAACCAACAACTCTGGGAGGATACAGTCAATCGAGTAACAAGGAGCGGCCGAATCTACCAACCAACCAACCTACAAGGGAACGTCTCGTACCAGACTCAGCCAGAAGAATTCGTCTGGGATGGCCCTGATCAGGAAAGTTCACCTCCAGTCGAGCCAACAGTTACTGCTCAAAGGAACCGGGCAACAACAGAAGACTTGGTTCAGAAACAACTCGAGAGAACTCCAGCATCAGTCTCAATTTGGGGTTTACTCTCTTCCTCCCGGGAACATCGTCAAAAGATGATCAAAACACTGTCAAACATGGAGGTACCTCCGGATACTCCTCCAGAAACCATGGTGGCACTGCTCACTCCAACTCGCGCAAAGCACGTTGTTGTCTTTACTGAGAAGGATTTACCCCCAGAGGGAGCTGGTCACAACAAACCTTTGCACATCACTCTCAAATGCATGGGAAAATGGGTCCCTGTTGTTCTGCTTGACAATGGATCTGCTTTGAATGTCTGTCCTCTGCGGACCGCTTATTGCTTGGGTTTCAAAAACAAAGATTTTCAGCCTTCTAACCTCGGGGTGCGCGCATATGACAACACTCGCAGGGATGTAGTGGGGATAATCCAAATAGAAGTGGTGATTGAAGACTTCAAAACAAATATCGAGTTCCATGTGCTTGACATCCCGTCATCTTTTAATCTACTGCTGGGCAGACCTTGGCTCCATTGATCAGATATCATGGCAGTCCCCTCTTCTTTACACCAGAAAGTCCAACTTGGTTTGACTTCAGGAACTTTGACCATTCATGGAGATTCGGGAATCCGTCCCCATGTCCCTGACAATGCGCCGCTGCTTGAAATCGCACACGGAGAAGAAGATGTCACTCTCGATGGTTTCTCTTTCGACACTTCGGGATCAGTTCTTACTGTCAAAATGGATGAAGACTTCTCAGTCAGTTCAACTGCTTTGGAAATGATGAGAAAGATGGAATACCTACCCGGCTTGGGGTTAGGTCTAAACAATCAAGGGGTAGCCGAATTCCCCAAATTCTCAACAAACAATCACCGCTTCGGTCTTGGTTATGAATCGCCTGACAACAAATCTGGCTGGAAGGTACGGGCCCGAGCCAAGAAGGGGCCTATCCATTTTGTTAAAGCTCCGGAAACTGCCTATCATGGAGAACCGGAACCATTCTGGGACGTGGAAACAAAGACTAAGCTGCCAGGCTTCGAAATCTTTGCAAACGACACTTGGGACAGTGACGATGAAGCTGAGAAGAGGGAAGAACTGGTTAAAGCACTGCGAGTTAATTGGATTGAGACTCTTGACTCAGGGAATCTCTAATCGTTGTTTGGGGAAAAGAGCCCGACAGGTGTGGAAGAGGAAGGCGAGCCTGCTGCAATGCTGTTTGATTTGGAGCCTGATTTGGAGCTTGCCGAGGAGGTAGAATTGATGATGCTAAGCCAGGATGCCCTTGGAGATGTCACTGCACTTATTGTGGATGCCAATGGAGTTTATAAAAATTGCACTTTTGTACCTAGAATCACTTACATTAGCACTGAATTTGAGTCAGAATCTGAGTCTAGCACTGAGTCTGGGTCTTACCCCGAACATGTATCTGTCATTCCCTCGCATCATCCCTTTCCTTTCGAGTTTGAGTCCACCCTCATGTATCACGCCCCTGGGGCCCCCACATTTTCTATCAATGAAGTAGACTTTGCTTATCTTGCTGTATCCGAAATAAATTGTGTTGACCCCGACGATGAAGAGATTGAGTTCGAGGAAGAAATTCCAGAAGAACTTCGATCCCTAATCAGAAGGGAAGACGAAAGGCATGCTCAGCCTATAAAAGAAGAAATTGTTTCCATAAATTTGAAAAATGAAAGCAATCCGCGCATGGTTCAAATTGGTTCCGGACTATCTTCAGAAGAGTTCAAAGCCCATTCGGATCTCCTGAAAGAATTCGAAGACGTTTTTGCATGGTCACACGCAGATATGCCCGGTATCGACCCCGAGATTGTGGAGCATCGAATCCCGCTTTACCCAGACGCGAAGCCGGTCAAGCAGAAGTTGAGGAAGATGAGACCTGACTGGGTGTTGGAAATCAAGAAGGAAATTCAGAGGCAGATAGACGCTGGATTCTTAATGGTAACAGAATACCCCCAGTGGGTTGCAAACATCGTTCCTGTCCCTAAGAAGAACGGAAAAATCCGAGTCTGTGTAGACTTTAGAGATCTGAATAAGGCCAGCCCTAAGGATGATTTCCCATTGCCGCACATAGATGTACTTGTGGACAATACTGCTGGGCATGCACTTCTTTCTTTCATGGATGGCTTCTCAGGATACAACCAGATTCTCATGGCTCCCGAAGATCGTGAGAAAACTACTTTCACCACAGAGTGGGGCACTTACTGTTACAGGGTCATGCCCTTCGGACTGAAGAACGCCGGGTCAACCTATCAGAGGGCAGCTACAACGTTACTACATGACATGATCCACAAAGAAGTCGAAGTCTACGTGGATGACATGATTGTCAAAGCCAAAGGAAGGGAGGAACACCTGCCCGCCCTCAGAAAATTCTTCGAAAGGATTCGCAAGTATCGGTTGCGCCTCAATCCTAAAAAATGCATGTTTGGTGTCACAGCTGGGAAGATGTTGGGATTCATGATCACTTCGCGAGGAATTGAGATAGATCCTTCCAAGATCAAGGCTATTCTCGAAATGGAACCACCTCGGACCGAAAAGGAAGTACGAAGCTTTCTCGGAAAAATTCAATTTATCAGCAGATTCATCGCCAAGTTAACTTCGACTTGCGAGCCGATGTTTCGATTACTCAAGAAAGGTGTACCATTCAAATGGGACGACGGATGCCAGAAAGCCTTCGAAGCCATCAAGAAGTATCTTCAGAGCCCTCCAGTACTAATGCCACCAACACCGGGGCAACCCCTCATCATGTACTTATCCGTTACCCCATCAGCAATGGGATGCATGCTAGCACAAGAAGGCGAAGGCGGCAGTGAGAAGGCAGTTTACTACATTAGCAAGAAGATGGCTGGATGCGAGGAGCGGTACACCTCCTTGGAGAAAGTTTGTTGGGCTTTGATATGGGCTTCCAAGAAGTTGAGACACTACATGTTAGCCTACTCAGTAAGACTAATCTCTCGGATGGACCCTCTCAAATACCTGTTCGAGAAACCAGCACTCACAGGTAAGCTAGCACGTTGGTTACTTCTGTTAGCTGAATTCGACATCAAATACGTAACCCGGAAGTCTGTTAAAGGAAGGGCCATCGCTGAATTTCTGGCCGATCACCCGGTGGAAGGTCCAGAAGATACAAGTTTTGAATTCCTTGATGAAAATGTCATGACTACAAACAACGATGTATGGTTATTATACTTTGATGGAGCTGCTAATCAGAAAGGATTCGGGATTGGAATCTTGCTCATCTCACCCGAAGGGTCACACATCCCTCTTGCTTTCAAGCTCAACTTTGAGGTTACTAACAACCAGTCCGAATACGAAGCATGTATTGTGGGGATGGAAGCTGCTCTAGAAATCGGCGCCAAAAAGTTGGAAGTGATCGGAGATTCCAACTTGGTAGTCTCACAAGCAAACGGTGACTGGAAGGTCAAGGAAGACAAGTTGAAACCTTACCATAAAGACCTTGACAATCTGATCCATCGGTTCCAGGCTGTCACTTTCACTCATGTGCCCAGATTAAACAACCGGTTTGCCGATGCCTTGGCAACATTAGCTTCCATGGTAGAGATACCCGACGGAGTCAAACTCCGACCAATCCTGATTGAACAAAGGGACAAGCCCGTTTATGATTACGTCATGGCTATCGACGAGCCTGACGATGGTCTTCCTTGGTATCATGACATCTGGAATTTCATCGAGAAAAACGAATATCAGACCGGAATTGACAGGAAGGACCAGATTGCTCTTCGGAAATTAGCTTCTCACTACATCATCTGCGGGGGTAGGCTGTACAGAAGATCACATTGCGGAGTGCACAAGTTGTGCGTGAACAGTGAGGAAGCAACCAGAATCATGGAAGAAGTACACAACGGAGTCTGTGGCCCTCACATGAACGGAACTATGCTCGCCAAGAAGATCTTGCGACAAGGGTATTACTGGTCTACCATGGAAACCGAGTGCATCGAGTATGACAGACGGTGTCACAAATGTCAAATTCATGCCAACCTCATGCACATACCACCGTCGGAACTTCATTCTATGACTTCACCCTGGCCTTTTTCTACCTGGGGCATCGACGTCATCGGCAAAATCACCCCAGCTGCTTCAAACGGAAACAAGTTCATCTTAGTTGCTATCGATTACTTCACCAAGTGGGTCGAGGCCGCCTCCTACACGACCCTTACAGCAGTTCAGGTCGCTCATTTCATCAAGCAGAACGTCATTTACCGCTATGGGGTACCTTATGCATTTGTATCTGACAACGGCGTTCACTTCAAGGGTAGAGCCGCCGAGGTCCTCGAAGATTTTGGGATCCAGGTCCACAAGTCGACTGTCTACCGGCCACAAACCAATGGAGCTGTAGAAGCGGCCAACAAAACCATCAAGACAATTCTAGAGAGAACCACTCAGTCTACGAGAAACTGGCACGAACAGCTGCCATTAGCGCTTTGGGGATACCGAACATCCATCCGTACTCCGACAGGGGCAATACCCTATTCTTTGGTTTATGGCATGGAAGCCGTCCTCCCCATCGAACTTGAAGTACCGTCTCTAAGGGTCATGATAGAAGCCGACATCGAAGAAGCTGAATGGCAGAGCGCCAGATTCGAAGAACTCATGCTGTTCGACGAGAGAAGGCTCAGGGCCTTATATCATGTTCAAGGATATCAACGCCGAATCGCGCGCGCTTTCAACAAGAAAGTCAAGTCCAGGAATTTGCAGGAAGGAGATATGGTTCTAAAGGAGATCCGGGCTCCAGTTTTTTACCCACGAGTAAAGTTTCGGCCAAAATGGGCGGGGCCGTACATTATCAAGAAGGTTTTGTCAGGAAGCGCCACTCAACTCATCGATCTCGACGGCAACGAATTCTCCACATTGGTCAACATGGATCACCTCAAGCGATACTACCCCTGAGAGAAGCTCGCTGGACTGAAAACCGCAAGGGCGGGCAGTGCCAGGCAAAAAATAGAGCAAGTCTGCTAAGTCGGAAACCCACATTGGGCGGCTCAGGCAAAATTCAAGACAAATCAATCAAAAAGAGCTCGCTAGACCGAAAACCCAAAGGGGCGGTACTAGGCAAAAATTAGAGCGCAAAAGGAGAGCAAAAATACACGAGTGAACCCTAGCCAACCATTTGCATGAACTACGTCATGACCTGATTCCTTCTTAAAGGATACGTAGGCATCCTCACCTTGAGGATCGGTCGCAACCTTTTGTAACATCTCTTTTGAGCTGATCCATAGCCATCAGTCGCGCTTATAATCACAATCAATGAGAGAACTTTCATGACTCACTTTTTATCCAAATTAATTTCTTCGATTACATGGCTGAGCATGAATCTCTTACAAACAACAAAAGCAAAGCATGTACCCACATAAAACAGGTCATGGGTCAACAATTTATTTTGGGTACATTAAGACTAAAACACATGTCAAATTTGATTTCCATTCTTTCTTGCTTCAATCTCTTGTGCCAACCATCTCTTGTAACGCCCCGAAAGCATGATACTGGGATTCTGATCTCCGGGAACTATCACACGCTCCCTCCAAGTACGCTGATAAGCCTGAATGGTGGCATGGTTGAAATTCGGCACAACAAAAGCTTCAGGATACGCAAGTGGTATCAATTGATCAACGCCTAGCTGACGAAGAATGCGGTAGGGAATGTAAAAGGTCCAGCCAGACAGACTCGCTAGGACGACCCTGTGACGTCCCATGTTGCTCACCACCATGGTCGGGCGATCCATCCAGTTCAAGCGCCAAGAAACTGTGTCCTCTCTAAGCTGTGAAAGCACCTGAACCCAACCAGAAACACTCCTGTGAAATTCCTGATACTCCCTCTGAACGAAGCCTTGTGTCTCATGGACCCTGTTCCGCGGCACTGCCTCCAGAAGAGCAGCCTTATCACAAAACCAAGTCTGCATAAGAGAGAAAACAAGTCAGAAACCTTAGAAAGCCTAAACCTGAGCGTTGAGGTAAAAGGAGAACGAGAGATAAAACCAGAAAAAGGAGAGCTGAGTGAGAAACCTACATGTAGGAGCAAAGCACTGCCTTCGAAAACATTGGTCCGCCCAGCATGGACTTTATCCAAACCCATCGAAGTTTCAGCCAGAACCATCGGAGCCACATCTTTGCGCTCCTCAATCTGCTTGGCCGCTCCTACCAGCACCACACTTGCCTGATTGTCTGTACGAACAAACAGGAACGCTGCAAGAATCACAAGGCACAATGCAAAGCCTTCAGGACGAAACTGACTAATCAGGTGCGGAATATTGAGCACACCTCCTTGGATCATGGACCTTGCCGCATTTTTACTCAAGCCCAACTTTGAACATAGCACATCAGCATAATTCACTCCCTGAAGAGGAATAACGGGAGTCTCCAGATCAAAACCTCCAAGGTACGCATGGAACTCTTCCACCGTGGGGCATAACTCTTGAAGACCAAAGCGGAATACATGCACTTCCGGATCCCAGAAACGGACAGCAGCATGAAGCAACTCAGGACGTATAGTTACATCCCGAATGTAACGCATAGACGCCAACCGGTGACCTCGAAAATTCAGCCAACCAAGGCCGTCGAGCTCATCGAGCCAGGGACGAACCAAAGCTGAGATACTAACAGCCATTTGCGAGATATAGTTGAAGGTGAGGAGGATATAAGAGCTGGCAGCGCTATTTATAAGCAAAACACCCGCCTCGGGAAGCGTGCCGCATTGGGGAATGTGAGGGTAATGCAAAAATTCAGGAAGATAAGCCACCTTTCAGCATTTCAACGTTTCTGAACGCATAAAACATGCATCGAGAGACCAAAATCAGAGCAGAATACAACGTCAGAAGTGGGGCACCAAACGCCGACGCCGTGCGGCACTATGCCTGCACCGTGCGGTATCATTTTATGCACCGTGCGGTGCACTTGGCTAGTTTCAATCAAAATTTCAGCTTTGATCCTCCGGGACCCATTCCAAGCTTTTTTGGTCACTTTTCTTGTACATACAGCCCAAAAAGGAGCGTTAAGGGCTTAATGGAAGAATCATTCCTCATCCTCGAGATATCTCAGAAGGACGGGTATGCCGAAAAACCCCGGATACAAGAATTTCAGATAAAATCTCGCAACTTTCTCGGGGTATTCAAAGAAAGCATTCATTACATGCCTTCGGGATTAGTCGACCGATCAAGTCGATATGCCTAGCTGCGGGGCGTTCTCACTATAAACTCCTCTTTTCCCATCATTTTCTTCCGTTTCTTCCCACAGAAAGCCGAAAGTGTCCGATTTATGTCACTTCGAGTTTCAGACTCATATACATTTCATTTTCCCACAGTGTCTTGTGTCATGCATTCTCAGTGCTAGGTTTGGTTTTCAAAATTCAAGTCTTTGTTAATGTAAGTCATTTTACGTAATGAAAATTCGAATTTCGTAAAAACCAAAACGATATCCATGTCATAAGTAGAATGTACATCTATCCAGGGGCAAAACAAGCCCGATAATCATCAAAACTACTACCACGGCACGCAGACCGTATCTATGAAAGGAAAGAACGGGCAAACAGGCGCCCGAATCAAAAAGCAGGCACGCAGGCCTGTCCTACCTACTCAAGCACGAGGCCTCTTCTGCACTCGTGGCCTAAGCTCCTCTAAAGGATCAGCGTCCTCCTCCACGCTACTCTCTGCCTCCCTGAAAGACCACCGTGACGGTGGAGCCGAACTCCCTGGTGCACTCCCTCCCGGTCTATCAGCGGAAGACTGATGCCCTCGAAGTACTCTGTCGGAAGGAGGAGTCGTGGGACCACCACCAGCTTGCTTCATCAGCGGCCTCCTGCGCCCAGTCCTCGGAGGTGGGGACATACTCTACACAAAGAAAAAGAGATTTCATCAGTATACAGGATCAATATACAAATCTGAAAGCACAAAATTCAAAACATGAAAGGTTACCTGAGAACTCCCTCTGCCTGGAGAAGGACTACAACCTGCTCTACGTCCTCCTCCCCTGCTGGGCCCGCCGGCTCCTCTACTGGCACCTCTCGCAGCTCTGCCTGCGCCTGCACTACCTGCTCCAGCAGCACTACCTCTGTCAGCCCCCCGGGCACCTCCACCTCTGGAACCACCACCTCTGTCAGCACCTCTACCCCTGTCAGCACTACCGCCACGAGCTCTGCCTCCAGCTCCCCGAGCTCCGCTACCGCGGCCCGGTCCACCCTTGCCAGGACCGCTCTCTCTGAAAACTACTCCCGGCTCAGCTCGGGGACGCACCTCTGGAACGTCACCTATCATCAGACGGCGCACTAAAGCCTCCAAGTCCAAGTTTAGCTGATAGGACTCTGACGCCCAGCTGGCAGGAATCTGCAAAGCAATTTATAGGTATCATCAATAATGCACAAGAAAACATAAACTGCAAGCATGTTTTTCTTTCTTTTACAGGTTACCTGAATAGAAGCAAGGTCAAGCGGGGGTGCAACACGAGGGACCTCCAACACTCCCATCATCCCTCCAGGCATCTGCACCTCTATCTCTCTCCTCAGTACTGGTAAAGCTGTCTCCGTAGCTGCTACACGGGTCTCCATATCCAAGAAACTGGCCAAGTGGCCAACCAGGAAGCTCTCATAGTCTGGAGAACTACTGAAGGGAAGCACGGTGTCCAGCACAGTGTATCTCTTTATCTCTGCCCGTGTGTACTCGTCCGTCCGCTGTACGCCAGGGGGTATACGCCCCGGTATCCTGAAGTGCGCCAACCTGAGGGACTGACGAGGCACCCTCTCTCCCAAGTACCACTGCCAACCGTACGGGGACTCCAGCAAGATCCGCCCCCGTGTCAGCTCTCTGCTCCTCTCCAAGTACTGGTCAGTCACAGCATCCCAAGCATGCCACCTCACCTGCAAGAAAACTCAATTTCTTCAGAAAGGTTGAAAACAGAACAAGAAGATCAAAGTTCGAAAAGCAACACAAGATTCAGGATCTTACCGTGCTACCGTCAGTCTGGTCCAAGAAACGACGGAAGTCGTTCAGTCTCCCTGCATGTACACTGCCACCTCGGTGCTCTCGGTCCCACTTCGCTGCTCGGGGGATCACCTCCTCATTCTCATGACTGTTCGCTGGAGGGTACATCCCCAGCACCTCATACGCCCACACCTGCATGGTTAAAGGGTATCGTCAGCAAAGTCGCAATCTACACAATAAATGTCTCAAGAACTTGAAAGCAGGAAACAAACATGTAAAGTTTTTACCTCAAGCACTCTCCAGAAGCCTCCGAGGCTCGTCCCAACCCCGCGGCTAGCAGCACCCAGGAAACAGTAAAGGGTACAAAGAGCAGCGCCTCCGAAGTCCAAGCTCGCCACTCTGCTCAAGTCTGCCAGTGCCGGAAGCCAACCCAAGTGAACCTCACTCCGCCTGTTCAGAAACAGGGACACACCAAACAAGTACAACAAGTAAGCTCTAGCCATCTGAGCCACCTCTGTCGGTGACTTTGGCTCATGGTCCCACAAGGCCGGCAAGTGATCGCACCTCACCATAGACTCTCCATCACCTATCTCTCTCCCCAAGAAGTGCCTCACAGCTGCACTGTCTCTGTATAGCCCCGAGTCGAACGGGACTGGCTCTCCGCCCACTCTCAAGCCTGTGATCGCCGTGAAGTCCAATGGCGTCACAGTCATCTCAGCAAACCTCAAGTGGAAAGTGTTGGTGGTGTCCCACCAACGCTCAATCAGAGCTCTCAGCAACCTGTGGTCCGCTCGCGTCGGCACCAGAAGCCGAATAAAGTCCATGAAGCCCGTGCCCTCAATCACCTCTCTCACTGCTCCAGGCAAACTCCTGAAACGCTCCAAAGAGTCAGACGAACCTCCATATACCGACAAGGAAGTGTTTCTCTGTTTCAGTAAACAAATGCAAGTTTCTTTCAGGCAATGGCAATGAAAAGCATGCATATACAAGAATTCAAGATAACAACAAACAGTTGAAAGCAACAGTTGAAGTACGTACCAGTGGACGAGTAGAAATATGGGTCTCCGGGTCCCTCAGCATGGTCGTCTCACCATAGAACAGGTGCATCGGTGAGTACACGTCGCACCCCATCGGTGAGTACACGTCGCACCCCATCTGGGTCAAACGGGGGCCTCACCCTCTGAGCTCTCTCCACCTCTGCCACCAGAGACAAGAGAGCACCCTCTCCTGCAGCCTCAGCCTCAGCCTCTCTCTGTCTCTCCTCAAAGAACATGTCTTGAATGTGCTCGGGCACTCTCTCCTCGGCTATAACCTCAGCAAAAGTCGGATCCTCCTGAAGGGTCCGCGCCAGGTCCTCTTCTCTCACCCCCTCCAGCGTATCAGCCATCGTATAACTCGGAGCTCTGGAAGAACCAACAACAGCAGGAACAACTACTGGGTCCGAAACCCCAACCTCCATATCCTCACCTCCACTGCTCGAATCCCGAGCCTCCTCCACAACAGATGAGTCCTCTCCGCCGACGGGTACCTCTATAACCAAAGAAGCACTCAGAAGATCGCTGGGCACCAAACTCTCCTGAGAACCAGTATCAGCACCCTCCCCGGCGGGTCTCTGCTCAACCATAACGTGCACGCCCTCGATATCCATCTCCACCTCAGAAACTTGTGCACCCATGCTCTGCGTGTCAATCTCCATGGGCCCAGACCCACTCTCACCACCCTGCATGGCAACATTACCGCCTCCTGTAGGCTGATCGTCACCAACACCGCCCGCCGAAATCAAACCCCCACTGCTTGGACCAACCACAGTGCCGGGATCACCACCAATCGGACTAGAGGTCTCACCCTTGCTTGCCGAAATGCCTCCAGCAACTAGAGTTTCGTCACCTACCTCAGCCGTATGGGGTCGTTCACCCTCAATTGGCACCGCACGGGATGCTTGGTCCCCCATCGACACCGCACGATGCTCGGTACTATCAGAACCCACCACAACCGCAGCAACTTCTGTCGAATACAAGTCGCTCGTGGTCGATTGAGTTGCTATGACCTCCTCTCTGTGAACCGATGATGAACCTTCCTCATCGGATGAAGACGACGACGGCGATCTACCACTCGGGCTCGCCATGAGTTAAACGCAAGATCTCAAGAGAAGACTTTGGGAGGAAAGAGGTGGTTTCGAACAAAGGGAAATCGATTCTCGTTCAGGGGTAACTGACTGAAATGCTTTTGAACGCAATACGTGAAAGACGAAAGGTTTCTGGCGATTTCAAACAATTCTCGGCAAAAATTCCACTTGCACCGTGCGGCGTGCCAGTGTGTACCACGCGGCATACATTTCCATGCCGTGCGGCGCTCCCTTTCAGTTACTTCAAAAATTGCACTTTCCCCCCTGCTTGATCAACCACCTTCAAGAGAAACCCGTCTACCTCCACGGTATGATGTTACTAAACCCTTTCAAAATCTTAAATTCAATTCATTTTCACAAAAACCATTTAAGTCCTCTACGGCAAATTCAAAATTCATTTTCACAAAAACCATTTAAGTCCTCTACGGCAAATTCAAAATTCATTTTCACAAAAAAACACTTAAGTCCTCTACGGCAAATTCAATTTCATTTAAGTCCTCTGCGGCAATTTCATTTTTACAAATATCATTTAAGTCCTCTGCGGCAATTTCATTTTTACAAATATCATTTAAGTCCTCGAAGGCAATTGTTCGAGATTTTTACGGCATTCAGAGCCTCCGAAATATTTTTAACGGCTTTAAAACCTCCAAATTGTTTTCTTGCAAATATCATTCGTTTTTCCCTCGTTGAAAAATGAGGCATCAACTTTTTCATGACAGCCCCGACGAACTACGACTGGTCTGATCCTCGCAAATGAGGTACGTAGGAAGCTCCGAGCTCGACCAAATTTACTATTTTCAGTTGCTTATTTTCTGCACGGTTGTTTAAATTGGGATGTCCGAATCTTCAACACGACTTGCACCAACATGATGGTGACCAAGCCGAGTCAAAGAGGGGCAACTGTAGACACCCCAATTTTGATAACTCATGCATCCCCAATGATGAGAAGAATACGCGAAATATACCTTGGAACGGATGGATCAAATGAACCAAAAAACCCAAACCCACCTGAACCGTACGGCCCAGAACCCTAAACCGTACGGCTTAAACTTCCATTTGCACCGTGCGGTGTTTCTTTCTGCACCGTACGACATACTATTGGCACCGCACGGCATCCATATCCCATCAACAGGATTCCCGGGAAACCCCAGCAGCTCAGAACACATGATGATGCTCAGGGCAAATGATGATATTCGGTAATAATGAGAAATCCGTTTCCGGTCTCACTCACCTTCGCCTATAAAATCCGGTGTCATCGAACAAAAAAGAGAGCAGAGAGAGAGCAAGGAGAGATTCAGAAAAAAAAAAAAAAATTGAAACCATTCCCACCGCAATCACTTCTCTTTCAAAAGCCTCGTCCTTCCGCCTATACTCACCCATAATCCACCAAGCCACCTTATACTCCGTTTCACAGATTCAAAAAAGTTACAAGCCCCATCCCGACCTATTCGATTCCGTTTCAAGGTATAAACAGTTTGTTTTCAAATCGCGATCTTCTGAGGGGAGGAGAGTTTCATCAGGCTTGAGGAGAGTTTCATAGCTCTACCTTGAGTCCGAAAAGAAACATTCCAGTAAAGCTCGCGCCTCTTGGATGAGTATTTCGGGATGTTACCCATTGTCTCGGAATACCATCTCAAATACGAGGTATATCCATTCATCCTAAAGCATTTTCAAAACATTGCTGTGATTGATCAACAGTGAGTTATCTTTACGAAAATAAAACTTGTTTTCAATCGGGTGCAATCTGGATTTTTCTTTGAAAATCATAACTCACAGAGACGCCGTGCGGCATCCCTTATATACCGCGCGGTATCATTTTATATGCCGTGCGGTGTCTATGGAAAAATATTCTTGAGTGCTCTGTTTCAAAAGAAATCCGATGCTCTGTTTTCTGGTAAAACCAGTGGGTTTAATCACAGCAAACCCCCCTTCACTTCCTGTATTCGCGTTTACCTCCCCTCTTAGTTAATTTCATTGCATTTATATACTTGATTATGTGTTGTTTAGTTCATTGTTATCTTCTTCTTTTTTTTCTTATTTTCTCCAAAGTTCATTATTTCATGGTATATTGTTTATGTGTGGTAAAGTTTCTCATAAAATCTTTCCAAAAAAAATCTCACAAATATTTAGTAAAGACCGGAAATTCCGGGCACGCGGGGTGCATTTTTGAAACAAAACCTTCCCCGCGGGTAACCTGGCTCCCGAACCTAAATCTCTATTTTTCGCAGATCAAACCCTTTTTCAGTGGCACAAGAGTCAATCTTTTCTAAACGGTTTCTCGGGTACCTAACATTCTCCAAGAATCAAACCCCGGGTGGCGACTCTAAAATTTTTCTTCATTTCCCGGATCGCCCCTTTTCATAACCAAAACTCCGTGGATATCTATTTTCGCCCGCGCGAAAACCCGAGCGTCCACAGGGTGCTGTAAAACCCTTCCCCTCTCGTAACCAAACCCCCGAATCCGAGAAATCTTTGGTTCCGCCATGACTAGTAAAATCTTTTTTCAATGGGCAAACGAGTCACATTTTTAATCGGTTTCTCGGGTTCGGACCTTAAATCTGGGTGGCGACTCTAATAATGTTCAATCTTTTCAAACGTCAAGTCGAATAAAATCCGGTGGGCCGTCCACAGAAAGCAATAATAAGTGCTTGATCATAAGGTTATATGTCCGAATCTCACAGAGACCAACCATCCCTAACCTTAAGATTGGGACCACTAGACTTTATGCCCGGTTGTTACCTTCAAGACCTCGTCACTAACTTCAATTAGTAATTAAACATATACTATACATAATGAATTGAGTTCACACGATGTGTTCAAACAAGAATTGTAATGTCTAGTGTCTATCACAAACAAGAATTGTACTTTCGATTCCAGACCTGGGGTTGCTGTTGTATAGTTGTGCACAATCTGGGCCGTTCATAAGTGTTTTCAATGGTTTGGATCTATTGAAAGAAAACTATTCGTGCGATTAGTTCTCCTATTTTTTATTGCAATCTGGGTCATCCATCCAAGCAACGAATGACCTAGATTGTACACAGCAGCTACTGTGCACAAGCTACACAGCAACAACCCCCATTCGTACTTTCTGGGTTGAGGTGCATTAGGCATGATGTGGTTGGTGTCTTACCAAATTTGTTGAAGTTTTGGCGTGCTTTTCGATCTTCCTTCCAATTTGTTGTAATTATTATTGAAATTAGAGTTTTTTGAAAACATAAAATAGAGAAAGGTGTGAGGTGGTTAGTTCGACTCGCGTACGTTCTACTTTGATTCAGATTCGAGGAATAGGGTTAATACTTGTAATAATATCCACTTGGTTAATGAAAAACAAATAATACTATGAACAATAAAAAAAATTTGCTATTTTTGGGATTTTAATTCTTTTGCCTCAATGATTAGGGGCAGCTAGCGAGGATTTTTGAACATTTAATAGGGTCAATACGTAGAATAATATGTCTACTTTTAATTTTGTTAATGCAAAACAAAAATTATTAGGAACAAAAAGTAGCTGACGGTTATGTTCGATATCTTTAAAAAGTGTAAGAAAATCTTTGAATGCTTATTGATTGGCAGTTTATTGGAATGTATGTGTATCATTGCTACTCCTAGTTGGAAATTAGCAAACTTGAGGTGTTAAAGACTTAAAGTTAGCAACACTTTAATTTAGTCAAAGGGTTTCATAGTTAACTATTATCGCAATTCGTAGGGATTGTTTGGTCAAATTGCAAAAACAAAATAAACTTTGTGATTGGGTGAAGTGACGTTACTTGACCCCTTCTGCTTACTCCCATATCAATGATGTCACATATCCGATGCAATTTGCAATTGAATGAGTCTCGTGAGCAACTTTTGTAATGCAAGTTGCACTAAAAAAAGGGTATTGACTAAGAGCACAATATGTCACGTTCTAATGAAGGAGTATTAACTGCGGAAGTACCTATAAAAAAGTCGCTGCCGTCCAGTTCCTCGCCAACAGGCAACAACAACAGGTGTAGTTGTAGTGGAAGTAAAATAAAAAATAGATGGGGTTTTTTTTTTATGGCTCCCTGTTGTGATTAGAGTTCGGTTTGCTGGTAAGGGGAGTACTTTTATTATTATTTTTATAATAATGGGTGTTTTATTCATCAAGAATCAGTTAAAAACAAGAACCCTTCTACCCGTACAGACCAAGCAGTACCGATGGCGCCAGGGACCCCATTGTGGGTCTCAAACGGTCGATCCGAGCCGTCCATTTATTCTAGAATCGAATTCCGAGGGGCCCGCGAGAGAATCACCTCAATCGGACGCTCCTAAGTGCTTGATCCAAAATCGCCCCATTTTGTTCCAAATTTTTTGAACGAAATGGGGCGACTTTGGATCGAGCACTTAGGAGCGTCCGATTAAGATGATTCCTGCCTGAACCCACTCGGAATTCAATTCTGGAATGAATGGACGGATCATATCAACCGTTGGAGACCCACAAGGAGGTCTCTGGTGCCGTCGGTACGCCGTCGGTACGCCGTCGGTACCAGGGGCGTTGGTACCCCTGGATTTATCCAAAAAACAAGGGCATAATGTCAACCATACACATTAGAGTGAAAAACAAAAGAAGCATGCCTAGCTAAATGATGGCAATAAGTTGTTCTACAAATTGATTTATTATGTTTTACGAGATATTCATTCTCTCGTACTATATTAACTCAAAAGGCAACTTAAGTCAGTTTCACTGATTTATTGTTACTAATTTCTTGTACGTCTAACATCACTAAATTGAATATTCAAAGCTTCCTTCGTAATGTCTTCCAAAATAACAATGAGGGTCCAAGCCATGTTGTCCTCATATATGCGTAGTTATGCACATACTTATTTGTGTATAATTTCTCTCTGATTGAAGAGGCAAGATCGAGTTGTAGAGAGGAAAAATCCTAATTAGTGTTGTAAGCCCAAAATTGCGAGTAGAAAATTTGCAGATTCCTTGATTCACATTCAAAGGAAGTGGTAGATCTGAATACCGAGAGCATCAAAACCCAGTTGAATTTTTTTATAGTGAGAAAATTACAGAATTTTTCCTTGTTTGGTGAGAGGTGAAAACTTGGGCTAATTTTATTTCTCTGGTTTCTTTGAGCGGAGGGCTTTGTTGCTACTGCTTCAACCTCTTTTTTTTTTTTCCTTCCTCCTAATAAAGATGCTGTTGATTCATGATTTAAGAGGACACGGATCCTCGAGTTTCTCATTTGATCAAATCTGATAAAATCAACATTAGCTAAAATAAAAAAAAAATCAATAGTTGATTTTAGCAAATGAGAAAGCCATTTGCTAGAATCTTTGATTTTAGCTCTCACAAGAATATTTGATTTTAATAAATGTTGATTTTATCAAATCGGAGGTATATAGGATGGGAGAAAGGTTACAATACACACTCCTATTTGGATGTGGATTATATGCACCTATAAAATGTTACAAGTTTTTAGTATATAAGTTACGACATGCTTCAATATGCTATGATTTTTAGTAAAAATATAGTGAATTTTATTACCGAAAAATTACAAGAAGCAAGTAAATGTTATGAATTAAAAAGTTATGAGTTTTTGGTATTAAAGTTATGAGACGCACCAAAATGTTATGAATCTTTATGAAATGACACAATTTGAACTACAAATTAAGTGCATATGATAAACTTTATCATAAAACTCAACACTTAACCTACTAAAATTTCTAGCTCGAGATTGGTGGCGCATTTGTTCCAACGAGAAGACATAATGTCATTGCTTGCCTAGTTTGAGATTAAGTTGATTTGCTTACTGTTTTATTATTGTAGTTCAGTGGGGATTAGGCCTTAGTAGAGTGTGGTTTGGTGCTTAATTGTTGGTATTTTTTTTTTTTTTTTTCAAATTTTAGTGATCCCTTTACCCTCCTGGTAGGATTTCAGCTTTTGCACATTTAAGTAATATGGGTTAAAATTGTTGGTATTTTTTTTTTCAATTTGTTGTAATTATTATTCAAATTAGAGTTTTTTGAAAACAGAAAATAGAGAAAGGTGTGAGGTGGTTAGTTCGACTCGTGTACGTTCTACTTTGATTCAGATTCGAGGAATAGGGTTAATACTTGTAATAATATCCACTTGGTTAATGCAAAACAAATAATACTATGAACAATAAAAAAGAAGAAGCTATTTTTGGGATTTTAATTCTTTTGCCTCAATGACTAGGGCCAGCTAGCGAAGATTTTTGAGCATTTAATAGGGTCAATACCTAAAATAAGATGTCTGCTTTTAATTTTGTTAATGCAAAACAAAAATTATTAGGAGCAAAAAGTAGCTTACGGTTATGTTCGATATCTTTAAAAGTATAAGAAAATCTTTGAATGCTTATTGATTGGCAGTTTATTGGAATGTATGTGTATCATTGCTGCTCCTAGTTGGAAATTAGCAAACTTGAGGTGTTAAAGACTTAAAGTTAGCAACACTTTAATTTAGTTAAAGGGTTTCATAATTAACTATTAGCGCAATTCGTCGGGATTGTTTGGTCAAATTGCAAAAACAAAATAAACTTTGTGATTGGGTGAAGTGACGTTACTTGACCCCTTCTGCTTACTCCCATATCAACGATGTCACATATCCGGTGCAAGTTGCAACTTGCAATTGAAAGAGTCTCGCGAGCAACTTTTGTAATGCAAGTTGCACTAAAAAAAGGGTATTGACTAAGAGCACAATATGTCACGTTCTAATGAAAGAGTATTAACTGAGGAAGTAAAATAAAAAATAGATGGGTTTTTTTTTATGGCTCTCTGCTGCGATTGGAGTTCAGTTTACTGGTAAGGCATGATTGCAGGGAAGGCGAGGGGAGAAAAAGTGGAATACCAAATGTGGATGAGAGATATAGAGGCGTATGTATATATGTAAAAGAGATGTTATTCACCCTTGATGCCAAAATTTTAGGAAATTGTCAACAAACTTAATCCCTTAAATTACACCAAATCAGGAAACAATATATGCGCATTAGAAAAGATAGATGCACTAATATTTTGCACCAACAATTGCACAAACTATCTATCTTACATGGAATATGTAAGACCCACATGAGTGGTATGTCCCACATATCCCATGTGAGAGATTTGGTGCAATTGTTGGTACAAGTGTTAAGTTTCTGTAGCAAACCTCTATGCGCATAGATGGGTGTATGAAAAATTAAGTAAGGGCAAAAATGATAAATCACAAGTAAAAATGACGAAGACATAACCCATTAAAATAACAAAGATGAAAACCTACATGGTAGCTGTAATAAAGACAATAATTCAATTAATTCTTTTATTAATTCATAAGTAATACTTACATGTCTGCTTTGCGTTACATTACTTACGGTAGAAAGAAAAATCTACACACTTCAGTTGAAAGTTCAAGGGGAGTTTAAGCACAATAACAAAGAGTCCAAGGTAGGGATGGGCATGGGGACGGATCGGGGCCGGAGAGTACTATCTCCACCCCCAATCCCCAAACCCCTTACCCATATCCATCCCCTATCCAATCTCCAACGGGGATTCATTTTCATCCTCCATCCCCACTCCAAATGGGGAACGGGGATCCCCACGGGGATTCGGGGATTCAATTATTTTACCTAAAGTTACAAGTAAATAGCAATAGAAGCCAATTACAAATCATTTTCCCTAAAATCCACAATCACTGGGCAACACCTAAATAGCATACACACCGGCCATGACAATGAAACATAATATGTAGCAGCAAATGATAAGTATTCAAGGAACAACATTGACTGCCATTACAAGAAAACCAAAACATAATTAAAATTCAACTAAATTTCAACAAGATAGCAACAACTAAGGTTTCATTAGGCAACGGCGTAACAGAAATTCCAAAATGAAGCCTGCACTTCACCCCAAGAATAACTCCACACTCGCATTTCTATTTATCTGTGATACAAAAAAGAAATCAATTAGCATGCTAAAGAGGAAGATAGGAATAATAAGCCAAAGGAATTAAGGCAAGTGCAAAGGCAGTAAAGTAACGAATTAAGGCTAGGTAAGCACATGATCAGCTTGGTTAGCACCTTAAGTATTTAGCTTCATTGACTTAGGTCAAGGACAAAAGGTCGCATTACCTGATCAATCATCAATAGTAGTTACATCAGACATGCACTCATCAATGTCCATATCCTCGTCATTGATAGTTGGAATATCTTCTTTCACAAAAAGAAAAACAATAATTAAAAACATAATTAAAGACAATGAATGTTACATAGCACATTCGAATAAAAAAGGTGAAAAAAAAGAGAATTAAAAAATTACCCGAACCCTCAAAGGCTGCCAACCAACTTTGGGAACACATCAATGCTTCCAAAGTCTTAGGGTGAAGTCTATTTCTACTTGGAGTCACCACTCTACCACTAGTGCTGAAAGAGGACTCAGATGCAACAGTAGACACGGGTATCGCCAACACATCCCTAGCTATGGCTTGCAAAGTAGGGTACTTCGTACCATTGGATTTCCACCATGCCAATACATCAAAGTCCTCACCCTCACGTCTCGGTAATTCTTCCTCCTCCAAATAGTATTCCAATTCTGACTTCACATGTGAAGTTTTAGCTTTCTTCAAGTTCTCTCTATAGGAATCAAAGTCTGATAGGCGATTTTTACACTTCAAATAGGTAGTGGGAGGCTTGCTTAAGTTGCTTGAAGTAGTTGATTCACCACGATTCATGTTGGTTTTCCCTTGGTACAATGTGAGCAAGTCATAAAGACGTGTCCGAATGGCCTCCGCCATCACTTCACCAAGAACCTCCCTATATATCATCTTATAGTAATAACCAATCAAGGTCATCTTGAACCTTGGATCCAATACCACTGCAACTCCCAAAAATCCATGTGTATTATCCCAATACTTGTCATATTTCTCAATCATCTTGTAGGCCATTTCCTCTACCAAATCAATCCCACAACAAGCCCACTCAGACAAGGTTACTTTAATGTCACACACATCTGGAAAAAATAAATTGGAAGTAGGATAACTAGTCCCACTAAATAATAAAGTAACCTTGTAGAATACTTCCAACCTCTCACATATGTCTTGAGCCAAGTACCAATCATCATCATTTGGGCAACATTTATATTGGGAATCCTTGAGTTTTAACCGACCAAAAGCCCTCTTATATTCTATAGCGGTTTGAAGCATCAAAAAGGTGGAGTTCCACCTTGTAGGACAATCAAGAGACAACTTTCTCCCATACATAATTCCCAATTGACGAGCTGCATCTTCAAATTTTTCCTCTCTCTTTGGAGTTGCTGTCCAATATGCAACACTATCCCTAACCTTTTCAATCGAAGACTTGATGACATCCAAACCATCTTTCACAATCAAGTTAAGAATATGGGCAGCACATCGTACATGAAAGAAACTCTTAAACCAAATATGATCACCTCCAAATTTGTCCAACAAAAGATTAATCATTGCATCATTAGTAGTACAATTGTCAACGGTCAAAGTAGACAATTTCCTATCTATATTCCACTCCAAAAATGTCTCCATCAACAACTCGCACAATACTTCCGCTGTGTGCGGACAGGGCACATACGCAAACCTAAATAAAACACAAACTATAATCATCGAAAAAACTAGCATAAAATTAAAAATACTTGATTAAGAATTTACCTTATAATGCGGCTTTGTAACTTCCAAGTATCATCCACGAAATGTGCTGTGATAACCATAAACCCCTTTTTTTGATTGCTAGATGTCCACATATCAGTTGTCAAGGAAACTCTACTTCTGTTCTTTTCCATTAGCCTCATTGACTTGACCTTCTCAACATCATATATCTTGAAAATGTCCCTCTTGATAGTGCTTCGAGAAACCACTTTAAAGCCCGGGTTTAGAGCATAGCAAAATTTCCTAAACCAAATGTGTTCCACCATACGTAGAGGGTATTCATGCATTATAATCATGTAAGCTAGTTGTTTTCTAGCAAATTCTGGATCATAACTATAAGTTTCAACGTTGGCCTTCTTTCCCTCCCCCCTCATAAGCCCAGTTGTTAAAATCTTTTGCTTGCCATCAATCATTTTTTTTTTCGTACAAGATTTAACATGATCTCCTAAATGTGTTGTTCCACTTTTAGGATCCCCAACCAATTTCTTCTTACAATATATGCACCTTGCTTTATACACACCCGTTGCCTTAAGTATTATCCTCTGAAAATGCGACCAATGTTCACTCCTTAAATTACTTTGTGACAAAATTTCATCACCTTCAGAAGTATACTCCTTCGGTTCATCAGCAGGAATTGAGACTGATTCTGGCATTGAATTCGATTCGACTTGAGTTGACATAGAGTGAGATTCCCGAGTCGGCAAACTGCATGTTAAAAAAAAAAATCACTCGGCTTGATTGAAACAACTGTATTGTTTAAATAAACACTAATTATAATTTAAAACTAGACAAACTAATTTTAAACTACACAAACAGTGGGCAATTAAACTACACAGACAGTCAGCAGTGGGAGAGAAGACTAATTAACAAAAATTGGGAGAGAAAACTAGTATTAACTAATTAACTAGTTAATGGCCACTGTTGATTAGTCAACAGCACCGACATGTGGTTGTAAACAAAAAGGTTAATGGGCTAATGGCCACTTGATTATAAATTTGTTCCTGGAAAGAGTTAATTAATTAATGGCCACTTGATAATAATTAACTAAAGCAAACCCTGTTGTCTTCCAGACTCTTCCTCCTCTTTCTTCTTCATTTTCGAACAAGCTCCCATCTGTTACTGTGTAATAAACACCTCTCTGTTAGACTGTTACTGTGTATATGATGCCACCGAGAGAGAGAGAGCTACCAAAGAGAGATGAGCAAAGATCGACGACGGCGAGGTGCGTTACTGTATATGATATTAAACAGCAGTGGGGATCTTAAACAGCAAACAAATGGAGTAGAGATCGACGACGACGAGCAGTGGGGATCTTAAACAGCAAACAAATGGAAGAAAGAGTAATTACCTTAACGACCGTGGGGATCTTGAGGATGGGGATCTCAAATCCATTTTAGGCTTCTCTGAAACAATAACAAGAGGGATGAAGATATTGAGAGTAGAGACAATCAGACAAATGATATCCGAATAGAGAGAGAGAGAGAGAGAGAGCGAACAACTTACACACGGTGAGAGTTGAGATTCCGATATCCGAATCGGTAGCAGGTGGCCGGAGAAAGAGGTTGATCACGGCGGTCAGGTTTGGAGATTGGCAGAGAGAGACTGAGAGAGAGAGAGAGAGAGAGAGAGAGAGAGAGAGAGAGAGAACAGTCTTCCAGTGTCGGCTGCTTGCCTGCTTGCAAGTTGCAAATGAAATACAGTAAAATATGACCAATATGTAGAACTAATAACCCTAGAAAAATAATTACACTGAGACCCATGGAGAAATTTTGGTGTAACCCCATATATTTAGAGAAAATTCAGTGAGACCCCAAAGTTTCATAATTCATGAAGAGACCCCTATATTTCGGGGATTCGGGGACGGGGCAGAGCGGGGACGGGGCGGAGCGGGGCGGGGACGGAGCGGGGAACGGATTCGGAGCGGATTCGGAGCGGGGACATGCCTATCTCCACCCCCTATCCAATCCCCAAACATTTTCAAAAAAAATCCCCATATCCTATCCAATCTCCAAACAGATCTCCATATTGCCGATCCGTTCGGATCGGGGATCGGATCGGATTCGGACGGGGCGGATGAAATGGCCAACCCTAGTCCAAGGGTGTATCAATCCAATAATCAAGTATAAGGGGTGTGAGTTAAAAATGGTCAAAGTGGGGCGTAGTCACACTGTTAGCTAACGCAGATCCAAAGTTTAAACATCATCCTAACAACAACAATGAAACTCCACTGTACCTAGCTGCTGAAAGAGGCAATAAAGGTGTGAAAGTCATGTTCGCGCTCTTGGAAAGATACGAATCAATAAGTTACAACGGCCCTGGCGACAGAACGGCATTGCACGCAGTAGCACTTAAGGACTTCACTATAGGTTTGTCACAACCGTTATAAAATTTTAAGAAATATATAGATGGCTCGAAACCTCAATTCACTTAATTACTCGTAGTCTTTCCGCATTACATGCATTTGAAACACACACACACACAATCCGGATCAGGTCAGGACGACCTGATATACGTTAGGTCTGAACTTTTGATCTCAGCCGTTGGATCTCATCCAACGGCTCTGATAAAAGGATGCTTCTCGCGGGTCAAATGGAGCCCGGGTCTGGGTAAAACACTCGCGGGTCAGAATCAAAACACAATACGGGTCATTTATCCCCTTCCCCTTTGAAACGATAAGGAACGAAGAGAGAGAAAGAGACGTGAGGCGATTCACGGCGAAGGACGAAGAACCAAATTGAAGGAGTAAGAAATCCAAGGTCTGAAGAGAAAATCGACATCCAAGGTCTCTCTCTCTCTCTCTCTCTCTCTCTCTCTCTCTCTCTCGCGTTTCTGTTTCGATGTATGTAGACGAACTAGGTTTTTTTTTTTTTTTTTTTTTTCGTTTTGCAATTTCGTTCGAAAGAGATCTGTGTGTGTGTTGATCTGTGGAAGAGGGTCCCTCTCTTTGTTCGAAACAAAGGGTTTTGGTTCGATTGACCCAGATTCACTTCGAAATCAAGGGTTTATGTTAAAAAATCAGGGCGTTTTATGTTCGAACAAGCACAATTTAGGGTTTTTTATTCGATTTTGCTTTTCGGTTCGAACTAGATCTGTGTGTGTTGATTGTGTGGAAGAAATATGGTGACTTTGTTGGGTATGAGGTTTCTTTGTTGGGTATGTTGATTGTGTGGAAGATCTGTGTGTTGATTGTGTTGATTTTGTTTGTGCTAGTTGATGAACCTCTAAAAACAACATTCAAGGTCTGCATTTTCCTCTCTTTCTACATATTATTTGTGTTTAAGTTTACTTAGTCTGATCTGTTTCCAACTGTGGTCAAAATTCTCTTTTTTTTTGGATGATTTGTACATTTGGTTATGTTTTGTTCAATTTTTGTCCTTTGAAATTTCAGACCCATAAATCATGCTGTAGTAATTTTGGGTTTGTAATGATTCACATGGCTGATTGTGGTTCAAAACTTGGTCTAATTTTATACCTTTATATCAATTGCAGGAGTTATGTTTCATTTTGTACCATTATAGAAGCTTATTTTCTAATTTTTCTACACTCTTTGCCAGCTCTTCGTGGTTATTCCCGCTGACACTTTACGTTTCTAACTTTATTTGTTTGTTCATTTTAATAGGAAACCAAGCCATCCTCTCAAGTTGCCGCATCAAAGGAGTTGTAAAGAGAATATGAGCTATTGTTCTAGCAATATGTGGTTTCCCAATTTCTGTTTGTATCCCTTTTGTTAATGTCACAAGATAGAGAAAAAATCATGTACCAAGATGAATATGTAGAAGAAAACCTTGTTGTAAAGACTTGTTTATCTCAAGGAACCAAGTTGTAACGTCAAATTTGGAACTTCAAGTTTGGAATATGAAGTTAATTTCCTTCCACGGAGTTGTTAATTTCCTTCCACTCTTTGCAGCTTACTCATGGTTCAGACACATTGAGAGCATATCGTGTTGTGTCCATATCTCGTGTCCGTATGCATGGACTATGAACAGTTTGTTCTTTGAATGCAACATTATGTTTAGGAACCTGAGGAAGTACCACTCTGTTTGTGGTAGAATTGCCCTCCAATGTAGCTCTCTTTTATGGACCAATGTTTCTCATTATGGGATTTTCTGGGTAAAACATTATGACTGGAAATGCTTGCTGCCCAGATTAGTCCTCACTGGAAACGCTCTAGTTTTCAAACCTTTGTACGTCTCAGACTTGGTTGCAGCAGCTGTGTTGTCTGGATTTTGCTTGGAAATTCAATAAGTGGGTTTGATAAGGGGGTGAGAATGCTACATACTACACAAGACAACTAAACGCTACTCAAAATTTCAAGAGATGCAGCAAACACAATCTGGAAGCGTGCAAAACAGAACCCACTCAATTCAGAAATACTTGGCAAAGCAGATTACATTTCGAACATTGGTTCACCAAAATAGCCATGTTTGATTACACAATTAGTTCACCAAAGTACAAGTTCATGTCTAGTTTCTTCATTCCCCAAGTACACAGAAAACTAAGTAAGAAACTACAAAATCAACAAGTTACTCAAGAAAAAGTTAAATCTGGCCATCACATTAAACAGCAACAAACTGTCTCAAGGTACCCCATAATATAGTTGGAATCGGATTGGTCTCAAGGTACCCGATAAACGGTTTACATTTGCAGAATAAGCAAAGTGAAAATTGTTGGCAATCCATTCGTGTGTACTTCTGGTCTCTTTTATTTTCTGCTCACAACTGCCTTTCAATTTTATGTATAAAATTTGGAATTTAACAGTTACTAAATCTGGGTAAGAGGAAAATGTGCTTAGAGCTGTAGATCTATTTTGACAAACACATATGATGTTAACTCAATGCACCAGACTCGCAAAATTTCTTCACCAAGTCTATATCAAATTTTTCCAGACAAATGTTGCATTCAAATGTTGCATTCAAAGAACAAACTGTTCATAGTCCATGGATACGGACACGAGATATGGACACGACACGATACGCTCTCAATGTGTCCGAACCATGAGTAAGCTGCAAAGAGTGCAAGTCTAGCAACACAAGAATCCAGTCTAATAACTCCATGGAAGGAAATTAACTTCATATTCCAAACTTGAAGTTCCGAATTTGTACATGATTTTTTCTCTCTTGTGACATTAACAAAAGGGATACAAACAGAAATTGGAAAACCACATATGCTAGAACAATAGCTCCTAACCCAGAAGGGGTATCTCCTATACTAGATGAGATTTTCCGTAGGAAACAGCTGGTGACTAGCTAATGGGCAACCTTGTTCTTCTCCTTACAGCTCCTTTGATGCGGCAACTTGAGAGGATGGCTTGGTTTCCTATTAAAACGAACAAACAAATAAAGTTAGAAATGTAAGGATATAAAAAAGAAATGCTCATATTCTGCATGAAATGCTATTGTATTCATGATCATATTCCCATTAGCATCCAGCAAACTAAGGATATAAAAAAGAACATTGGTTTCTAAAATAGCCATGTTCAAAATGTAATCTGTTCCCCGCAATAATGGAGAGAAAAACCAGAACTTCCCCATAATTTGGACTCAGATCCCCGCAATAATTTTCAGTTGTCTTGGACATTTTCAGAAGTACAAACCAAAAGGGATATAAAAAAGAACTACATTTGAATGCTAGAAGGAATGCCTTCGTGGATTGCATTTTCAGAAGTACAAACCAAAGGGATATAAAAAAGAACTACATTTGAATGCTAGAAGGAATGCCTTCGTGAACTACATTTTCAGAAGAACAAACCAAACCATTTTTTGAAAGAAAAGAGACTCCTTATTTAAGGAAGTGTTGAACTAAATTGCAATCCCAAGCAAAATGGTAAGTGCTTCTAGAAACAAGCTTTCAATTTAAGTGCTGAACTAAAGTGCAATCCAAATGAATCAACAGCAGTCTTCAGACTTCAGAGTGAAATTTCTTTGAAAATTTTGAGGTGGTAATTAGGCATTAGCAGAAATATCGAACTAGAGAAAAGCCAAAGGGTGCCAAATCTACCTAAATCTAGCACCATCGTTGGCATGAAAGCCCCAAAAGACAATTGCAAATCGAATAAAAAAACCAACAGCAGTTTTCAGAGTGAAACAACAGATAATTGCAAATCAAATAAAAAAACCCAGAGATTCATTCGTCTACCTATAGGTTCGTCTACACACACAGATAATTGCAAATTGAATAAAGAAAACCCATAGATTCATTCGTCTACCTATAGATTCGTCTACACACACAGATAATTGCAAATCAAATAAAAAAACCCAGAGATTCATTCGTCTACCTATAGATTCGTCTACACACACAGATAATTGCAAATTGAATAAAGAAAACCCAGAGATTCATTCGTCTACCTATAGATTCGTCTACACACAGAGATTCGTCTACCTATATCGAAGTATCGAACCAGAAACGAGAGAGAGAGAGTTCAGGGTTCGACACCCTAGTTTCGAGTTCGAACTGAAATCGGGTCATTCGAACTGAAACCCTTTGTTTAGAACAGAGAGAGAGAGTACCTCTTCCACAAAATCAACACACACAGAGATCTCTTTCGAACCGAATTGCAAATCGAAAAAAAAAAAACCCTAGTTTCATCTACATATATCGAACCAGACAAACGAGAGAGAGAGAGAGAGAGAGAGACAACCTTTTGGTTTTCGTTACTGATTTCTTCTTCACCTTCAATTGATGTCGTCTTCTCCACGATTTCTTCTCCTCTTGATTTCGTAACCCTAGTTTCACGATCGCCTCTCTCTCTTCGCGATCGCCTCTCTCTCTCTCTCTCTCTCTTCTGTTGTTTCAACGTCAAATGACCAAATGAGGATCCGGGTGTGAAGTGTTATGACCCGCGAGATTAATTTACCCGGACCCGTACCGTTTGACCCGCGAGATCCTTTGTTTTATCAGAGCCGTTGGATGAGATCCAACAGCTGAGATCAAAAGTCCGGACTTAAGGTATATCAGGTCGTCCTGACCTGATCCGGATTGTATATATATATATATATATGGAAGGCGATCTACTAAGGACTCCCTCAAACAAAAATTCCGTGCGGACCTCACCATTTTTCGACTTTCCGGATCAAATTTTGACGATCCGAACCGCTCAATGTTTTTAAAATGCATTTTTAAGGGTCCACGCGGAAAATCTTCAAAAAAAAATACCCGGAAGGGCTTGATCGGATCAGTTTTTGTTAAAAACGCTATATATAGCGTTTTTAACAAAAACTGATCCGATCAAGCCCTTCCGGGTATTTTTTTTTGAAGATTTTCCGCGTGGACCCTTAAAAATGCATTTTAAAAACATTGAGCGGTTCGGATCGTCAAAATTTGATTCGGAATGGTGAGGTCCGCACGGAATTATCCTAAGGACTCCCTCAATAGATCATTATCCTATATATATATATATATATATATATATATATATATATATATAGGATCAACTTCTAATGAGGGATCCCTCATTTTAAATAAAATGAGGACCAAGCAATTTTTCCACTTTCCGAATTGAATTTTGACGAACCGAACCGTTAAATGTGTTTAAAATGTGTTTTTCAGGTCCACCGCGAGGATTCGTCCAAAAAAACAATACCCTTAAGGGCTTCATCTGATCATTTTTTGTTAAAAACGTTATATATAGCGTTTTTAACAAAAAATGATCGGATGAAGCCCTTACGGGTACTTTTTTTGGACGAATCCTCGCGGTAGACCTTAAAAATACATTTTAAACACATCTAACGGTTCGGATCGTCGAAATTTGGTCGGGAAGCATGAGGTCCTCATTTTACTTAAAATGAGGGATTCCTCATTAGAAGTTGATCCTATATATATATATATATAGGTTTGGCCGCCCAAATAAATATTGTTGTAGTTTTCTCCTAACAACCACTTGAATCCTGGATCCATCCTTGACTCTGGCCACAGACTGGAACTCGAAAGAGGATGTGTTTGTTGGCATAAACTAATAATTCAAAATTAATACTATTTCAGTAAATTTCTGGATGCTAATAACTACAAGCTTGCAAATGAATGCATTCTTTCAATTATATGTGTTTGCTCGCTTAATTACTTGTAGTTTCTAAATCAACTTTAATTTTTGGCTAACTCAACATCTTTTTGGTTGAATTTTTTGTCGCTGTATCCAGTATCATTACAGTTGGTATCAACCGAGATTATTGGAGACTTAACCTTTGTCCTTGAGATATTATTAACATATTACGTTATCAATGGCAGATGGTATCATTGTTATTGTTTAATTTCGTCTCCAGAATTTGTTGCGTTAGAGTAATTTTGTTAGGGTGAATTTTAGTGTGAGAGAAATTATGTTTGAATATGAGAGGAAATTTGAAAGAAAGAAGGAAAAAAAAAAAGGTTTTCTTAGAATATGCCATGTAAGAGAGAGAGATAAGAACATTTTTCTATTTTCAGTAAATACACTTGCTTAGTTTAGATAATGATACACAAGCAAGGGAAATCCACATTTTACCTTGCATCACATGTCTCGCTTTAGTTACCAGGCGGATGAGCCAGGCGACCTCAGTGCCCAAGTTTTAGAATTTCTTAACAACTATCGTGTGTGTTGTCTTATAAAAAATTTTAAATTTTTTCACCCACGTACCGACGCTTTTCTTCTAATTTATGCGACCCACACCTATCTAATTGTTTTTGTGAAAAAATTAACCAACATCCTCCTTAGATTGTATGCATCTACATTTATAAGATTTCTCTCTCTCTCTCTCTCTCTCTCTTCAATTATGTAGGTTACGATTTTGTTTGTTAATATCTTTGCAATGTTATGGATAGAATGTGATATTGCATTTTCTTTAACAGAAAAAAAGTACTATTTTTTTTATCAGTCAAAAAAAAAAAAAGAAAAAAAGAAGATAATACAACCCAAAAGAAAACACGAACTGTAGTTGGAAATGTACCAAAATAAGACAGTAAACCCCAAGCCCTTCTTCACTGTAGACATCTTTTTATGTCCTGCACTGTAGTCATCTTTTCATAAAACAATATCTGGCTTCCTCTTCTTCCCTAAGACAGTACCATCTCTTTTCTTCATTGCACTTTTCAACCCTCTTGTGTTCCATGATAACATCTTCATGGTAGCAAGAATTTACTGCCAGAAGATCAAGCCCCAAGCCCTTCAAGCACTCAATAGGATGAATAGCTTGTCGAAGCAAATGATCCTCCTCTTCCAACTGGATAAATCTATTTAGGCCCAGTTTTTCAAAAGATTTTAGCACCTAGGTGCTAAAACACGATATTTCAAATCAAAAAATGAAGTGGTTCCGTGTATCGTTTTTCGATTTCTAAGTACAAATCGAAAAACGATACACGGAACCACTTCGTTTTTTGATTTGAAACATCGTGATTTTAACACCTGGGTGCTAAAATTTTTTGGAAAAATTGGGCCTTAATAACACCACTTTCATGATATTGAACACCTAAACATTTACTCACATCAATAGCCTTTGATAGGCGTTCAATTCCAATAATATTGCAAAAATAAGCGCAAGAAGATTGTGTAGAGCAATTTTAAGGATCTATTTAACTGATATGTTTCAATTGTACAATTTCGTTATCTTTTTCCATGTTTTACTTATTCCATTTTGTTTATCTACGGAATTTTCTCTTAGTTGTAAGAAACTCGAATAATTGTTCTTACAAAAATGGTGCAGTTCCACACTTCCACGAGTACGCCAAGAAATCATTAGCTTAAGTTGTTATTGAGTTTGAATGCTCTCTCTCTCTCTCTCTCTCTCTCTCTCTCTCTCTCTCTCTCTCTCTCTCTCTCTCTCTCTCTCTCTCTGATTTGTTTAATTTCTTTACAAAAATAAGATTAGTGTGGCTTAATTAATAAACGCTTAGTAAATGTTGATGTCTATAATAGGATTATTACTTTGCATATTTTTATTTTTTTTTTACACTGATCACCTTACAACAACGTGTAGGATGACACTTTTTTGGATCCGGAAAATGAAGGTGGTAGAAATATAGCCTCCAAAGCTCATGACCAATTAGCAATATTGAAAAGATTGAGGGAGGAGAACAAGAGAAAGGAGAAGGCAATGGAGGAAGCCCAAGAAAAGGAGAAGAGAGCGAGGAAGGAAGCCCAGGAAAAAGAGAAGAGCGAGAGGGAGGAAGCCCAAGAAAGGGAGAAGAGGACGAGCTTGGAAACCAAGCAAAAGGAGGAGAGGAAACAAATTGAAGAACGTAAAGCTTCCATGACAGTATACCAATCCTTGGTGCTAGTTGCTGCACTTATAGCCACCATCTCCTCCGCAGCTGCTTTCGTGATTGCAGGTGGCTATCATGGCAACCAAGGTCGGGACCAGGGTATGGCAGTTCTAGCAAGAGTAGCAGCTTTCAAAGCTTTTATCATCACCAACACCATAGCCTTATCAAGCTCCGTCACATCAATATTACTATGCCTCAATGCTTTATATTATTATAGCATCAATAAACCTGATATTGATATCACTCGGCGATATGCAGCAGCAGGGCTTCTTATTTTAGTTGCAATATTTTCCCTGATGCTTGCGTTCATCACAGCTGCCTTTGTCGTGTTAGCACACTCTATAGTGCTTGCCGTGTCCACCTGCATTATTGCTTTCATTATTGCGTGCATTGGCTTTATCGTTTTTTTTCTCGATCTCGGAAAATTTGTATATCTATTACGTCATCCCCCAACAAAACCACAAGCCACCAACAATGGGAACGAACAACAAAGCGTGAATATGGCTTAGGGGTTCGGGATTTGAATCTTCTCACTTGTGTATAGGTATTATTCTCCTTGTATTTGTTGGGTTATTTCTTCCGTTAACTTATAGTGATCGTAGACTTTGTTTCAAATTTCTCCACTTGCGTGTGTGAATTTCCAATTGATGTAATCTGTATATGTGTTTGTAAGGGTCCGGGTTATCCGAGCGCTTTTGAAGAAGCTAGAGTATGTCATGATGGGCTTCAATCTGACGTTCCGGAGTGGAACCTTTTAGGGACCCTTCGGAACTCGTTGACCTTCCGGTTTGTCTTTCGCTGTGAACCGCTCAGATGATTATAATGAGCCACCGAAGGGATACCTTCTGCGGGACCCTTCGGTCGAGGGGACGTTTTGTATCCGCGTAAGGGGAGAATGTTGGCTGTATTACTAAAAGGTGATAGCAGCCATCACTATCACGAGAATCATCCCAGGAATGTTCCAGAAGATTGAAATGCTGAGTCAGCGGAGCAGTTAATGCGGCCTGTGCCCGTAACAAACTGTGATCATGACGAATGACGTCATCCGAGCGGTTACGATACGTGTCACATTTTTACTGGAAGCATGTGCCTGCTGAATATGCTTTCGGGCTCGTCACCGTGACGTCAGCCGAGCGGTTAAGTCACGTGACGAGTATAGCAGTGCTTGGAGGCCAAGCCAAGACTTACCTATAAAGGTAAACATCATCACCTGAGAAAGGTACGCAATACTCTCCCTTCTAAACCCTAGATCTACTCTTTGCCTTCCCAGTTTACTTACTTGACCGTCGGAGTGCCGTTCTGGACTCGACGGTCCAGTCCGGCGCTAACGGTTTGCTAAGTGTGCAGGTCTTGGTTCAACTTGAGAGGATATTCCATCTCCGTCGTTGATCATCACCATCCAGAGCTACCGGAGAAAGAGGGCTCCACAGTGTTCTACCATGTGAACAAAAAAAAAATACAATATGATGCTTTTAATATTTTCCAAGCTAATTTTTTTACATAATGCTATTACATTTCTGCTTAACCTATATATCTATTTGGTATGTTCATCTGATAAAAAAGTAGTTGTATATATGTTCGTGGCATTTAATTTATGGAGTATAATATTATTTGAAGCTCTTTTTGATTTGTTGTGAACTAAAGACTATTTTGTACAGTCAAGCATGATGCGTCGAGCACCTTTGCACAGTCAAGAATCATTGATCGTCATGGGGTGGAGCAGAAGTAACAAACCAAAGGCAAATTCATACGAAAAAACCAAATCAAGACGCATAAGAGCGACGAAGATACACGTGATTCTGTTTGTAGTCGATGCAAGGGCATCCTTATCAGGAGCACCAAATTTTTCACCAAATTTAACTTCAAAAATATCTTTTACAAATTTAGCAAGTTACTTATCCAAAATTTTCGAAATTAGACTCTCTATCCAAATTTTACTAGAAAGGTTAGTTAGTGAATAGTAAGTTAACAAAGTTGAGGTGTTACTGTAGCAAAGCTACAAGTTTAACAAATTTGCAAAAGATTTGTTAAGCCTAATTTTGGAGGATTTTGCTGTATTTCACTCATCAAATTTAGCTTTTAAGAGATATGATGAGTGAGATATTGATGCTAAACTTACTCCAAGAACAAACAAGTGTGAGACGAATCTACTATTAGTGAAAAAAAGAAACAGACTCACCAACCATTAAATAAAGGTTGTCCCATCATGGACATCAGCAATAATAGAGATGGCAATAGGTAATCCAACCTGCCTATATTGTAATATGGGTTGACATAGATTGATCTTGTATAAACCCATATTTACATGAGTTGGATTGAGTTGAAAATGGGTCCAACAAAAAAAAAAAAAACATCTAGTTTTCTTGCCCTAAAGCCAAAAAATTGCATGTACTGAGCCATTCGAGCTAGCATTGTTCAACGCTACTCTCTGATAAAAAACGAAATGCTTACATACATACAACAGGCATGTAGTAAAATCTATGTAGAGAGAGAAAGCGATGGTTGGATCAATTGAATTGAAATTCCTAGGGCTCGGAGGGACGAGTCGAAATCAACCCACTCAAACAAAATTTGTTAGCAATTTACCGATACACCCTCACAATTCCACAATTTACTCTTCCACCATTCCATCCCCACATTGGAAACAACGAAAAAACTGAAGGGAGGGAAATTATTTTTACACTAATTTTTAGTTTCTATAAATGCAGTTGAGGTCTTTTGATAGATTGGGGGTTTAGCATGTGAATTAAGGCCATTCGAAATGAATGCAAATGGCCCAAATATATGCTATTTACACGTGTAAAGTGGTATTATCCCCATGATCCTTAAAATAAGGGAGTGAAACTTCCCTGTCAAAATTATTCTCGTGCATGGAGAGGTTTTGTAGCAAAAGATAATTTCTGATGATTATCGGCACAAAGATAGGGAGGTGGTTATTGCTGTATGCGTACCCTAAACCGATCACCCGAGATTAAAACCAAGCTAAGCATCCAGATGCGAGCTACATTCGTCTGGACTCACTATATATATAAGCCACACTTCACAATTTCAAACTAATTTTAAGTAAGTTGACCGCGAGTAGAAATGAATTTTTGAAAATCCAGCTTGAACAAGCTAAAGAGTAAGTTGTATAAATCTGGCATGAAAGATTTACATGTTAGGAACGTTTGCATCATAAAATTTTCAACTTGTCCAGTTGCAAAGTTCAATTTCAGAATTAATGCCAACTCAACTGAGTAACATTACATCCTAAATGTTATGAGTCTTATAACAATCACATATAAAAGTTTGGTTCAACAACTGTGTGAAAAACCAATCTTCAATGAATTAGAGTTAGTTCATTTGTTAAACTCCTTGAAAGCCATCTATTAGAGTTAATATTGATTACTATTTGACCAACCAAAAATTTAGTTAATTTGTCCAGTTGCAATATTCATTTAAGAATGCAAACTCAACTAAGTGACATTATAGCCTAAATGTTATGACAACCACATATAAAACATTGGTTCAACACTCCCGTGTGAAAAAACCAATCTTAAATAGTCTTTTGTTAATTTGTACTTGAACTCCTTAAAAAAGCCATCCATTAGAGTTGGGGGTGTTCCACTAACAAAAAACAGTTTTTCCTAAAAATCAAGACAGATCATCCTTTTACAATACATTGCATAAAAAGCCGTGAAAAGTCAATATATTCTAGAAACATTCTTAGTGGAACACCTTAATATTTGACCAGCCAAAAAAATTTGGTCTACTTGTCATGTGCTTTGTTGTTCAATCGGAATGTCAACTGAAGCTAAATTATGTTATGACAATTACCTTTGGTTGAACACCCCTGTGTGGAAAAATGGGAGTATTAGATACTTTTTTATCAAGTGGATACGAGGTAGAACGCATATGTCTTTTGTGAACTTCAGTTAGCCAACAAAATTTGTTCAACTTGTCCCACTGCTTTGCTGTTCATTTCAGAATATCTAGGTGTGGCTTTGCGACAAAAATAATAGAATATATGACAATTACAGTGTATAGTTCCGGGCATCGAGTGATCCCTTGTAATTCAATATCATTCTGGACTTTGAGTGACCCCATGTCTATCATTATCATTCCGGGCATAGAGTGACCCTGTGTAATTCCCTTCAACTATTCACAAGTGTCCATGTATCTCTCACGTGTCTAAGTATTTCACAAGTGTCTATTATACAAAAGAATGTTTTGCTTATAATCACAAGGATCACCAAACATCCAATCAGGTATACCTGATGAGATTCCCATCAGGGAGTTTCTCCAATTTCTCGATTAAATTTTTATGATCCGAACCGTCCAATGTATTTAAAAGGTGTTTTTAAAGTTCCCCGCCAAAAATCGGTGAAAAACAATACCGGAAAGGGCTTGATTCGATCAATTTTCGATAAAAATGTATATATATAGTTTTTTATTGAAAATTGATCGGATCAAGCCCTTCCCGGTATTTTTTTCATTGATTTCTCACGGAGACCATTAAAAATACCTTTTAAATACATTGGACGGTTTGAATTATAAAAATTTGATCGGGAAATAGGAGTTCTTGATGGGAAGCCCATCAGGTATACCTGATTGGAAGCTCACTATCACAAGGATATACATATAATCCAAACTTTTGTTCCAAGTCCCTGTGTTATTCACTTCTTTTTTTTTTTTTCCAAGAATGACAGTTAGTACTAATTAACGATGTTGACTATTGCGACTTGATTTGATAATATGAAATATTAGAATTTTAAAAGAGAGTTAAATGGGACAAGAACCATTAATTGGGGTCATGGGTCATTTCTTATGTTTTTTCATCTTCGTTTTCTGGGCTAGAGGCTATGTGATCAATGTGAACTTTAATTTGTTGTGTATTGCAATATCAGTTAAAGGAAAGCGCAGAAAAACTAAAATAACAATGTCAACCATACTTCATGGTAGCAAATCATAATCAAAAATAAAAAAAAGAAATGATTCAGTGACGCAAGTCAAGGTTTGAACGCAAATTCACTCTTGAAAAATTGAAGGGTCATCTTTCGGGTTAGAATCAATCAGGCAGTTGGTCATCTGTCTTAGGAAAAGTAAAAACCAAGGAGTTGGGCCCAGTTCCACTAAATCAGGCCCTAACTAGATGCTTATTCAAGCCGAAGAACATAAATGAGAACGAAAAATAAGGGAAGAGAGGAGGAGGGGAGGCCCAAGGCCATATGTTCAAATTTCACAGAGGCCAACCATCCCTAACCTTGGGATTGGGACCCCTAGGCGTTATGACTGGTCGTTACCTTCAACGGCTCGTAACTAACTACAATTAGTAATTAAACATATACTATACATAATGAATTGAGTTCACACGTTGCGTTCAAACAAGAATTGTACTTTCCGGGTTGAGGTGCATCAGGCATGATGTGGTTGGTGTCTTACCAAATTTTTTGAAGTTTTGGCGTGCTTTTCGATCTTCCTGTCAATTTGTGGTCATTATTATTCAAATTAGACTTTTTTGAAATCAAAAAATAAAGAATGGTGTGAGGTGGTTAGTTCACCTCGCATACATTCTACTTGGGTTCAGATACAATTTCAATAGGAGAAATTTTTTGCCTCAATGACGAAGCAAGGACCAAGACTTTCGAGGAATTCGATCGGTTAATACTTGGAATACTATCCACTTGGTTAATGCAAAATAAACGATATTATTAACAATAAAAATGCTTACCTTTTGATTTTGGGATTTTCTTTTGCCTCAATGGCCGCCCTATGGCAGGGCGAGGATTTTTTAGCATTTAATAGGGTCAATGCCTACATAGAATAATATGTGGTCAGCTTTTAATTTTGTTAATGCAAAATGAAATTAAAAACAAAAAGTAGCTAATGATGAAATTAAAAATCCTAATTAGTGTTGTAAGCCCAAAATTGCATGTAGAAACGTTCCAGATTCCTTGATCCACATTCAAAGGAAGTGGTATCAAACCCCGTTGAATTTTGCCTTGACACAAGTGGGATTGCTCTGTTTCCCTTGTTTGGTAAGAGGTGAAAACTTGGGAACCAGATCCTCTGTTCCCAAATCTCTCTGTGCTTTTGTTGTAAAGGCCCTTTTTTTTTTTTTGAGTTGTTTGAACAAATGGCCATTTTTTCTTGAGTTCTAGTAGAACAGGATATGAAGGGGAGAAACAGAATGCAAACGGGGAACAAATGCAAACAGCGAGACTTGAACTCAAGACCTCTCGCAGCCAGAGCTCTGATACCATGTACCATGTTACACAGTCTTGTGTAGAACTCAACCCCAAAAGCTAGCTTGTGAAGTGAGGGTTCCCTCACGCTTATATTATTACTTAGGTAGCCAGGCAATGTGGGACATCGCTTCACAACTTTCCCTAAAGCTTAAGCTGTTAGGAAATGGGTCCAACAATGTATATCAAGCTATCTAACAAAGATGTGACTCGTGATCTTGAGAAGTAATGTAGGCCGTTTAGTTAAGAAGTTCCGGTGATTCAAATGAACCACTCTGATTTCTCTCATGTCCAAAAGCATTGGACTGTAACCATGGAGTCTTATTTCTCTTATGATCTAGCTTCAACTCTACCTCGGTTTCTCTGCCATTTTCCGGTATTTGTTTTGTTGTGGCTTAGTATGGTTTTACAATTCTTTAACAGCCCGACAACAAATGAGATTTACTTGTGCATCAACAAGTATTGATGAAGCTTAATGTTAAACCTTAAAGAAAAATAACAACAAGGCTACAAAAGGAATCAGTGATACCTCGAAAAACGGCACTTACAAGAACCATGAACTTCTTAGACCCTCTTGACCCGCATTGCAAAACATGCAAACTTCTCCCTTGGCAAACATTTGGGCATATTCTGCTCCACTGCTTTAGTACCCTTCTTTACTTGAGCATCAAAACTTGTTTGATCATCAAAACCCAAGATGGAATTTGGGACTTGATTAGTCTTCGCAACAGATAAAGGAACGGTTCCATGAAGAGCGGAAGTCATGGGCAACGACCGACCACCACTTGCTATGACTTTCTGCTCAGACAAGAGATAACAAAGATTAACGACCAAACTGAAATGTCCATATTCATGAAAATACTTTGCTAAGTATTTCGTAACTTACATAAATTGCTCCTTTGATAATCACGTTTATGTAGTTACTATATGATAAATCCCAGTTGCAAATAATGATATTAGGTCATGACCATGGCCTTGAATCGTTACTCTCACTGAAATTAACTTACCAGATACAAGCCTCAAACAGGGATAAAAAAGACTTTGTATTATAGAGGTATGGTCCTCAATAACATAACAAGAAAAAAAGGAGGAAAAGATCGCGCTGCATCGGACCAACAAGATTCCTAGTACCACTTGGACAAATAACGATAATAAATAACATGATATGAGTTGATTTCCTAACCCTTTGGGGCAAAGACACATTTGTTTGCTGCATTAAGGGCATCCTGGGCGAGTGACCAATCCCGTATTGAGACGATATATCTGTTGTAGGAAAACATGTCAGAAGCTCACACACCATTTAATTACTCATATTACTAAGGAAGCAGAAGTAACAATGACTTGATTACAACTCCATAGATAACCTGGTAGAGCCTGAAAGAACTTGATAGGGGTCCTCACGACACCGCAATAATGCATCCTGTTACCCCCAAAAAAAGGTATTCAGGTCTTACTTGGTGATACATGGAGGTTAAATCACTCCGAAAGCTCAAGAGATAAATGATAAATGATAAATGAACTTGTAAAAAGAGAAGACGACAATCCAGAAAAAGCACATAAAAAAAACTTATGTCAAACCAGTCTCCGAGGTTAAATTCAAATTGTCCAGCCATCAATCTAAACCCTGCTTCCTTAAGGATCAAAGCAACATCTTTCTCCACTTGTTTGCTCTCCACCTATAAAGTACCACGAGAAGATTAATTGTGATGAATAAATAAGCATTCCTCATGAACTCATATACACATCTATATATGCACACAAGCACACAAGCATTGGATACTATTACTTTCAATAATTTAGCAAACATGAGCTTAAATCTCCTTGAGGAGTTGAGATCTTCCTCCATAGAAACACGAGATGGAAAGTAGCATGCAGTTTACAACAATATGCTTTGGATCCAACATGAAATCATATCTTAAGATGCCATTGGCAAAAGAATAGCTAAGACCTCCCCTGCTTCTCTGTAAGGCTATTTTTTGACCTCGGATTGGCAGGATGATTCGTTGAAACCACAGGAGAAAAAAAGGATCAAAAAATAGCTTCCACTCAGTGGCGGCTCCAAGAATTCTCGCTAGGGTGTTCAGAAATTCTACTACGGTCCTTTAGAATCAATAACTGTACATAAAAAAAATCTACTAATATCAACATTGCCACCCAAAAACAACAAAATATTTAGCATATTACAATTGCACTTGACAATATTTCATATTTTGAAACCGTAGCATAATAGCATCATTATCAATGGTGTCAAATACATCACTCTCAATATGAGTAATAAGCAAATCGTTCATTGGCATTGGGTGTTCAAACTTTTCGGATAGGGTGTTCAAATATTGTGGTTAGGGTGTTCAAAATGACAAAAAAATTATAAAATAATTTTTTTTTCATGTATTTCTAAATAAAATAAAATTCCAGGGTGTTCGGGTGACCACCTTACGCCCCAAGTGGAGCCGCCTCTGCTCCCACTACACCTTATATTTCCTTCTATTTCTCAACTATTTTTCCTACAAAAATTCCTGTGAATCCAACCACCGTAGGTTTCAAGAGATAATGACCCGTGCTAATATAGCATTTTTGTGAAAAACTGCCCCGATCAAGCCCTTCCGGGTATTTTTTTTTTCCAAATCTTCGCGTTGGACCTTAAAATCACGTTTTAAACACATCTAACGGTTCGGATTTTCAAAAAAAAATTGGGAAGGTGGAGGTCCGGACGTTAGGTCCGTAAATAGGGGTTTGGATAGGAAGGGGTTCCTATATATATATATATATATATATATATATATATATATATATATATATATATATATATATATATATATATACGCCACCGATCGAGTCAAGGATCCCGGAAATCCCGGATTGAAGCCTTTTTCGGTGTTTTGATGCTTTTAAAAATTGTTTTTGGAAAATCCGAGCCGTCCAATGTGTTCAAAAGGTGTTTTCCAAGGTCCATGCGGGAAATCTTCAAAAAAAAATACCGGGAAGGGTTTGATCCAAGCAGTTTTTCGCAAAAATTGTACATTTACAGTTTTGCGAAAAACTGCTTGGATCAAGCCCTTCCCGGTATTTTTTTTTGAAGATTTCTCGCGTGGACCTTGGAAAACACCTTTTGAACACATTGGACGGTTCAGATCGTCAAAAAAATATCGGAAAGGTGGAGTCCCAGATTCGGGACTCCCGGACTGGATAGTTACTCTATATACATATATATGTACATATATAAACATATATATGTATATGTATGTATGTACACATATATAAACATATATATGTATGTATACATACATACATATACATATATATGTTTATATATGTACATACATACATATATGTATGTATGTACATATATAAACATATATATGTATGTACATTAAGGGGTTCCCATATATGTATATATATATATATATATATACATGTGCTCCTAAGAAGTTCCCATATTTAGTTGAGGTGTTCCCAAGCTGGCCCGGACCACCCATTTACTAAAAAAAAATCTCGCTCCCCACGCCCGCTCCCGCTTTATGCAATTAAAGGTTATTTGCGAATCCTTGAAGGAAATGAATCTTCAATGGTAGTGTTCGGTATAAACTTCCCAAGAAAATTAACCGCAAACGGAACTTATTTGACACCTTATATCAAATTTTAACACGAGGTCATGATTACATAGTGCTGAGTAAAAAATATGCCAAGTCAACCCAATGAGATATAGCACCACCTTAAGTATTATGAGGAGCTATGCAGGACTGGCAGGCAATCCAGACCTAAGCAATCTCTAGTGCCGACATTATGGTCACTCCCGATTACAAAGGATGGGCCCTCACTGGAGTACAGAAACATTTGCCCCAAAGATCCACTAAAAATTATAATTTCACCCTTTCTATTGCTAACAGATCCTCTATCTTCTCTCTGTCCAAAAAACGCAAGAACGAAGGTCCAAGGGCTTAAGTTCATTCAAGAACTCTCATCAGCTCAGACGCCTCGGATCCCTAAATTTCAAAATAAGTGTAGATTGACGATTCACGTTCGATGTTTAAAGTATGTTAAAAATATTTATCGAGAGCTTGGTTCAAGTTTGACTACTTAATTTATTAAGTTGAGCCTTGCACTATGAGAATTTTGTGTGTTGAATCCATCCGTTCAATAACTATGTTCCTAATTATATGTGGGAGGTAATATCGGTTCATCCAAAAGCACCACTAGCCAAGCCCCATGTGGCGGGCGTAAGGGAAGCAACTTGGAACAAGAGTCGTGCGTAAAAAAGATGAAGAAAAGAGTCACGCGTAACAAATATACCATCTTTAAGCAGCAAAGAATGGAAGTAAGATGAAGAAAAGGAATATTGAATATCGAATTTCTTTCGTATCTATAAACTAAGTACCAACAATTAAAAAAAAAAGATGAAGAAAAGAGTCATGCGTAACAAATATATCATCTTTCAGCAGCAAAGAACGGAAGCAAGATGCGAGGTATTAAAATACATACACCAGGCTGTTGCGACTGCAGATATTCTCCAATAGTATGACCAGCTCTCTCAAAAACTTCAAGCAACAGAGCCGTCGAATTCATAGTATGACCAGCTCTTCACCAATATTATTGCATTCAAATAGTAGTCTCTTCCGATATTGGCGATGTTACCTAATCGAATGAAAGTCGACACCTATTAATCGGCAATATTGCACGGTCGAGTACGTTTTAGGGACAGAGCTGCTCCACATTATTTAAATAATCATCGCATAACATGACAGGACAAATTTTTAGCCGAAACTGTAGGCTTTTCTTTTGTTTCTGCAACAATTTTTTATGTTTTGTTCACGCAGTATATGAACGCCTACTAAACAACAAATTAAACTACCCACTTGATCTATAATTATAAACTAAATTTCTAAAACTCCCGATATTAGATGTTTTCTAGTTCCTACGTCAACGCACAAAGTATATTGCTGGTTGATAAATAAAATGACTTTATGCACTAATTAATTCAGATTCAATGTGTGTCTGAGCAGACAGAGAAACAAAATATTTGGTTCCCTAATGTTACCGAAACGTTTATAAATGATCATTTTTTAAATAAATATTCTAATTGGATTGCTGACGAAATAAATGAGGACTGTGAGTAGGATTCATATGAATTTAATTATTACTAATTAACGAGGTTGACTATTGCGACTTGATTTTAAAACAGAGTGAAATGGGACAAGAACAATTAGTTGGGGACAGCAGATCCGCAACCGGGGTCATGGGTCATTTCTTATGTTTTTTCATCTTCGTTTTCTGGGCTAGAGGCTACGTGATCAATGTGAACTTTAATAACTTCAGTTAAAGAAAAGCGTAGAAAAACTAAAATGACAAGATTATAAAATCTATTCTATTATAAGCAGTCCGCGCATTCGGAAAACAATCACATGGTAGATGTGAATAATTGAACACTTCCACTGACTTTCTCGTTTCTTTAGGTAAAATGAAAGCCAGAGGTGGTTTTTTGTTTGATTCCAATGATTATTAAACAATTAGAACAAATATATCATTCCTTATTTCAAAATCCAACCATAAATTTTAATAATTATGGTTTTGCCACCATTTTTTTGGCCCTTTTATTTTGGAATTCTATACAAATTGGGTCCTAAATTTTAAAATATCTATAGAGGTATAAAATAAATTATCTACGGGCGAAAAAAGATCAAGAAAAACATGCAGTCTGTAGTGGAAAGACTGTGTTGGCGCCTCGGTGTTTGTTTTCCAAGGAGCAGGAAGCAGTGGGGAACATGCAATGTGGGGTTTGAGAAAATTATTTTGGTGAGAATACGATCGGGTATTAATTTTATTCAACCACCATCTCATGTTCGCCTTTTGTAGAAGAAAATTTTGGAGTCCATAAATGTCCAACCCAAATTAACTCCCCCGCTGGTTCAAAAGGAAAAAAAATTTAACGCTATTTTTCCAACATAACTGTCTTTTGATTTTTTGGTTTTGTATTTATTTTATTTTTTTCACGCTTGTTAGTTTTGTGTTAAATTTTTATTGATTATTGATTTATCTCGACGAAATGAATAGGAAAAATTAAAAAATACGAGAAACTACTCAATTTTTTTCAAAAAATATGCAAGTAAAAGGCCCAAAAAGACAATTTTGGGTAGTTCTTGTGATCTTTTTTTTTTTCTAATTGCTCTCGTCAAGAAGAATAAATAATCTATAAAAGTTGGACGCAAAAAATAACAAACGCAACAACAAATTAAATAAAGGAAAAATTCAAAGGATAGTTTGACTGGAACAAGGCTAACTCCCTAAAATTATAGGACCAGTGAACCACAAAATGGCACGACTTTACTTAGGGGACATTTAAAATGGGACGGAGGGAGTATTATTTAGGTAAAAAAAGTATTTCGTAAAAAAATATATAAAAAATATTGCAAAGTGAAATTAGGGCAAATCCATGCAATCGGCAAATAGAAACAGAAATCAGAGCAAAATCTGAAATTAAATTAGGAGAAAAATCATCGACAAACACCTCCAACAAATCCACCAAACCACCCAAACACAAGGAAAACAACAATAGAGATGGTCGTATACCTGAGCTCAAAGGAGGAAGATGGGTAAGAGAGTAACAACTGTTGGCCTACGGTGATGGAGTCGCCTGAACTTTTGATCAACAACTCCTCTCTCTCTCTCTCTCTCTCTCTCTCTACAACAATGAGGTGAGGAGGAGGAAAACAGGTGTGTCAAGGGTACCAACGTCTTTCGTCAACCCCACTCTGATAACGATAGGGTACCCCCAGTGGTGCCCAACGAGCAATCTCCCGGAGTTGGAGTCCCTCCGCCTCCCAAATCCCCCTCCTCAGAATTCCAAACAAACACCAGAGATGGGGTGGGGCCAAGATATGGTATCAGGAGGATTGGTATATCAAGGGTCATCTCCATCAACCAAACATGCTGAATATGTCTAGCATAAGCCACAAAAGGTACAAAAAACTATGTCATACCACACCGCAAGAAGCAGAATTCAAGCAAACAAAATGGTTCACATACCCCCAGAACAAAACCACCTATACTACGATGACTACCTAAACTTTTAGCTTTCTATCCGTCGTTCAACAAGCAAAATAGACCACAACAACCATAGAACAATAAAGCTACCAACTAGGACGAAATCCAGTCCAAGAAGCAGTATTCCGTATCCTCAGAAGTTCCATCTACAGGGAGGTAAGTATAGGATATGTAAAATGCTGCAACTCCAAACATCAGTAGTCTATCCACTCAGAAACTGAAACACAAATGCATCCACCAAAATAGTGGAAACAAACTGGAAACTTATAACATTCTTGAAATACAAATTATGGCTCCAAACATTCGCTTTCCCGTTGAAGTTCTATATCAAGGTTTCTCCATTTCCAAGGTTACAGAAGAAAGCCAGACGGCCCAGAACCCAAGCACTCCAATGAAACTTTAACAGCAAAAATAAGTTGTGAGCAATATGAGCAAAAATGATTCTCAATGACTAGTCACAAGTTACTACCAAAAGATCATGATGTTGTCCTAAACAAGAAAATACTGGCTCCTTGATCAACAGAAATACGACAACAAAAGATATGGCATAAATCTGCTAAGCAAAGACCATTTTCCAAACTAAATTACTGTGGTACAAAATATACTCCCCCAAATTAGTTTAAAATCTTCCAAGAGCCACTAAAATAACTATATCCATATCAAACATGACAGGAACACCAACATCGAAGTGCTTTATCAATTGCTGCCTTGAATATGAAGTCGAATATGCAATGAATTAGAATATATCAGTAAAAAGGACCTTAGAAATGGTAAACCCAATAGCAAGAAAAGTAGATGGGTGTTACCAGATGGGAAGAGAGGATGACTTTGGCACCATGACCCATTAAGTACTTGATAGTGGGACAGCTGCTCTCCTATGTGCGTTACTTGACGATTTCAATTGACACTATAGAACTGTTTTCTGCATCATATGGTATACAAGTTCTTCGAGGGCACAAGAACAGTTGATAGCCCAAATGGCGTTTTATGGTAGACTTAAAAGTCTCATGAGGGAGACAATTTCCCAGCCAGTGGGCAAGTTCCCATGGCATCTATGCTCAACACCATTCGGTGCATGACATCTTCGAAGCTTTTCATTGGAGGTATGTACTTGAGTATTTTTGTCATACAAGGCCCCTGTCAGATCCATAATTGTCTTTGAAACTGGATTGACCTACCAGCCTTTTTACAGGTCTTTCTTATGGAACGTATGACCCTTCTCTTAAGGGTGCCTTTTGAGAATTGGTCAAGTTGTGGGCTGTGAGTTTACATCTGCTGTGAATGAATTTGCACACTATCAGAATGCAATGTGTGCTAATACGTTTTCCTAATCACATCTTCTTACCATTGATAACGCTCATTATTTTCTTTTCTATTTTTTTTTTTTCGGTTCGTCGGAAGTTCAAAGTACAGAACAAAGCCTAACAACAGCAAATAACGCAGCGATCGACCAGATCGCCTAGCCCCAGAGAAGAAGGATGAGCATCCAACTTCCACCAACGCCGGGGGCTTACGCGCCCTAAAGGCTAAATTGCCCCGACGCCGACGCTACGCTACTGCTGAAACAGCCGAAAGCAACAATACAAGGCAAATGGGCCAGGCCCAGAACAGAAAAATAAACACCCTAACTACCAGATCCAACCAGCCGCTGCTACCCAGGACCAACCACCCACCGAGCACCAAACAAAGCGCCGCCAGGAACCACCGGAGCTTCACACGGAGCTACACACCAGCCGTCGCCACACGGAAGTGCCCAATACTGGTCGAGTATATCTTTCTTCTAGTTTCCTCCTCACTGCAAAATGGATGCAATCGAGATTCAAGACTAGATCTTGAGAAGAGAAGGCATACAATCAAGCCTTAAGAAAAGAGTTTGAAGGTTACATTCCTTTTCCTAGTCCAGTAGGCTATTTTTCTGTTTTCTTGCAAGTTAATAGTTGGTCATTATATGTGTGATTTCCTTGGGAACCTCCCTGGAGTTTGGGTTGGGAATCTTCCTAGCGACTGGTGTAAGCTAATGGTGTGTGAAGACAGTCATGAAAAGACAAAAAAGTAAAAAATGATGGTTGCAAGGTTTCAAGGCCTTTTTTTTTTTTGGGTCCTTGGTACTTCAATATGAAATAACCTTCTCAGGTCTTATGACACTAAACAAGTGTAATCTTCATTTTGGGGGAGTTTTTTTTATGAAGAAAAGCTTCAAATTTTAGTGTTTCTTTGTAGCCTTAGAGTGCTGCTTTTCAAGGCTTGGTTTTGAGCCCATAGCTCATGGATTTCGAGCCTGCCTTGCTTGATCAGTCCTAGAAGTCTGATTTCTACATATTTCGGCCTTGATCCGAGGCAAATCTGATTTGTACATAAAATTTGGTATGACAGCGAATTAAGATCATGTGTTTGCTTTCACTAATTTTCTTCAACGTGGTAACTAATGCAGAATGTGATGAGAAGATTCATACTTAAGGAGATAGGATTGGAAATCTTGAGACCAGTATTAGAAAACATTCTTGAGACCATCTATAGCTTTTTCAAGATTTCCAATCCTATCTCCTTAAGTATGAATCTTCTCATCACATTCTGCATTAGTTACCACGTTGAAGAAAACTAGTGAAAGCAAACACATGATCTTAATTCGCTGTCATACCAAATTTTATGTACAAATCAGATTTGCCTCGGATCAAGGCCGAAATATGTAGAAATCAGACTTCTAGGACTGATCAAGCAAGGCAGGCTCGAAATCCATGAGCTATGGGCTCAAAACCAAGCCTTGAAAAGCAGCACTCTAAGGCTACAAAGAAACACTAAAATTTGAAGCTTTTCTTCATAAAAAAAACTCCCCCAAAATGAAGATTACACTTGTTTAGTGTCATAAGACCTGAGAAGGTTATTTCATATTGAAGTACCAAGGACCCAAAAAAAAAAAAGGCCTTGAAACCTTGCAACCATCATTTTTTACTTTTTTGTCTTTTCATGACTGTCTTCACACACCATTAGCTTACACCAGTCGCTAGGAAGATTCCCAACCCAAACTCCAGGGAGGTTCCCAAGGAAATCACACATATAATGACCAACTATTAACTTGCAAGAAAACAGAAAAATAGCCTACTGGACTAGGAAAAGGAATGTAACCTTCAAACTCTTTTCTTAAGGCTTGATTGTATGCCTTCTCTTCTCAAGATCTAGTCTTGAATCTCGATTGCATCCATTTTGCAGTGAGGAGGAAACTAGAAGAAAGATATACTCGACCAGTATTGGGCACTTCAATTCATTTGGTGCCCTTATTTATGAACAATCTTCAA